>PVJD01000775.1:0-353737 GCA_004026545.1 Mormoops blainvillei
ACCGACGTTCACATCATGGGTGTACCAGAAGAAAAAGACCTTAAAAATCAAAAACCTACTTGAAAAAAATGATAGAAAACTTCCCTAACTTGGCAAATGAAATAGACATACAAGTCTAGGAAGCATGGAGAGTCCCAAACAAGAGACCCAAAGAGGCCCACACCGGGACATGTCATAATTAAAATGCAAAAGATTAAAGACAAAATGAGAATCTTAAAAGCAGCAAGTGAAAAGCAGATAGATATAAAAGGGTTCCCATAACACTTCCAGCTGATTTCACAACAGAAACTTTGCAGGCCAAAAGAGATTGGCAAGAAATATTCAAAGTGATGAGAATCAAGGACCTACAGCTAAGAGTACGCAGCAAAACTATCATTTAGAATTGAAGGACAGATACAGAGCTCCCCAGACAAGAAAAGCTACATGAGTACCAAAACAATATTATATGAAATGTTAAAGGGCTTTCTCTAAGAAGAAAGATATGAAAAAGAAAATGACAATAAATACATATCTATCAACAACTGATTCTAAAAAAAAGAAAAACAACCAGAACAGAAACAGACTCATAATACAGAAAACATTTTGAAGGGTGTTAGATGGAAGGGGGTGGGGGATGATGAAAGTGGTGAAGGGATTAAGAAGTACAAATTGATCATTATAGAATAATCATGCGGATGTAAAGTAAAGTATAGGGAACATAGTCAATAATATTGTGATAATTATGTATGTGTCGGATGGGTGTGGGGATGATCACTTAGTAAGCTATGTAATGTCTAATCACTGGGGTATACACCTGAAACTAATAACATATGTCAACTGTAATTAAAAAATAAACATGAGGCCCTGGCTGGTGTGGCCCAGTGGATTGAGTGATGACCTGAGAACCAAAGGGCCACTGGTTCGATTCCCAGTTAGAGCACATGCCTAGCTTGCAGGCCAGGTCCCCAGTTTGGGGCGCATGAGAGGTAACCACACATTGGAGTGTCTCTCCTTCTTTCTCCCTTCCTTCTCCTTTCTCTAAAAATAAATAAATAAAATCTTTAAAATAATAAAAAAATAAAAATGATTTTTAAATGGAAAAAGAAAGGCACAGAGTGGATAAGAAAACAAGACCCACTCATATACTTCCTAGAAGAGACCCACTTTAGATCGACAGACACACACAAACTAAAAGTAAATGGATGGAAAAAGTTATTTCATGAAAATGGAAATGAAAAAATAAAAAGCTTGGGTAATAGTAGTTATACCAGAGAAAACAGACTTTAAACCAAAGGCTATATTGCAAGAGGCAATGAAGGACCCAGCAATTCCACTTCTGGGAACTTATCCAAAGAAATTTAAAACATTAATCCAAAGAGTCATAAGTATCCATATGTTCTTTGCAGCATTATTTACAATAACCAAGATATTGAAGCAACCTAAGTGTCCATCAAAAGATGAGTGGATAAAGCAAAAGTGGTACATATACGCAATGGAATATTGCTCAGCCATAAAGAATGAAATTGTGCCATCTGCAACCACATGAATGGACCTAGAAGGTATTATGCTAAGTGAAATAAGTCACACAAAGACAATTACCATATGATTTTATTTACATGGGGAATGTAAAAAAAGTAAATGAACAAACAAAGCAGAAACAAACTCATAGATACAGAGAACATTTTGATGGTTGCCAAATGGGAGAGGGGTGGAGGAGATGTGTGAAAAAAATGAAGGGATTAAGAAGTACAAATTGGTTGTTACAAAATAGCCATGGGGATGTAAAGTATGGCATAGGGAACATAGTCGATAATATTGTGTTAACTATTTATGATATCAGATGGTTACTAGATTTATTGGGGTGATCATTTTTAAGTTATTTATATAAACATCTAATCACTTGTTATACACCTGAAACTAATATAATATTATATGTCAACTATAATTGAATAATAAAAAAATTATTTGAAAAATAAAATAAAGCCCAAATAGAACAGGGGTTTCCTAAAGCCTAAGAAATAGTCAAAGCAGCTTGAAAGTCCTGCTACATTTCAACCTAGATTTTTATCACAATTTTTAATGCTTCCTAGACCAGAAGTAGGCATGCAGTATTCACGCTTTACATGGACGAGTATTATCTATTTTGAAAGATCTAATCACATAAGGATATTTCTGTTGAATTTCCTGTAAGTTAACTACTAAGATTCTCTTATCTGCATGTTACATTAATGTTGTATTTGAAAAACAAAGCAGCCAAGTAACAAGGAATGATAGGCTCAGGAACAAGTTGTGCTAGGATCTGTTTTATCTTGTCATAAGGTTATGACAATTTTCAAAAGACTTCCCTTGCCCTTTAGACACCTAATCCAGGGGAAGTTATCTAATATCTTTTTTAAAGCAGCAAGCATGTATGCTATTGGCTCACATGAAGAGGAAGTCCGTTTCACCTTTGGCAAAAGACATTTTCAAAAAGTTGTGGTAAACATTATTTTTGTAAATTAATTTTCCATTTACTTACATTAAATGCTTTTGAAATGCTTGATTACATGTATGCTCCTTTTAGTTAGAAACGTTTGTTACATAAGCTTTTTACAAAACTGTGATTTCTTTTTTATAATTAACTCTATACCGACCACTTAAAAACAGAAGGGCAATCATATTTTAAAAACCCTCTTATGTAGTAATTACATTTAAGCATGATTATTTGTTTTTGAATTTCAGACATTTATATATTATATTTCACTAAAAGATGGTACATGTGCATTTCACATATTGGAAAGTGAGACATTAATTAACTATGAAGATTTAAATCAGAAGAATCATTATATTTGAGTATGATATATAATAGCACTCAAATTAATTTTGCTAATTATAGAGGTCTGTAATTTGGAATGGCACTTCTGAACTGTCATCATCTGCGGCAAAAATCATAGTCATGATTCTAGAAGTCACTGAGCATTTAACGAACACCTACGTATAAAAACATTGACGGGTATCATGTTATAAGAAGAGTTACGGTGTATTTGTGTCCTTCAAGAGGTTCACTACAAGAGAGTTAGGTAAGTGTGTAAGTTATAAACAACATAAAAGACTGGTATTAATATACATGCTTTTAAAACAAAAGCATGAATGAGATGCTTAATCTTTTAAATTTAAAAAGGATTTTTACATGTTTAAATGGCTGATGAAATTGTAATGTCCATACATTTCCACTTTCAGAATGTTTTATATTGGCTTTTTAAGTATCATTACAGTAAATAATGCAGGTGATCTGTTCCGTTATCTTTTCTCGTGTTGTCCAGTGTTCCACATAATTAGTGTGTATTAAATCATCATCATAAAAAAACCAAAATTTCAAAACTGAGCAATGTGGAAAAGGACTTGACATCCCTCTTTTATAAGTGAACTGCCAGCTGTGGCCATCAGTCAGGCAGGAAACAGGAATTCAGCAGGTGGGCCAAAGGGAGACTCAAGTTTTCAAACAGGAAGCAACCTGGAATCTGCCCCTGGCTGTCAGAGGTTGCTAGTGTGAAGCTCCTGGGGAAAGATGATGCCTGCCTTTGTAGTCAGAAGGTCATTAGGAGGATCAAGCTGAGAGGCTAGCTTTGTGTGGTATGCCTACTGAGAGGCAGAGCCAGGCCGAAGGAGCTAATTTTAGTCTGAATGATGATTTAGTCCCCCATGTGATCTAGAACAAATCATTCAGCCTTGCTGGGTCATAATTCTTTCACGTACATATAACTCAAATGTCTTGGCTGTATTAGACTATGTAAACAAATAAAAGTAACTTGAAATAGCAAAATTACTCTGGAGACACTATCAACTTCATTCCTAGGAATTAGTGCACGAAAATGTCCCTGGGGGTATATGAGGCTCTCCTAGACAGAATCTCAGGTACATTCAGACGCAGCCTGTGTTTTCTGACTTTGTCACACTCCTGACTTGGCTCTTTAGTACACCACTGGCCTTCCCTTCTCCACACCCCACTTCTGTAGGGAGTATGGCCAGGGGACACTTGTGTCCCCTGCTATACCATTTCAATTTGTATTAATTCACCTTACCATAGCACGGATTGAGCTCCCAATATTTATTAAGACTTTACTGAAGATCCCTAGGGTTAAAAATGATTAAAGAAAACAATTTAGGTAATACAAATAAACTTTAACACTTTATGAAGCAGACAGTCTCCATTTGGAGCACTGCAAAATGAGCTAGAAGGCAGGAGGTTTTTATAGAATAAAGAATAAAGATAAAGGAGGAAAAAGTAGTATCTGATTGGCTGGAGCCACATAGTCAACCTTGTTTGGGGTGAAAAAGAACAAGAAAATAAGTATAGAGCCCAGAGTTGTCTTGGTGTTTGAGAATTGGCTGACAGGACATACTGCATTTCTGGTCTAGCAGAGCATTTTCAAGGACACAAAAGCTATCTAAATTTTGATTGGTTGATGTGCCACCTCTGGGAGGAGTGGCTCTATCTTGGGCCTAGAAATTTATTTCAATACAAACAAAGGAGGGAAAAATAGAACACAGGAAGACCCTTCCCTCCCTTCCTTCCTTTCTCTCTCCCTCCGTCCTTCCCTTCCTTCCCTCCCTCCAGTGAAAAGTTATTGAATAACTAATAATGCCCACTAAGCGCCAGGCATGTGGAAGTAAAAACAGATGTGGTTCCTGCTCATGGATCCTACAGTCGAGTAGAGGCAACAGACATTAGCCAAATATGTAATCACTCAAATAAATGTCATTATAAGTTGATAAATGCTTTGGAGAAAAAGTACAGTGTCATAGATGAGGAGCTTACTTAGTCTAGGGAGTTATGACAAGAGTTCTTGAGGAAGAGTAGAGCTGAATGCTGAAGGATTAAATGGGTCTTCAGAGGCTGAGGAGGATGGACAGAGAAAGTACATTTGATATTGGAGGAACAGCTTGTGGGAAGGCTCTGAAGCAGGGAGAGCCACTATTTTGAGGAGCTGGAAGGAGAACTGTCTGAGAGGAAGAATGATATGAGAGGAGAAAGTTAGGTAGACAGATCATGGGCAGAAGCATAAGAAGCTACTGAAGGGTTTTAAACAGGGGAGTGGCATGGTCAGATGTGAACTGCCTGAGTGGAAATGCCAACCCTCTAGGCCCCGCGTGATAGAGGGCACATACTTCAAACAGCAGGCAAAACAAAAAATAAAAAATAAAAAATAAAAATATAAAAGCAAGCCAGGAGTAAAGCAATTGTGCCAGGAAAAGAAATAGGGACTTTGTAAACTGGATAAATTTTGTTTTAAAAGCATTAAAAAATAAGCAACATCCATACAAAACTGTATAAAAATGGTCAAAGCAGCATTATTCATTATAGCCAAAAAGTGAAAATAACCTAAATGTCTATTAACTGATAAACGGATAAATAAAACATGATATATCCATACAATGGAATTATTTGGTAATAAAAAGAAATGAAGTACTAATATATACTACAACATGAATGACCCTTGAAAACATTATACTAAGTGAATGAAGTGAGACACGAATAGCCACATATTCTATAATTCTATTTATATGAAATGTCCAGTATAGGCAGATTTAAAGAGACATAAAATAGATTAGTGAGTGGTTGCTTAAGGCTGGAGATGAGGTAGGGGATTGACTGCTAATGGGTACGTGGTTTCTTTTAGGGAGGACAAAATTGTCCTAAATTAGATTTTGGTGATTATTGCATGACTCTAGGAATATATAAAGTAAGTAAATAAATTGTACACTTTACGTGGGTGAATTGTATGGTATGTGGTTATAGACCAATGAAGCTGTTAGAAAATAAAATAATTTTAAAAAGAATCGGAAACTAGGGATATCTGTAGAAATGGATCTGAATCCTAACTTTCTTCTCATTTCATATTCGTTGTACTCCAAATGATTGACCACAATGACGTCTTTGCTAGGGTGACATGGGAGGACTATGACTCTATTAACACATGTTAGAATGGTAAAGTTGAGCCCATTGTTCATCTAAATTAACAGTACCAAGCAGCTGTTTCAGTTAATCATTACAATTGCAAAAGTCACCAGAAGAGTGCTCAATTCTTTCAGCATTTTACAAGAATGGTCTTAATTTGTTAAAATAATACCTTTTCTCTTTTTAGCACTTTCCTTTTAAAAAGTAACCCCATACTTCTAGCTGGTGTGGCTTAGTGGATTGAGCACCATAGGCCTGTAGGCCTGCGAACTGAAAGGTCACTGGTTGTCGGTCAGGGCACATGCATGGGTTGTGGGCCAGGCGACTGATCTATGTTTTTTTCCCCCTCTCTTTCTCCTTCCCTTCCTGTCTCTCTAAAATGAATAAAATCTTTAAAAAACAAAAAAAGTAACCCTATAAAATTTCTTAAAATCTTATTTTCTTTAAAATTGTTAGATTAACTTTAAGAGATTGCCTTTTAAACATTTATTTTCTATTTTTAAAATCCTGATTAGGAATGTGTCAATTATTATTAAATGCATCATAGGTTGAAAATGGCTATCAAGAAAGGGAATATGAGGTTTAGCAGGTGGTAATGCTTTTACTTTCACATTCTGAGAAGGCCAAGGCTTCTTAGGGAGGCATCCCTAGCATCTGTATTAATCATTTTCATAGTTCCTCAGCTCGTGTGTGTGTCCAATTTAATTTGGCTCGTGCTGTTGACTCTGCTAGGTTTTCATAAAATTTCATTTCATTTCCCTTTCCAGCTTTTGTCTTACTGCTGCGTGTATGCCAAAGTGTAATTCAGGCTTAGCCGCTTGGGCGTTGGCTGGTTAAGTTGCACCTTGTTTTATGTATGAGGAAGCTGAGACTCAAGGATGATAAGGTACTTTGATTTGGTTGTCTCACCAGTTACTGAAAGGTTTTCCAGTTGGAACTCAACTCTCCTGATTTCTGTTTTGGTAAAATATCTTCATTTTCCAGCCTCCAACCTCCATCTTTTCAAGTCTTAGGAATAAATATCTTCATTGAACATCACTTTATGTAGTTTTTTCTAAGAACTGAATTTAAGAACAGAAGAGGTGGTTATCTGTGCGGTATAAGTGAAGGGAGAAAAAAAAGTGACTTTTCTTTTGAGCCATTTGTTTTCTCAAGTAACAACAACAAATATCTCATTTATTTTTCCTATTGTAATGAATAACAGTAAATGTGTCCAGACGTTAACAAAAGGCAGCAAATTGTACTAGGACTCTGGCCTAGAGGATTTTAGATGAGGAATGCCAGGGTCATTGGAAATTAAGTCTTTCAGGATTGTCTCTCACATGGACTACATGTCTCTTATGTCTCTTTGTCTCCTTGCTTCCTCTGTGGCCTTCTTAAGGTCCATTCTCTACAGGGGAAAAAAAAACATTTTTTTTTCTTTTTTCTAAAATAAACCATAGGTATCTCTTTCTCTATTTGAAACTCCAACGCTTTCCACTGCACTCAGAGTAAGCTCCCAATTCCTTTCTTGGCTTTCAGAGTCTGCAGGATCTGGCCCATGGTTGTTTACTTCTCCAAGTTTATGTCTTCTTACTTTCTCCTGTTTCCCTCCTCAAACCCAATTTAGGGCTTTTCAATTAGTGGCTTTGCCTGGAACGCTCTTTCCTTTGGTATTTGTTACACAGACCACCAGTTCAGTGTCTCCTCCTCAAAAGGGCCATTTAGCCACCCAATCACAATCACCGTAACATCATTCATGTATATTTATTTTCTTTATATAGAGCTTAACGCCAAAAGATACTTTTTCTTTCTTTTCCCTCCTTCCTTCCCTCCGCTATAAGCTCCCTGGACCCTAGACTTTTGTCTTCATCGCTGCTCAATCGACAGCCTGGAGTAATGACTAACTTATGCAGGAACTCAACAAACATTTGTTGAAGAAATGAACATATGAATGCACCTTTTCTTCCCTGCCCATCTCCCCGACAAGGCAGAACTCATAACGAGGATACTCTTAAAAATGTCTTTTTCATCTATCAGGTATTTCCACCTTTGAGGAGCAGATGCCCTTGAGGAGACTGCAACTTGACTTCCGATTCTAAGTGGAAATAATCACACACTAGCTTTTAATCTAGGGCTTGCTTTCTCGGTGACCAATGCTTTTATTCCCAATTCCAATGCCGCGTAAAGATGTTAGGGTGAGCACTAGGGCCCGGAGATTCCTTGTGGAGGTTCGGGTAGGGCCATAGGACTGGTGCGCTTTGAGTGGCCCTCCCTAGAGATGCTGAGAGGGGGCGGGGCCACTCCGAAAGGATGAGCCTTACTTGAGCGCTCAGATCTTGTGAGGATGCTTTGGAAAGGGCCCCGGGAATCAGAAGAAAGCAAAACTGGCCTGTGGCGAAGAAGTCCACCTGACCCCAGGCGGTAAGACTAAGACGTCGAAAGACGGGAGGCAGGGCCTGAGGCCAAACTTGCTGAGCAAGAAAAGGCTTGGGTATTTTGCCAGAGGAAAGGGTTAAATGGTTTCCGAGGTAACGGATCAGGAAGCGCGCAAGACGTTCGCCGAAGGTTCGTAGGTCAGCCTCGAGTTTAAAGCTCCCACGGCTGTGCGAGTTCTGACCAATGGAGAGGCGGCCTCCACATCATGTGATGCCAGGGCCCACTCCGCGTGCTGCCGCGGAGCACGTGGGAAGGTTTTTCATATTCTTTCTTTGCTTTTCAATAAACCCACCCACTTTTACGCGGGCTTGGTCACGGGGTTCTTCTCGCGAGAGTGGGTGGGAGGTGTGGGGGCAAGGTAGTGTTGCGGGATCAGCCGCGGCGGCAGCGGCGGAAGCCGGGGTGGGCAGGGCGGGGGCGGGCTGGGGCGGGGTGGGGAGGGCCCGCCTACTGGGCAGCTCGCGCGGCTGGTCGTTGCGGGCTGGTGTTATGCCTGTGAGCTGTGGACGCTGCGGTCCTCAGGTGAGCCGAGTGCGGGTCAGCTCGCGGCGTAAGCTGCTGGCGGCGGCGGGGTGTGGGGCCGCGATGGATGGAGCGGCCCAGTTCCGGCGCCCCAGCCCTCCGCCGGTCCGCAGTCCGTGCTCTGACTTCGGGGCTGCGTAGAGCTGCGCTTTCGCTTGCGGTGGGAGGAGGACGGAGGAGCGGGGCAGTGGAGGAGGTCCTGGGCCAGAGGCCGGCGGTGTACAGGGTCTCGAGCCTTGTCTCCCAGGGGGCTGGGGTGTGGCGGCGAAGCCACAGACCAGTCCCTTTGAATGACAAGTTCAGTTGAGCCGTGTTCCCTCGGTGGGCGGTGGGCCAATTGCCTAGTTTTCGTTCGTGCTGCGTGTCCGAGGGAGTGTGCGGGAGGGAGAGGACGTTGCACTTTGTCCCGGAACAGCAGCATCCTTCACTGTCAGAACCTTTGAGCTCTGGAACAAGGCGCAACCCAAGTCTGACAGAAACGGAAGGCGTCGAGCAGCTCCTCAGAGTGTTGAAATTTGTATTTTCTCTCAGATTTTCTCTAAGGCTGTTAGTGGCTTCAGTGCTGGCCATCCAGTTTCCGAGTGGATTGAGTATACCGTCTGTTATTCCAGGCACCTAAGCTGCTTTACAAAAAAACTTAAGAAATGTGACCAAAGTATAAAAACGTTGGCCAAATGACTATGGGAATAGAATCTGAACTACCACCATGGTATGATTTGGTAACATTCTTTTTTTTTCTTCTGCTTAGCCTGTCCTCTAAAGCCTTATGAAACTGAAGGTGATTTAGCTTAAAATGTTAAGGACATTTCAGGATGAGAAATACTGCTGAGACATCTAATGGCCTTAGTGCAAACCCAACTTAAAAATTCTGGTTCTCTTCTTAGCTTTGTAATTATTCAGTCCCTTGCAAAACATCTAAGCTTTCTTTAGCTTCTTCCCCCCTTGTTAGGGATGTTATAGTGATTTATACTGATTTTGCTATGTGTGAAAATACTCAGAAAATAAAGGCTTCTCTATAATGCAAAGGTGATTTTAATGCCTTGTTTACCATTGTAGAGGAAATGGAAGCACAGTTGCCAGTATGATTAGTGACATTTAAAATAGTGCAATTTAATGAATCCTTTTACACACACTTTTTTCAAGTAGTGCCCTGGTTTTCATACATTTTATGTTCTTTCTAGCAGTACTGCTGCAAGGTTTGACAGTGAGTTTCACTGCTAGTTGTAGCTGTAACAGAGTGGTTTATGAGAGATTAAAGAATGTAGGGCCGTCAGAACAAATGGGATCCCAAGCTGAACTGGTAACTTGTGATTAGTGTATGTACCCACATAACTGCATTATTGGTACGGGCTAGTGTGATACGTTCCAGTTGTCGAGGATATGGGACTTGCCAAAGACCCTGAACCACAGTGACAAATTCTCCAGCTTCTGAGCACCTGGGGTAAGTCTAGAAGCTGAAGTGCTTTACCTTGAGAGGCTAGAAGATGGAGAGTACATTTAATATATATGTGTACATATTATATGTATTTTAATTCTAGGAACTTGCCTGAAAAAGGAAATCAAACCCAATCAGATGATACATTATTGCCCCCTTTTAGGGAAGTTTTCACTTAAAAATAGTCAGTGGAGTTCTGTTTATACTTGGAGAAAATGTGAAAAATTTAGGAAATTTTTTTTTTGAGAATGGAAGAAAGACACTCATTAAAAAAGTTCCCTGCCATTTTATATTGGTAAACTGATTTTCAGGAAGAGAAAAATAGGTTTTTATTTTATTTTATTTTTCACTGGTCTCTATAACCTTTTGTCAAGGGTTTTAGGCTTTTAGGATGTAAGTATTAGTTGTTTTGTCTTGCCATTGAAAAGTAATTGAAGTAACTTTGGGTAGGATAATTATTTAAGTAAGCTGAATTTGCTCTTTTCCTGTCAAGTCACCTGCCTTTTAGTAATAAAATCAACCACTTGGAGGGAACAAGGGGTGGGGGCAGGTCAGGAGAAGTAACAGCTGGTCCTGGGCTTCAGTTAAGGGTTTATAAACTGGTGAAGTGGGGAAAGGAAAGAAAATTATTCAAAAACAGATGAAACAGATCCATATGTGCTCTTTCTGCCCTCTTTATATATAAAGATTCAATTTACTTAAAAATATTTACTAGAAGTTAAGACATTTGAAATACAGGGTGGGCAAAAGTAGGTTTACAGTTGTTTGTGTGGAAAATAATACAACAATAATACCAGAATAAACTGTTTTGTGTACTCACAGTTGTAAACCTACTTCTGCTTCACCCTGTGCATACAGGGTGCACATTAGAAACTTGGAATGATAAAAGGAGAAAAGTTAACATGGGAAGAAATAAGAAATAATGTAGCGACCTGAAACAGAGAGGATTTTTACTTGAGTGAAAATGAGGTATATTGTAAAGAGTTTGTACTTTGGTATCTGGCAGATCTATTGTTATTGCTGAGCCTCTTTTTCCTCATCCTGAAAAGAGAGTTAAAGTACCTAAAAAGTTATTGTGAAGCACATAGTAGCTGCTTTCTCAGTGTTTTGTTTTTTTTTTCTTTGACCTCTTTTAAGGGTTTGAGGATTATTTGGCTGCAAGGAACAAAAACCCACTTGAATTAACTTACTTAAAAAAAGTATTTTTTAACCAGAAAATCTTCAGGGGGTTAGTTAGCCTTCTAGCTTTTCTCTGGAAACACGTGGTCTTATGTCTGCTACTCAGTTCTCTGTTATTCTGTACTCTGTTGTGTTTGTTCCAGTTCTTTTTATTTTTTTCCCCAGATGTCCCTCTCTTTAAAGATCTTGGTTTCTGCTTCTCCATAACTTTGGTTTGCATGAAACTTTGATTTGTCATGGTGGCAACACCAGATTCGCTTTGATATTGCAGTTCTCAACAAATACCTTTATATCTTAATTCTGAATTTCTGAAGAGAGAATCTAGTTGGTTAAATACCCACTTCTAGTCCAATTAGCTGAGGGTGAGGGAAGATGGGAATGGGAAAATGGATGGAGAGGAGACTTCTGTGTGTCTCACTGCTGGTACTTTTTTAGACTGGGTACTGAAATTTCTTTAAGAAAGGGGTGTAGGCAAGGAGGAAATGAAGAGTATCTCTGGTACTTTTAACGTACTGCAGTTTTAAGTGTTTTCGCTTAGTCCTGCATTGAACTTGCCCTCAGCAGTGTTCTCTCTCAGGACAGATTCTCCTAGGTGTGTGAGTTAGGACAATATGTAACCGTTTTGTGCCTCATTTTCCGTAAATGCAAAGTGGGCATGATAGCAGCTTCTGTTGTGAGAAATATGAATTCTGCTTAACAGCATTTAAACCGTGCCTAGTTGGCACTGTGTAAGCACATATATATTATTATCGAGTGCATACTCTGGCAGGTGCTGTGTACAGGGGTTCTGCAGCATTCAGAGATGAAAGAATGTCATTTCCACCCTCAGGAGTTTAGAATTCCAGTGATGACCACACCGTACTGAAAACTATATCCTGACTTTAATGACACTATATTCTTATAAATCTGCCTTGCCTGTTTTTCAAGCTGCTACTTATCTGTGGGTCTTTGTTTATCTGTCCAGGAACCGTTTACTGTAGTTGTCTCCTTAGATTCTCTCTGATCCTTTCTTCTTTCCCAGTTTCTGGGATCAGCTTTCAGGCTCTGTATATACAGGTGATTCCTCAAATAACAACTCTAGTTCTGACCACTCCAACAAAATGTGTATTATTTAGGATATTATATTGACATCAAACACTGTCTTCCAGTTACCCTATAATTGGCGAAGGTTCCACTTTTCTTCCAGCTCCCCAGGCTTGAAACCTTAAAGAGATCTTTCACACTCTTCTTTTTTTTATGCCTTTTATATCTTATCATTTAATAGGTTCTGCATGGGCTTATAGGATGATTTTTTGTGCCAAGCTCTGTACCATCTGTAGAGCAGATCTATGCATTCATTCTTGCTACTTGCAGCTTAGGATAGAGCCTTATTACTATGTGCAAGAGCTGCTTTTTCAGCAATATACTCTTTAAGTCTAGGAGTCACAGATGTCACTGATAAAGAGAAATGTGTTCTTCAGTTAAAATTCGGACCTTAGTTTTTGGTTAAAAATAAGTTTGTAGAAGGGGGGTTATAAGATTAATAACATGACTTCAACTTCTAGGCAGAATATTCACATTGAAAGTACAGCCTTAAGATTTAAATTCTTCTTTTTTTTTAAGTTGTGTTTATTGTTGGTGTACAGGAAGTTCTGGACTCATAGCCGTTTACACTTAGTACTTTCTCAATTAGACCCATGTTATTATTTTAAATATCAATTACTGGCAAGATTCAAACATACTTTACAAGAAGTAGATTCCAACCCGGAATGCAGTAGGAAGATCAGTAACTTTTCTCCATTGAATGCTTGAGAAAACAAAGGTGGCAGAACAAATATCCCTGGATTAATTTTCCAGCAAATCATTAGGTAGGTGTCCCATACTATTTTCTATTTAAAGATAGATACCACTCTTCCCACCAAAATGCTCTCTGAAATTCATCTCCTTGATGAAATTTTCCTTTGCCTTATAGCTTGTTCAACTGGTAAATATATGGTTTTTTATTATTATGGGTAAGGCCTTTGGGGAATGCATAAATGAATAAGGCATGGCCCTGGATGTAAGCTCTGTGAGAACAGGGACTTTTCACTGCTGTATCCCAATCACTGTTACTTAGACACTCGTTGAATATATGAGTTCAGTGTTTTAGTATTTACAGTTCAATGCATGGCATCAAATTGTAACAATATAAATTTAACTGTTCGTTAGGCACCATAGTTTCAAGTGTCAAAATAGAGCAATGGCAATTTGTGTCTCTTGCCCCTGCCCCCTCAGATATTTGACAATGTTCGGAGACAGTTTTAGTGCTACTGACATCTAGTGGGTAGAGACCAAGGATGCTGCTAAATGTTCGACAATGCTTAGGAGTCCCCACAACAAAAAATTACCTGACCCAAAAAGTCAGTAATATTGAGATTGAGAAATCCTGTAGAGGTATGAGCAAAATATATACTGCGAATGCAGGAATGCCAATGATTCAGGATTAAAAAGTAGTAACCAATAGCTGTGATAGTTTTATATTTTATAAGTCAAACAGCAAGTCTGTACCCAAAGAAGGAGCTAGCATTTGAGTTTCTGTTGCTAGGTACTGTTTTTACATACAGCGTGGGGCAAAAGGAGGTTTATAGTTGTGAGTACGCGAAACACAGAGTTTATTCTTGTATTATCATTTATTATTGCATTGTTTCCCATATGAACAACTTTTGCCCCGCCCTATATATTATTTCGATGCATTCTTAGAGCAGTCCTGTGAAGGTGAGCATTAGCTTTCTCATTTGCAAGATGACTTTACGCCATTGTTTGCTTATTAGCTATTATTTTGCTTTATGTTTTAGTGGTTGCTCTGGGGTCTACAAGATAATTTTATCAATATCACTTCTCTTATAGTGTAGGAACCTTACCAACAGTATTTATTCATCTACCACCCACCATATCCTTTGTGTTATTTTTCATACATTTTGTTTCTATGTCTGTTGTAAACCCCATAGTACATTGTTCTTAATTTTAGTTTAAATGGTTACTTTTAAAAGAGATTTTAAACAGAAAATATCTTTTAAACTACCTTGATATTTACCATTTTAGGCATTTGATTCCTTCATTTAGTTCCAAATTTCCATCTTGTATTGTTTTTCTTTTGCTTGAAGAATTTCTTTTAACAGTTATGTTTTCTAGTGATGATTCTGGTGATGAATTATCACATCATTTTTGCATTTGAATAAATTTATTTTGCCTTAGTTTTGAAAGATATTTTCATTGGGTATGCCTATTTTCATTGGATTGGATTTTTTTTTTCCTTTCATTACTTTAAAGATGTGGATATTCATCTTATTTTTATGGCTTGCATAGTTTCTGACAAGAAGTCTGCAGTCCTTCGTTGTTCCTTTGTATGTCATGTGTACTTTTTTCTGGGTTGCTGTTAACATTTTCCTCTTTATCACTTGGTTTTTAGCAATTTAATTATGATGTGTGTTGGTATGGGTTTTTTTTATGTTTGTTCTTCTGAGGGTTTATTGATCTTTTTTGGATCATTCATTTGATGGTTTTCATCAAATTTGGGAAAAACTGCATTATTTTGTCCTTATATGTTACCCTCACACTTTGGGACTCCAGTATCTTTTGAGGTGACTCACTGATGCTACAGCTGTTGCTGTTTGTGTTTAAGTTTCTTCTCCTTGTGTTTCATTTTGGATAGTTTCTATTGCTGTGTCTTTGGACTTTTCTCCTGCAGTGTCTAGTCTGATGTTGATTGCATCCGGTATGTTTTTAATTTAGTATATTTTATTTTCATCTCTAGAATTTTAATTGGGGTTTCTTATATCTTGTATTTCTCTCTTTATGATCATGTTTTCTTCTGTTTTCTTGAATGTATGGAACATATTTATAGTATGGTTTTAGCATCTGGTCATTCTGTCATCTCTGTCATTTCTGGATGTACACTTACTGTATTGACTTTTTTCTTTTGGTTATGGATCAGATTTTCCTCCTTTTGCATATCTGGTAATTTTTTATTGTGTGCCAGCCAGTGAGTTTTATGCTGTTGCTTGATTTTGTCATATTCCTAAGAGTGTTGGATTTAGTTGGGATGCACAGTTGGCTTATTTGGAATCGGTTGGATTGTTTTGAGGCTTCTCTTAGCTTTGCTAGGGTGAGTCCTGAACAGTCTTTCGTGTACTGCTGACTTGTCCCCCAAGCATGGGGTTGGCCAAGAAGTCCACATAGGCTTTTTTTTCTGTAAAATATAAGACACATTTTTCATTTTCACCAATAACTTTATTGATTTGGATAGCCTGAGTATGTTGGCTCTCTCCTGTGTGGAGACACTGTTCTCAATTAATATCTCGATTTGACTGCTATCGACTTCAGCTGGTCTGCCTGACTGTGGAACATTGTCCGTTGAGAATTTTCCAGTATGAAACTTCGCAACCCACTTTTGACATGTTTGATCAGTCAGAACACCGTCTCCATATACTACACACCTTTTTTTGCTTTTCAGTTGCATTTTTACCTTTCTTGAAATAATAAAGCGTAATATGTTGAAAATGTGTATTTTCTTCCATCTTCAGTATTAAAACGGCTACACAAAAATTCACCAGTTTTGATAAATTTTTTTTAAATGCACGCTGATATGTCTGCTATTACAATACAATCTAACACAATTATTTCAAATCAAGTTAAAGACAACTAAGCGCTATTAGAGTCATCTTACGGAAAAAACCAAATGAACTTTTTGGCCAACCCAATAACACAGTTTCTTTTCGAGGAGTTCATGCATTGCCTGATACATTGCAAAGTTTCTCCACACTGGTTGGTGGGAGCCCAAACTATTTCAAACCCTGTCTGTCTCCAGTTATTATTTGGCCCACTGCTCTTTGGTAGTTATTTCCCTACCTCAGATACTCAGCACAGGTCAGTATTCAGCCAGGGACTGTAGGGGAACTCATCTGCACATTTCTAAAGCCCTCACCCTTTCCGAGCTCTCCCTTCAGTACTTGGCCCTACAAATTCAAGACTCCTTGGTCTTCCCAAACTCTCACCTCTTTGCGTGCAGCCCAACCAGACTGCCAGACTGCTTGACTTTCTTCTTCCTGTGTTGTGACTGGAAGTAACCAGATTATAGCCTTGCATTGCCTGTTGTCTAATGTTTGAAAACCAATGTTTTATGTATTTTAACTTGTTTTGTTATTGTTATATTCAACAGAATATTAACTTTTAACACTTGGCCACTTGGGATTTATCAAAATGTATATTTGGAACATTTATTATAAATATTTCCCAAATATAAAATTAGAAATTATTGTAAAGTCTTGATTGTATTTCCTCAAGTAATTCATTAAATGTACCCATTTAAACAAGTAAAGGAATATTTTGCACTTTAAAAAGGATTACTTTTTATTTATTAATTGAGCAGATGTTTGAATACTTACTGTGTTAGAATGCAAATACAGTGAAACACCTTGGTCCTTAACGAACTCACAATAGGAGGGAACCATGCAAACAGTGACACCAGAAGAATAAAGGACAAACCACTTTGGGAGCATAAAGGAGGTGGCTACTGTTTGGGCAAGAGATGAGTGGAGGCTTCCACAAGGAAGGAGGCCCTTGAACTGATACATGAAGAGTCAGTAGCAGTTTAGCTGATACAAGAAAGGGTAGATTTGAGGGACATTTAGGAGGATGACGGGTCAGGACATGGCGATTTCCTGGATGTGGTAGCCTGTACAGATTGAAGGAAAGATCCGTTTCTAGCTTGGGTTTACTGGCTCGATTGGGGTACTGACTCATCCTGATGTAGAGAATATAGGAGGAGATTGTTTAGAGAGAAAGTTTCATTCGGTTTTTGAACATACTAATTTTGGAGTAGTTGGGATATTTAGTCAGAAGTACCTTAAAGAAAAATGAACATAAGAAGCTGAAACTACGGTGCAATAAGTGAACCGAAGATGAACATATTAGGGAGTTATTTGCATAGTGAAAACCAGTGGTAGAGATAAAATATGCTTGGAATACTAAAAAGAATGAATACCAAAGAGGATAAGGTTGGAGGCTACAAAATATTGGTATTTGAGTAACAAAGTATGAAAGAATTTAGGAAAGGTGACTAATGTAATGGCTAGAGAGACAGACAAATGTTTCTCAATCAGAAATAACATAGGGTACTTGTTAAAAATAAAGATTTCTCTTTTCTATCTAGACATCATGAGTCTGTATCTTCAGGGGTGAGGGAAGATGTTAGAAGTAAGCTGGTTCTTAAGTGTACTGATATTTGAGAACCAGTGCTGTAGGAAGAGAGTCAAGATAAGACAATATTGTTGATGGAAGAGTAGAAAGGTGTTTCAGAGACCCCTTGGCTTGGTTAATTCATGCTATAAAAAGGGCAAGAAATAGATGATGTTGTCTCAAACATTTCTTAGTCCAGAGGCGAGGAGGATAGACTTGGGAAATATTTTTTTCTTTTTTAAAGATTTTATGTATTTGTTTTTAGAGGGGAAGGAAGGGAGAAAGAGGGAGAGAAGCATCAGTGTGTGTGGTTGCCTCTTTTGTGCCCCCTACTGGGGACCTGGCCCTTAACCCAGGCATTTGCCCTGACTGGGAATTGAACCAACCACCCCTTGCTTCACAGGCCGGTACTCAATCCACTGAGCCACACCAGCCATGGCTTACTTTTTTTCTAATATAGAAAAATGTTTGCACATCCAGAAAAATAAAACACTTATATCTACCCAGATAAAACCGCTGTTTATACCCATGTAGCATGTTCTTTTTTATATTACACACATAAATACACACATGTAGTGATACATATTTTACACAAAATGAGGATAATGTGAACATGCTGGAACCTTCCTTATTTTACTTAGTAATCTATCATCATTCAATATTATATGACATTTTATAATAACAAAAAAAACTTGGTTGTCATGAGTGACCACTGTCATGAATAATTTAGTTTGTATCTGTCATATTTCCTAGGTGTGTGTGCAGACATACACATAGGTGTATCAGTTGTGTCTGTAATTTTTTTAAAATCACAAGTATATAGCACACTATTTACACTTTTCTGTAACTTGCTTTTTCTATTAATATTTTGTGGAAATGCTGTCATATCAGTATGTATTGATCCAACTCTTTCCAACAGCTGGGTAATAGCCATATAAATATATTATAATTTACTTGTATTGATGGATTTTTAGATTATTTTTTAGTGTTTCATCTTATTTTAATGAATATTCTTTCACTTTCACATACGTGAATTTTGTGTAAGTATATATGCAGGGTAAGATGTGAAATCGCAGGATCAAAGGGTAGGTGTAATTTATTCAGTGTCCTATCTCTCTGTTTTCTGTATCCTTTAGAATTGTTTCTTTAATTGCTTTCATTTGTTTTCTTTTGTATTCTGTGATATTTCTTAAAACTTTATTGGTGTTAGGTGTTTTTAGCAATATCTGTTTTGTCTTTTTTGCTGCTTCTAGGGGATTTCATGGTGGTGTTTTTATATCCCATGTCTTTCTTGAGCTCTGGCAGCTCACTTTTGACTTGTTTGCCTTGTGCATCTATACTTCCTTGTCTCAGATCTGCTTTTTTAAAAAATGACCTAGGTTTACTTTCATTTCTTTGACCATAGGGAAATACACGTAGTTTTTTCCTGTTTAGGACTCTTGTTTTATTCACCCAAAATAGGTCACAAAGCCAAAAAGCATTAAGTGTGTTTATTATAACACAAAGATGTCCTAGGGGAAAATACTGCATTTTTGCCCCTTTTGTGAAATCTAAAACTCCATTCTCTCTGCTTATGTGAGATGGTGAAGAAACACTGCTCTGCTGTTCTTTCTCCCCTATCTGTCTTTGTGTCACTTCCAAAAGCGATTTTTTTCTTTGCTTTACCAGAAGTACAAGTCATTTAATCTCATGTGGGATTCATTTTTATGGACCACTGCATAGATATTCTCTGATTTTTTTCCTTTGTGAGATAATGTTTTTAAAATAAACACAGCATTGTGGAGTAGAGTTCAGTAGATGTGTTTTTCTTCAGTGAGCGAAACAAAGTGTAGATGTGGAATGAAATTTAGTTTCATTTTTATTAATATAAATTCTGAGATAGTATCCTGAAAATAAATAATGGGAGTTTTGGGTGGCATGATTATATTTGTCTGGATTTTTTTCTCTCTTTAGTGTATTCCTTCTTATATTGCTTTTATTTATTAAAAAAAAATATCCTTCACAGGTCCATATTGGATGCCATTTCCTTTGAAAAGAGCAGTCTGTCTAGGTCCGCTATTCAGGAATGTTGTAGGTAGAGTGAACTGGGGCAGCTAGAGAGGTCAAGTCCAGGATATTGTGTCAGAACATCCAGACCTCCCAGCAAGCTCCTTGGAACTCTTTTCTTTCCCTCCCTCAGGGGCATGGCATGTTAGCCTGCAGGTGAGCAGCTCATCTGGATAATGGGTCAGTTTTTTTCCTGGTGAAGCCTCCAGTGAGTTCGTGTTTAACCTTTGCTCGTGTTAGCCAGCAGCTGCAAAGGTGATTGCTTTTTCCCCTCTCTTTTCTCGGCTCCAACCTTTTAGGAGTCGGAGAAAGTAAAGATGCTTTGTGTGTCTGTCCTTCAGCATTGTTTTTAAATGGCCACCCTTGCCATCTTAGGAATGCACCGTAGGCTATTCAGTTACTGTCCTTTTTCTGGCATCTTGACTGCTCCTTATTTTTAGCTATTATAAAGCTTTTCACACCTTTATACATTACAGAGGAGTGGTTACAAATCTGGATGTTAGAGTTTGAAGATTTCAATTTGAGTCTTAGCTCTAGTGCTTGCTCTGTGGGCCTGGATGAATTGCTTAATATCCCCTTGTCTGTTCTTATTGTAAAATTGGAGTACTACTCTGCCAGTCCTGAGGATTAAATGAGATGTTAATGTAATACTTTTAGCAAAGCACTTGGGGCTTTCTAAATTTTTGTTAGAACCTTAGGTGCTCCAGCATCATTGTTTGCTGTGATGATTCCCAGAGGTAGAATTGCTGTGTCATAGGATAGGAATATTTTCGGTGTTTTGACATGCATTTCAAAGTTGCCCTCCAGAAAGGCATGCCGGTTTATTCAGGTGCTGAGTTTGAGAGATTTGCTTTTCTGGAACCCTTGTGTTGACCTCCGTATTATATGTTTTATGTGAAGTTTGAGGCAAGTCCCTTTACCCCTACGGACTTCAGGCAGTTGAAGAGAACTCTGTGGGGAAAAAAGAGTGAGTGGGTCTGGGACGAATAAAAGGATTGTTTTCTTGCTTTGGCCACATAAATCTTTACATTTACACTTAAAAAAAAGTCCTTATCCAAGGATATGTTTATTGATTTGAGAGAAAGGGAGAGAGGGAAGGGGAGAGAGTGAGAGACGCACACACATCATGCCCTGACCGGGGATTGAACCCAGAACCTTATGGTGTACAGGATGACTCTCCGACCAGTGGAGCCACTTGGTGAGAGCTACATTTTGTTTTGATAATTTTGGTCCTCTTGTTCATTTTTCTCCATAAGTAAATATTTTAATTTTTCTTTTACATATGTTTTGTAGTTTCCAAACTGCCTCCTATAAATTATTTTGCATTTGATTCTCACAGTAAACTTGCCTAGTAAGTCAGGTAACATGAGTATATATATATTGAGGAAACAGATCCAGAGGTAATTGCAATTTACCTGGAGGAAGCAAAGCGAATGAGGAGTAAAACAGGAACAGAAGTGGTACTTTTCTGAATCCTGATGTATCACTGTTTATCTTGAGATACAACTGTGCTGTTGGAACCTTTGTTGCTTTTTTTATAGTACTATACCGCTTCAGTTCCAGTGACTGATCAAATTTTATTGTTAGAGAGACCACTAGGCCTTACCTTGACTCAGTATATCATCATAATTCTTTGTTTAAAAATGAGAATGTAGTAATCTCTAAAGGAAGGTGTATGTGTGTGCACACACACACTTCAGTTTTATCTCTATAGCACGAGAATGTAAAATTAGAATGTAAAATCCACTAAAATTTAGTGGTTTTTCCCAGTTCTAGGTTGAAGTTTTGTTTTCCATATAAATCTATTTACAATAAAATTTATATTATAACCAAGTGTTCTTAAAATTCCAACTAGATAATTATAAGACCTGTTTGATTAAACCTAAATAACAATTTCTTAAATCTGTATTGATTCACATTTTTTGTTTAGTGATTCAGAATGCAGTTACCATTGAATTCTAAAATGTTCACTGTAATAAAACATTTTCCTGCCTTGTTCTTCCTGCATCCATAACATGTAGTGCAAGTACATTGTGAATGAGTGAACAAGCTACTGTGGTCAGATGTCAGTATTGAGTGGTTAATGCTGAGTTGATTTAAGCTCTCAAAGGTATTTTATTAAAGCATCGATAAAAAGTTAAGACTTAGATTTAGAGTTTTTCCCAAGGGGCATGTGTGAGTGTGTATGCGCACACATGTTCTGAGTACCATTTATCATTTGATTGGGTGTTTTTTGAACTCTAGTCATGGGTATGCTGTTAAGATTACTGAGTAAAGAATTTGTTTTTGTTTATCTGATTTTAATTTTAAATGTACAGATTTCACATTTTTATTTGTATATTATCAAACCTTTTTGCCCAAGAAATAAGAATGTGTAGAGCATTCACAGTTGCTGTAGGGATAAAGTGACTTTAGAGAGACAAGAATCCTGGGAATCTTTTTGTGATATTCACTATTTTAGACTTTAAAAGATTTTTCAAATATTTCTTCTTGAGGCTTTCAAATATTTTCTTATTTCCAGTAAAAAGGACAATGAGATTGAGTAAGAGTAAACTGCTTTATAATAATTTTGAACCTAAAAATAAGATTTTTATAATTATTTGGTATCTTATTAAGATACCAGTATTATTTTTCAAGAATTCATGTTGGATTGCTAAATAAATTTTTATGGCTCAGAAATTTTATGTTTTTATTTTTTTATTTTTTAAAAATGATTATTTTAGACTGAGTCACTAAAGTTAATAAATTGTTTTTTTTAATATGTGTTCTTTAGGTGTTCTATGGATTAACTCTTCATTAATACATGCAACAGCAATATAGTTATGGCGACCTTCCAGACTTTCAGAAACATCCACATGAAGACTAGAGCATCTGTCAGAAAAGTAAGTTCTCTGTATATGATTACTTTTAATGATAGTTTTATAAAAATGATCATTTTTTTTGTTAAGCAGCTATTATATTCTTGTTTTTAAATTAATCACATTGAAATTAGTAATATTAAAATAATGCAAAGATTGGAATATATGACAGTAGTGATAGGAAATCATGAAGACAGTGAACCTTGTTTCTTAAAGATTACAGTGCCTCCCCATTTCTTCTCAGCAGATTGTTTTCCATCTTCTTTTTAGCAATATAAGTATCAGGTGTAAATTTTGTTATATACCTTTAGCTCTACCCCAAAGTGTTACCATCCGTCTACCCATCCATCTCTGTCCTTTCCCTTGGGGTAGAAGGACTGAAGGCATATGGCATTTTGGTGGCTAATTTGCCTTGTAGCACCACCACCAGTCTTGCCTTGCTCTCAGGACATCCCGTGCCACCGTGGAACACATTTCTTATGTTCACTTTGCCAGGGGCATTGCTGCCCAGATGTGTTGGAGGGCTTCCACCTCCTGCCTTTATGAACACACAGCCACTTTTCTCTCTCATTGGTGCTTTCTCCTCATTCATTCAGCCAATATAAATTTAAGTGTTTGTTATAGGTCAGGTCCTATGCTAGGTATTAGATAATCAGTAGCGAGCAAATTTCTGCTTTCTGTAAACTGTAGTATATTCTTTTTTCATATTAGCAACAGGACCTATAACTTTAAATTAATAATTAAATTATACTGATTGCATTATATTAATAATTATATAGATTATATATATAATATAATAATGAGCTAGTGACCTTGTTCTTCAAGCATAATGCTACATACCTGTTTGACTCAAATTTATCAATATATTCCTGAGATAAAGAATTAGGCCACAGCTAAAATTTCGTACTACTGTTTTAATGTCTTTTGTTATTCAGCACATTATCCATATGAGGCACATAATAAAGGTTTGGTTTGAATTCACTTGACTACTTGGAAATTCTTTTAGATAAAAATATGTGAATCCAAATATTATATACTGTTTATATGTATGTGTGTTATGCATACACTTGCACCACTTTTGATGCCTTTCCTTGGTATGGCTGAGTGACAAAAAAACTTTCCTAATGGCTTAGGTCGAAAATGAAAGACGTAGTTGAATTCTCTAGATTTCACTTTGCGTTAAAGGTAGAGATACATTAAATATTTATTAGGAGCCAAGTGTTAGGAAAATCAGAAGAGCTGTACTTTCTACTCTAGTAATTTTTAAAAAACATTTTATTATGAAAAACTTCAGACATATTGAAAATTTAAAAGCATAGTATACCAGCACATAAATCTGCATACCAAATACCAGTATTCAAGAGTTGTTAATGTGTTGTCTTATTTGGTGTGAGTGTTTTTGCGTTTTGGCAGAACTGTTTGAAAGTTAAAGCCTTAATATATCTCTTCACCCCTGACTACTTGAGCATGCTTCTCCCCGAAATAACAACATCTTCCCACATAATAATACTGTTATCACATCTAAGAAAATTAAATATAATTCCCCTATATCTAATACCCAGCCATATTCAGATTTCCATTGTTATCCCTAAAATGTCTTTTATAGATTCCCCTCTTCCAACTCCTATTTTAGATTTCGTTTAAGCTCCTAGGTCTTAGTTGCATTTGATGGTTATGACACGTTTGCATTTTTGTGGTCTGAAAGTTTCTCTTGTTTTTATTTATTCATTAAGTTTTTAAAAACATTATTTAGTTTTTTAAAAGTAAACATAACCTCATGATTTTGTCTTCATAGTAAAACAAAAGCTGAAGCTTACAACTAGATCATGAGTTCAGTTCCTTTCTTTTTATATCCCCCCAGTTCAAAATGCTTGCATCTCTCCCTTTTTTTTAATTTGTATTTTTTCCCTTACCATTTAGTCCCCTTATACCCTTCTCTCTGCCCGCAGTCACCACATTGTTGTCCATGTCCATGAGTCCTTTTTCCTTTTTGCTTAATCCCTCCACCCCCTAACCCCCAACCTTAGCTGTCATCCTGCTCTCTCTGTATGAATCTGTCTCTATTTTCCTTGTTAGTTCAGTATGTTCATTAGATTTCACATATGGTTAAAATTATATGGTGTTTGTCTTTCTCTGACTGGCTTATTTCTCTTAGCATAATGTTCTCCAGGTCCATCCATACTGTCACAAAAGATAAAATTTTCTTCTTTTTTTATGGCCTAGTAGTCCATTGTGTAAAATGCTTGCATTTCTTAAAGCTAGTATTCTCTTAGAACTGCAGTTGGGCTTAATGCATTCAAACCTCAGCAAAATCCCTTTGAAGTTTTAGCCTTTTTTTTTGGAAATTGTCTTAGTATGCCCACCATAGCCACTCTTTCTGTTATAATGCTGCATTTCCCTGAGTATGCAGAGAATCCTTGCCTTTCTTGTACTGAGTCAGTGTGGGGTCTTATACTTCTTATACTGTGTCACTTTGTGGGGTGGTGCTTGCCACGCTTCTTACAGGAAGCTCAGAGGGTTTTAGGAATGTTCACCATGTCCATGAGAGTGCTGTCAGCATGGAAAAAGCCTCCCTCCTCTACCCTCTCTCTCTCTCTCAAATACATTGAAGACTGACTTCTTAAACAGGCTAGATCAGTGTTTTGTACAGTGTGTTCTACCTTGTGGATTTGTCTAGTTGTTTTCTCACAGTGCTGTTTAACATTTCTCTCTCTTCTATATTTTATATAGACTGAAAGTTAGGTATAAAGAATTCAGGATAAACATATTTGGCAAGAATACATTATAGGGTGATGTGAGGAGAGAATTTCACGTTTTCCTATGATCAGTGATGCTCAAGTTAATCAGTTGAGTAAGGTAGTAACTCTGTCAGAACTGTCCATTTTCTGTTTTTCAGTTAGCCGATAATGTATGGGTTGATGCTTGGTTGTGTGCATATATCTTGTTTTTTTCCAATAATCTTTCATCTGATATTTTTGACATTTCTTGATGGCCCTTTCCTGAATTTGTTTTTTCCTGAAGTTGCAAAATGGTGATTTTCCTAATTGCCTCTCTCTCTCTTTTTACTTTTATTAGCTGACATTTTTTTAAAAAGAAAAGCTTTCTCTATTAACCTTAGATCAACCGCAGTATCTCCTATAAAGGCAGGGTAAATGCCCTTTAATACCAATTTTCAGATTAATAATTTAGTGGAATAGTCACCACCAGTGGTAGCAAATGAGTTTATTTTCTATCACTCATTCGTTTACTTGTATTGCTCTGGACTTGTGGATTTTAAAAATTCTTTATTTTCCAATCCTTTATTTATTTATAGTCATTTATTCATTTACCCATTAATTTATTTCACATTGCTCAAATTGTCCCAAACTTGGTTCTTGGGAGCCCCTGCAAGCTGATCCCTGTATCCTTTTGTCTTTGGCTCATAATCCTTTGATTACTTCCTTGATTTCTGCTACAACAGATTGACTCCAGTTTCACCTTCTACTTTCCCTTCCTTAGACCTGGAATTGGCTATTTCTCCAAAGAACCCTGGATAGTATTTAGAAACCAAGATCTGGGTACTAGGAATGCCCATTGTTTCTTTAGTGTCATCAGTTTATATTGATAGTTCAAGTTCAGATTTTATATTTTAATTTTTTTTTCATAGTTCATGTTCATATCTTAGCCTTTCATTAGTGAAAACAGAATCATTTAACATTTTGAATATTTTCAAGCTTACAGAAAAGTTGGGGAAGAAAAGTACAGTGAACCCTGCATACATTTTTTCACTTAGATTCACCCTGTTAATGTTTTACCATAATCACTCTGTGTGTGTTTATACACATATGCACACATATATGCACACATATACATTCAAAGTTCCTTTCTGTTCATACATGCAGACCCAGGGAAAAATTCAGAGACTGAAAAATCTGCCTCCATGAGCAGAGGGCAGGGAAAGACTGAAAAAAGAAGTACACCACTCCTGTTCAGCAATTAACAGAGTGTATTAAGGGAAACGTAGGCTCATCTTGGGCTGTGGCAAGAGGAAGTAGATAATCTCCGTGATGCTTGGCAGGCACTAAAGAATTATGTAGAGCAGGGCAGGATGGATGATTGCACTGGACTGGGTCCAGGTAAGGGAAAATGCCTTTTATGCTTGTCCAGGCAGGGCAATGACCTCTTCCAGGAACCAGCACAGCACGGGGCATAGGGGTGTCAGATCTTCTCTGAGGGGATTTATGGTAAGCAGTCTCTGTAGTAGCAGCCATGTCAGGAAACAGTCTCTCCTTCACTCTTAAACGATGTGGGAGTAGGCTGCAGACATTATTTTACTTTTCTTCTGGGTATGTCAACATCGGTCTCTTAACATCAGCATCATTACCACCCCTCAAAAAAATAATTAATTCAGTAACATCATCTAGCATTCAGTCCATACACAAATTCCCCTGTCTCAAATACATATCCTTGTTACTTTTCCCTTGCTTCTCATCAAGGATCCAGTCGAGGTGCACCCTCGTCTTTGTGGTCTCCTAGTCCATTTCGGTGCTCTAGATTCTTTTCCCATGACAGCAGATCTTTGGAAGTCTGGACCAGTTGTCTTGTAGAACATCTCCACATTTGGAGTTCATCTGTTTTGCCCTGTGATTAGGTTTAGCAGGAACCCCCAAAGGTGATGTGGCATTTCCACTCACCAGGTCAGGAGATGTCAGGCTTGACCAGGTGGTCAAGATTATAATAATCTCCAATATAAAGACACACAATCTCTTTTTAATTAATAGGTAATCTATAGGATGACCCTGTGAGAACTGAGTATCCTGTTCCCCAGTAGTTTTTAATCCAGTGGATTAGTATACATTGATGTTCCTTTCCCAAATCAGTAATTACATGGAGAGTTACAAAATGGGATTTTGGAATTTTGTCATCTGTCCATATTCGTTAGCCAACATTCTTATGTAAAGACACGCTGTTCCCTTAACTCACCCTTTTATCTATCTCTTTTGTAGGTTTAAAAAAAATTTTTTAGTTGTTATAATCCATTATCATTTTTATTCTTCTACTGCCCAAATCGTTCAAAATTAGCTAGTGGGAATTTCTTCAGGCTTCTGTGTTCTTTTGAAATGACCTAGTTAGTCTCTGAGAATTGTTTTGCATTCAGTCACAATAAGATGTTTCACCCACACTTCATACTTTCTCTACCTCAGACCTGGAACTAACCATTTTGTCAAGAAGCTCTAGCTCTTTTTATTGGCACATGGTATTTAGAAACCAAAATGTGGGTGCTGGGTATGCTCACTGTTACTGAGGGTCATTGCTTCTATGATCCTTCAATGAAAAAGTGTAGCACATATATTTAAAGAATCTTGAGTTCATAGTGATAGTTTACATTCAAATTTAATTATATTTTTTCTTAGCTGCTTTAATTTCATATTTGTACCTTGTCTTTCAGACTGAAGGTTTCCACTAATTTTCAATTTATTAAAATTAACACACACTTATTGAGTTCGTATGCAGGATGGGGTAAAGGTAGGCTTATAGTTATTTGTATGGAGAATAATATAGTAATTAATAAATAGCAATACAAGAATAAACCTGTGTTGCATGTACTCACAACTGTAAACCCACTTTTTCTGCACCCTGTAGTATGTGAGGTATTGAAACGTAGGGAAACTGAGTTAAATATAGTTTTACAGTCTTTGGCCTCAGTAATTAAACCCAGTGGTTTAGTGAGTAGGAAAGCCGGTAATTATAATATATTGTGATAGAGATTAAATGACCTTAATGTACAATGAATACAGTAGGAACTTTGAGAGAGGTTTATTACGACCAAGAGGTAGGAGATCTTCACAGGTCTTGGGATGGGCAGGATTTCTGCAGGGGGAGATTGGGGACTAAGGGCAGCTCTGGTAGAAGAGGATATGAACAAATCTGCTGAAGGAGAGTTAGGTAGAGGAAATTAATGTTCTACTCCTGTCTGATTATATTGCTCATTATTTTCTTTATGTAACTTTTTCCTGCCTTTGGTACTTTATGATATCCTCTCCTGCCTAGTCTGGAAGGCCTTCCCTCACACACATCATGCCACTACCTTAATGTCCCTGGAAGGTCTTATTTGTGGTTATTAAGTCTTTTTTTCTCTGTAATCAACCTTATTATGAGAGTAATCACTGTTGTTAGCACCCCTTTTACTGTGGCTTCCACAGTATCTTACTCCTATAAATATATAGTATATAAATTGTTTTTTCTGTTCTGCGAGTGACTTAGAAATCAGGTATTTCAGTCTGTTAGGTTTTAATCTAGGGTGGGAGTAAGTGAACCCAGTGTGAGGGCCGTGTGGTCTTCCCTTAGGTTGGATGCCTGAGTTCTTTTTCCCCTTTAGCTGGATTGCGTTCTGTATTTATCAAAACATATGTAGTTATACACCAGATGATATTAATTGGAGAGTTCCTCCATTTAAAATTAGAATTTCCCCTGGATCTTTTATCTTGCTTTAGAACTAAATCAGTTAAGAATATCTTTTATTTTCAGAGCTTCAATGAAGATGTGTTCCAGTCTGTAAAGTCTTTATTACAGAGTGAGAAGGAACTATGCAGTATATCAGCAGAAGACTGTTTAAAGCAGGATGAACGTGCCAGTTTGACCGAGGTTTGATACACTATCTGTGCCCTTTCCTAATAAAGCACAACATGTTTCATGTATTTTTGTAAAACTGCATGATCTAGTTATAAAATGCCTAAAATCTTTACATGTGAATACATGTATGAGAAGTGCTTGCTTTAAATACCTACCATTGTAGCTGTCTTAGCTCATTGTGATGAGCACATTAATTCAGTGCGTAGGCATTACCAACCACTTATCAGACAAACAGTGCTGTATTAGATGACTCTTGCTGTATTAAAGTAACTGGTACTTTAATACTGAAATTTTCTGCTGTGAAACATGAAATATATACTTATTTTTTATAATCATTTTTTGGGTTATTGTTAGTTTTCTTTATTGTTTAAGTTCAGTACTTTGATTCAAAACAAAGAGTAGTGATAAATTTATTTTGCAATTAAGATATGTACTACTTGAAGACATACCACTTGCTCACCTATTTCTCTGCTACATCAATGTTTCCAATCTTTGTTTGAACTTATTACTATTAAAAGGAATAATATTTTATTCTGCAATATAACCATAGTCCGTTAACACATTTATGATATCAAATAAGAGAGAGGGTATTGGGTTATCGAATCTGAAAAATAAGGTATTTGATTGTTAAAAAATAATTTGAAGTCAGTGTTCTAATAAAATGTTGATTATTCTTAATATGGGGATGATTTTCTTTCCTATCCCTTGAGAAACTATATTTGAAGTGGTTCCATAGGATGACGAGCGTACCTTTCAGGCCTGTAATGTTCTCTGACCGGAGACTGTTTTTGTATCAGCTCAATTTTTATGGCTCTTGACTGTTAATCTTGTTTTTCCTTTTCCCTTTATTTTCATAAAGCTGAGCCACTCTTAATCTCCTCAGTTGTTGCCAAGTGTGACAAGTCTCCTGTGTCCTTCTGCCTTCAGTTTTCTGTGTCTCTCCAGCTGCTTACACAGTGCCTTTCCGAGCCCACATTCCTCGGCAAGGCCTTCCTCCGTCAATGGGATATGTAAGGCTCCGCTGGCATCTTCAGAACCCCAAGTCAGCTTATTTTCTTTTTTTGTATTCAGTGAAAGGAAACTTGAAAGAATAGAAGGAATTTCTGTCTCATTTTAGGGCGTACATACCACAAAGTATCTTTTTGAAGAAAGGAAGGAAATTTGTTAATTGAATGTCTCTTTGTTACTGAGTGAGTGCCTGAGACATGGTAGGCACTTTCCTCTACATTATCTGATTAACCCTCACGACTGTGGAGAAGTTGTATTGCCTTAAGTTTTATAGATGAGGATACAAGTTATTAGAGGCTAAAAACATACCTAGACCTCTGGAAATTAACAATTCTGTGACGTAATAGCCCTAATAAATTAGAATAAAGATCTGGGGTACTTTAGATTCTGACTTCCTTCTGAATGATTGGAAGAGATCAAAAGTATGTTGCATGTTGCTTTATATTTTAATTATGCTATTTTTCCTTAATTCCTAGAATTGAATGTCCATATTTACTATCAGTTAAGTATTTCATATTTTTAGTCATAGTGCTTGCTTAGTAGACAGTTTACTGTTCTGTCTTCAAATGGAAACTGTTTCTTCCAGTGATGTCCTATGCCAGTAAACATAGGAGCCAAAGGGAATATAAATTTTAAAATAATACTTTTTTACGATTATATAAGCAGTAAATATTCCTTACAGAAAAATAAGAAATAGCGAAAGCATGAGAAAGAAAATGACTATTATTTATCTTGTGAATTAGAGTAAAAAAAAGCCACGGTAAAAAAAGTAGAAAAAAATATGATACTTTTAATTTTGTCTTCTTGAGTTAACAACTGTAGTTTGTTGTATTACCTTCCAGTGTTGTTTCCCATGCATATGTTTTTCTTTAAATAAGGGTGAAATTATGGGCATACTCTTTATCATTTTTCCGTAACTTGTCCTTTTTACTTAATGTGACATTTCCTCATAGCATTACATAGTTTTTAGAAATTTAATTTACATAAACTTCTGCAGAGAAATCTCTAAATAAGGGTAGCGATGGAAGTAAGTAATGATATCACAGGAAGTCACTGAGGAGGTAACCTTGATGACCTACCCAGGGAAAGCCTCTCTGAGGAGATGACATTGCAGTTGGATCTTGAAGAATGAGGTGGAGTTAAACATGGAAATATCCAGGGAAGAGAGATCCAGGGAGGGGGGCGCTACTGCGAAGCCCTTAAGCAAACATGCTGGGCATATTCTAAATGAAGAAAGGGAGCCTGAGTGCATAAATGAAAGTGAGGGAAGTTGGAAGGCTGAACGTGAGGGAAGTTGGAAGGCTGAACGTGAGGGAAGTTGGAAGGCAGTTAACCCAGAGCCTTGGGGCTTCAGTTAGGTCTGCACTTGGAGGCATGGAAGGCTTTTGACAGGCAGGTGACTTGACAATTACTGGGATCAGGTGGGAGAGGATTGTATTAGTGCAGATGAGAAGTGGTGGCAGAGGGGAATGGGAAGAAATGGATGTATGTAAGATATGTTATGGGAGTAGAATTGATTGAACTTGCTAATGAAGTGGATTTGGGGGAGGTTGAAGAACTGCATTATGGAGCCAAACTTTGGTGAAAAACTTTCATCTTCATCTGTGAAGAAATTAATCATTCTGTCCAAAACAGTCAGCATTTTTATTTGTTTACTTTAATTGAGGTCTAATTGACATAAAACATGAATTTCAGTTGTACATCATAATGATTTGATATTCGTATGTAACAGTATTTTCATGCCTTATGTGCTTTTTTTTTCTGTTTCTCAGTTATCAGTAATCTAATTGAGATAAAATGTTAAAACTCAAATTAATGGAGCTTTATTCCTTTTTGATTCAGGTCACATTTCTAGGTTTTAATGAAGAAACAGATGCTTCTCACATACAGGTATGGTCAGTTTATTCAACTGGAAAGGACTGTGAGAAATTATTTGGAACAAATTTTGAGACCATGAAAAATTTGCCTTATTAACCAAAAACTTACACTGAAAGCCCTCTGTTATCAGTCCTGTTTAAAGTTAAAAAGTGACATTTTGAGGTCAACTTTTGAATGTGCTTTGGACATTTTCACTTTTAGGATCTTCACTGAGCATTTTTGTTATGGAAAGCAGTTTTAGGTTAGGAGGCCACAAAAATCATTTATCCGAGAAGGCTGCAAACCATGTGGGCTAACTTTTTCTCCATTCTGTGTCTAAGGTAGACTATAAGACTTGTTTTGTAATTTTTTTTTTAAGATTTCATTTATTTACTTTCAGAGAGAGGGGAAGGGGATGAGAAAGAGCGGGAGAGAAACATGCAAGAGGTATATCGATCGGTTGCCTTTCACATGCCCCCAACCTGGGATATGGCCCCCAACCCATGCACGTGCCCTGACTGGGAATTGAACCAGTGACCTTTCAGTTCGCTGGCTGGCACTCAATCTCCTGAGCCACACCAGCCAGCACAAGACTTATTTTTTAATTTGGTTGGTTTTTATAATCTGACCTCAACAGTCAGATTCTTTTATCATCATATGAGATAAAGTTAAATATAAAAGGTAAAATAAATGAGAGAGAATTAAATTTAAAAGGTAAAATTTGTAAAAAGAATATTAACCAATGCAAAAATTTTAGCCTGTTTCATTTATGAAGGAATTTACAGAGGGACTGAGAGTTGATACTAGGATCAATAAAAGAAAGTTTCAGTCACTTGAAGAGTGGTTGAAGCACAGGAGGTGTGGTAGGCATGCCGTGTTTACCTCAGGCAATTTCTTAAGATTTGTGATTGCCCTGTGCTTCCTTTTGTGGCAGTAAGGTCTCCTAATAGAAGAAGAAATAACACTATGGTTCTTTGTGAACAATGCATATCAGGAGATAACAGATGAAAACTGTTGTGTGTCTTAATTGTACTCTTGCCTGAAGGAAATAGGCAGAAGGCACAAGAGAGGACACACTCCTGAGAATGTGAGGCTGGAAAGAGAAGTGTTCCAAAGTAGTTATCTTGTGTTCTACTTCCTCTAAGAGTTGGCGATAAACTCGTAATTATAAAGGGAAGTACTCTGTGAGGGGTGAAGGACGTTACTAATTCTTTAACTGGGTAAAATAATTTACATAAAAAGAACAGATGATGAGGGAAGAGCTATTTCCTTTATATCTTCATTAAATTATCAGTTAAATTCTAATATAATACTTCAGAGAAGAAAAACAGACTTGTATTTTATAAATATAAAACGTAAGGTCCAATGAAATACAACCTTAGAAGGCAAGACTCCTGTATGAAAAATTTCACAGTTAAGCCTAAGGACTGCAGATTCTCATTTGTAGCTAAAAACTATTATTCCTAATTGTCATGGGTGGGTGAAAAAAATTCATGTAAAAAATTTTTACATGTAAAAAATTTTTGTAGCTTGATATTGATAACATTTAAAAGGCTATAGAAATAGCAGGTAATTAAAATATTTCAGTACATTTTATTTTTGAGTTTAAAAAAATTGATTGTGGTTGATAAACTGCCTATGTTAACTACTACGAACTGGAAAATTTATTAATCAATAATCTTACAATTTTTGGATAGGGACCCAATTATAGGAATCATAACAAAAGTGTTAATCCTACAGTGTTATTTATTGTGTTATTGTTTTAAATTAGGATTTAGCTGCAGTTTCTTTGGAACTTCCAGATCTTCTGAATTCACTGCACTTCTGTAGTCTAAATGAAAATGAAATTATTTGTATGAAGGATATAAATAAACCACCAGATGTAAACAATGGTCCTTTAAATCAGGTAACTTTATTGTTTCTAATGAATTTTTCAGGACAAGTTTTACAATGACATTTGATTGAGAGTATTAGACTTTTAAGTGCTTGAAGTTTCTTTTTTTAAAAAAGAAATCATATTCAAGGAAATATGATTCATGAGAAATCTAATTCATAAAGCTTTGAAATCATTGAGAGAATAGAATAATTTTGGTGATAGCTTTAAATTAGATTTTCCATGTATGGCGTTCCATAAATGGTATGCAAGTACATACTAACTTTTTTCTGAAAATTTATTTTTTCTGGATTTCTTGAACTTCTGTAAGCAGTAGGAATTTTTCCCATTTTATGGCCAATTCTAAGTTTATATAAATATTGTGCTATGTTTTAGAGAGCATACTTTTATCTCATTTTCTGGTTAAAAAATTTAGTATAAAGTGGACATCTGAAGATGTGTTTTTTATTTTTACAAACAAAAATGCTACCATTTCAGACAGGTGATTAGTTTTATAACATTCAGTTTTTAGTTCTTTACTAAGTATTATTTTATTGGTAATTCATCAAAGAAAAATGTTTTAAATGTTTTATGTCCTAAAAATTGAATTTTAGTAGGTTTAAAATTTGGATTACTCATTCCAAATATAAAAGACTACTACTGTGTTATTAGGTTTATGCATAAAGGTGGAACTACTCACCTTATTTCCTTAATTATATTCTTCATTTATATTTACTTTGTTTTATTTACTAGATTACAAGAGGTGAGTAGCTATTATATATAGGTTCTAGTTTTTTAAATAAATCATTTGTAATATTTATAAATGGAAATATTAAATATGGAAAAACCCGATGACTTACATTCTTAATCAAAGCTGTAAACATTATTGTAAATGGTAATACTAGGGAAATTTAGGTAAAAGGAGGGGATTATTCTCTTATGATAAGAGGGAAGTTGATATCATGCTGAAGACTATAGGAAAATGGGATACAAAAATAGAATAGTACCTTGTTCCTGTCTTAAAGCAGTTTGTAGGATAATTGATGAATTAGATGAATGATTAAAAAAGAAAAACCACAGGGCTGTACAATAATAGAGGGAAACATTATTGCCAAGTGGATGGATAGTAAGTTCTGTAACATTTAAGGAGCTAGTGTAGGTAGGATTTCAATACCTGGATAATAGAAAGATGGGAGAAAAAGAGACTGGAGAATGAGAAAAGGGGAGAAAGAATGAAGAAAAGGATTAAACATTATGAAATCAGGGAACCTTTCAGGATGCAAGCATTTTTTTTTTCTCCCTGAGACTGTTATTTCTATGCTATACTTTCAGATAATATGTTTTGTATATATGATATGTTTTGAAATTAAAATACTTTTATCATCTTTCCCAAGAGTCATCATTCTGGAATGCTTTGTGTCATGAGAGTGTCACCACCTACATTACCAAGACTCAGGATTGATTTTATGTTTAGTCTCCTAAGTAAATATGCTACTGGTATAAGATACACCCTGGACACATACTTGCATCAGAAGTGCCAACTTGAGACCACTAATGAAGATGATGATGATACTAACCAGTCCGTGTCCTCCATAGAGGATGACTTTGTCACTGCTTTTGAGCACTTAGAGGAAGAGGAGACCTCAAAGTCATATAATGATGGTTTGTTCTTTACTAGAGTTTTTCTCGATATAAGGGATTAAAGTTTAAAGTTCATTTTTAAAACTTTTAAGGCCTACTTACTCAATTGAAATTTATTCTTTTTAACCTCTTTTTTTTCTCATTGTCCAGGGACTTAATTTTCATGCGATTTTTAAGTTCATTGCTATCTGATTTTTAATTTTGCTACTTTTGTAATTATTTTTGTAGTACCGTTTACCTCTTTATCCTAAGTGTTTGGACCATGTCTAGATTCAAACTTGAGAGGAGTTACCTGGCAGAGTCACCATATTAGTTACTGTCACATATTAGTAACATGTGACAGCATTCTAATCATTCCATAGACCAGGTACTCCTAAGTATGAGGTAAAATGAGATTACTTTATTACAAGTTATATTTGCATTCGAGAATGATTTAGGAAGAATATGTTAAACAATATAGTTTAGAAGAGACATGTTACAAATAAATATTTTATGCTTTAAATCAATTATTCCCTTTGATTTAAATGAAGGAAATTTTCTGTTCAAGAATATATTGATCATTTTAATTGTTTTCCTATAGGAGTAAGCACTACTGCATTAAAGAGTCAGTGTGATGCTGCTTCGCAGACTACTGGTCACCAGTTAGAAACCCGTGATTTAAGGATTCTGATTAGCTCTGGGCGGCAGAAGTCATTGTTTAAACCTTCAACTTCCTTAATAAATGTCCTGGGACATAAAGAACAACCTGTGAAAACTTCTGTTACAACATCAGTTTCTGAGCCTTGGATCCAAAGAAGTGTCTGTAGGTCATCTGATGCTTCAGCTGAAGATAGTGGCACACAGAAAACAATTTCTTCTTCTTCTCCTGCCTATTCATCTGAATCAGAATGCTCAAGCCCAAGTCCTGTTATTTTCTTAGATGAAGAAGGATATCAAAAAAGTTTAAAAGCAAAACTTGAATTACCTAAAATTCCTGTGATGAAAGATGATATAGAGGATTCAGACTCAGAAATAAGTGAATTTTTTGATAGTTTTGATCAGTTTGATGAGCTACAACAAACTTTGGAGACTTCCTGTCCATTTCTAAAAGATCCTGTCATAGGGAAGCCATCGCAAAAGAGAGGTCACAAACAAGACAAATCTTGTTCTGTAACCACTACTATGAATCCTCAGATATTCAAGTTTGATTGCCCAGCTCTCCCAGCTAATGTTAGAAAGCCCACACCTCGTAAACCAGAATCCCCTTACAGTAACCTGTGTGATAGTCCAGATTCTCCTCGCCCAGTGAAGGCATCTGGGGAAGACAGTGGCTTGTTTAGTCCCATTCGATCCTCTGCTTTTAGTCCTCTTGGAGGTTGTACACCTGCTGAATGTTTTTGCCAAACAGATAGGATTCATAAAAATCATGACTCTATTTATTTCACCTATGAAGATTATGCAAATAGCATTTCATGTGAAGTACTGGACTCGGTTCTCCATACCCAACAACCTATTGTAACATCAAACACTAATAGTGTTAAAAAGGGAGAAAATAAAACCGTGACACTTAAGAGTGGAAGCCTTGACCAAAAAAGTAAATCTAAAAATAAATCCTTAATGATTAGGGATGGCATTCATAAATTTGCAGCAGATCTTGTGGAAAAAAGTTTTGGCAGTGCGTTTAAAGAACTGCAAAAAGGAGTCTCTTCATGTACCAATGCATTGTGCCATTTAGCCATCAAATTGACAGCATCTGTTTTTCAGATGGCATTTAATGAACTGAGAAGGCAGCGTGCATTTTCATTGAAACAACGTGCCATTAGTGGCCTGGCTAATCTTTTGGTGAGTGAAGCTTTATCAAATGCTTTAAAAGATTTACAATTTGTAAAGAAGCAGATATTTACAAATATAGTTGCTGGGTTTGCTGCAGATCTTGCTGAAGAGCTTGTTTTTGAAGGCATCATGGAAGTGTGTCAATTTTCATATCCTTCAACACCTGCATCTCTGCCCTGTTGGTCATTTGACTATGAAGATAAAGTCGTGAAGTCATATGCAAAAGATTTGTCTGAGTCTGTAATACAGGAAGCATTCATTGAGCTATCACAAGTTGATGTGATCTTTACGACCAAGGCAGCAGTTAGTGTTTCTACAGATAACATAAAGTATGTGAGTACAGAACATACTGCGCCATCAACACAGACCTCCACATATCCCCCTACTTTCAACAATCAAGCAATTATGGTGACAAAACCAACGCAGGAACATAAGAAAGAATACACTGTACAGCAGGCCTTATTTTGTACTTCTGGAATTGTTACTTCTATTCCAGTGCCTCTGGCAGGAAGTGCCCTTCTCCCATACCATTTTTCATCTAATGTATATCAGGCAAAGTCTCATCTGTCATCTGATGATAGTAATTTGAATGATGATTCTACTGAAGCACGTGTTTCCACAAAAAAAGAGGAAGTAGCTTGTCTCAGAAATATTTGTTTACCTTCAGAACATACTCCAGGTAACCAGAATGATTTTAAACCAACTAAGGATGATACTGAAATGCAGAGCTCTTCAAAATTAACAAGTGATCCTGTGATTATTAACAACTTTTCTGCAGCAATGGTACATTCAATAGTAAATGAAACTTTAGAGTCAGTAACATCATTCAGAATTACAAAAACAGATGACGAACACACAAATTGTTTGACTAAAACAGTAAAGGAAAAAAACCCTCCTTTCTGCTGTGATCAAGAGACACTGCACCTGAGTGAAGCTAGCAATAAGGACTTGTTTGTTGATCGATTATCTAAATCTGTTATTAAACATTCCATAGATAAAAGCAAACCAGTGATCCCAAATATGGATAAAAATTTGGTACACAGGGAGGGTTTGCCTATTTCTGGAGAAGAGTCACAGTTGACTTTGGAAAATATTCCCAAATTTCTTGATGCTCAAGGCCACTTAACTCACTGTTCAATTTCAGTAGGAAAGGGTTGTGTTTTGGAATGTAAAGATTCTATATCTCATGGATTTTCTTCAGAGACACCACCACATTGTCCAACTATGACAGGTCAGAAACCTGATTTGAAGGAAGTTGCTAAGGACAAATCAGTGAAAAAATATAATTTGAATAATATAGCACCTGAGCCCTTATCTTTTGGGCAAGAAAGTCCCTTTGCCCATTCACATACTTTCTCATCTGCAGTGCTTACGTGTGTAGATGGTTTGCATGTGGAAGATAAACAGAAAATCAGAGATGGAAGTGTAATACCTGATACTCCTCCATCAACTCCTCTAGTACCATCCCAGGCTAGTTCTGAATGGGATATCAAGAAGTTAACCAAAAAACTCAAGGGGGAATTAGCAAAAGAATTTGCACCTGCCACACCACCGTCTACACCTCACTACTCATCTGTTGGTAGTTTGTCGGAAAATGAACAAAATACTATTGAAAAAGAAGAGTTCATGTTGAAACTTATGCGATCTCTTTCAGAAGAAGTTGAAAGTAGTGAAGGTGAGGAGCATCCGGAAGTGGATATGAAGTCAGAGCTCTCAGGGAAGAAAGTTCAGTTTGCTGACGCATTAGCTACACACATCATTTCTCTTGCAACTGAAATGGCAGCTTCTCATTTAGATAATAAAATAATTCAACAACCCAAGATTAAAAGCCCCTGCTTAAATGTGCAGGGACAAAGAAGTGTATCACCTACTTTGTTAAATTGCTCAGATGAAAATTTACAAACATTATGCAATTTTGCAGGTGATATGGCAGCAGAAGTCATTACACAAGCTGAGAAAATAGCAAAAATTAGAAGTTGTATGCTTTTTAGGCAAAAGAAGAACAGCTGTTATAGTGATGGTGACCAAGATAATAGATCAGAAGAGAAATCGAATATAGAGACTGTAGCACACCCAAGAGAATTTGATCCGTTTATTCTTTCATTACCACCAAGCTCTTGTATGTCAGGTCTGACATGTAAGTATCCCAGCTGTGAAAGTGTGACAGATGAATATGCAGGACACATTATCCAAGTACTGAAACAAGAAGGTGGTAATAGCGAGTTAATAATGGATCATTATGCCAATAGACTTGCCTATCGATCTGTCAAATCAGGGTTGCAAGAAGCAGCTAAGACAGCCAAAATGAAGTGCAATTCAAAAATGTTCATGCAAAGCTCACAAGTGAAAACCAACAATGAACTCTTCATGTTCTTAAATAAAGAACATTACCAAGAAGTAGATAAAAAAAGACAAGTTAAAAAAAGTGGAGGTTATCTCTGTAAAAATCAAACTTGTGAATGGACAAGGGATACATATAGAAATGAGTGCCCTGAATTGTATAGTTTTTCAGCCTCTCTTGCTCACAGCATAACCAGAGATGTTAAAAAAGAACTGACGGGGTCTACAGTTGGCTTGCCAAAATCCTCAACAGATTCTTGCCTTTATGAAAAATCTGGATGTGATGAAGATACTGAGTCTCATACTGAGTCAAAATTTACTAAGTCTTTTCAGCTTTCCTCACAAAATCACAGATTTTACCACAGTACCAGTAGCTTAAATGGGTATAGTTATGGAGATAATGTTGTTCAAGCTATAGAGCAATATGCTAAAAAAGTAGTGGATGACACTTTAGAACTAAGTTTAGGATCTGCAGCTTTCCAAGTGTCTGAGACCACAAAAGCAGGAGATAAAATCACTTATGCAGAAAAGTTGTCACCTCTTATAAGTCAAACTTGCAGATACTGTGACCATAAAGAGCTCCATGACTGCAGTGGAAATTCACCTCATCACTCTTTCAGACATGATTCACTTGCTCATAGTAAACCAGGTTCTAATTCAAAATTCAGCAACATTTATCAGAAATCCAGAATTTTTCACCTTGATGTCCCTCAAATTCAAGTTGATCTTGATAAGAAGACAGTGCTTGCTGAGAAGATAGTTGCTGAAGCTATTGAAAAAGCTGAGAGGGAGCTGAGCAATACCAGTTTGGCAGCTGATAGTGGGATTGGACAAGATGGTGTTAGCTTTGCTGAAAGCCTTACCACAGAAATAATGACATCAGCAATGGTGAATGTTGAACATGCCTTTAGCAGGTAAGTTTCAAGTTTCTATCAGGTTTTATGATAAAATGAAAAGTTCAACTTGGTCATATATGTTTTAGGTCCTATTCAGAAAGGTAGGATTATTTCTAACCCTAAGTTAACAGTTTTTCTCTATTAACATTTGTGTATCGTTTTATACCCTACATATTACCTTCACATACATTGTTCATTATCGCACAATAGCCCTTTGAGGGAAGGTATTAACCATTTACCATGGTAGAAGATGAAGCTAATCATCTTGCCCAAGTTCACAAAGCTGTGAGTAGGTAATATGAATCAAAGAAACAGCTAGAGATTATTATATAGCAAATATTAAATATTATTACCTTGTTAATTTAGTACTCTGAGATTAAATTTTTCTATAACATTTTCTTTGTTCACAAAGGTGTTTTTTTTTTTTTTAAGTAGCATAATTTAACCAAAGTGCTATTAGGAAGATAGCAGAAATTCTTCAAATACTTCATCACTGCCGCCACTTCTCTTGATATGCCCACAGTCTAAAGGGGCAATTCTTTCTGATAGTCTCACAGTGCCTTGTTTTTCTGCAGCTGTGTATTAACACCTTAGTTAAAGTTTTCACGTTTAATCTTTTTCCCTAGGCAGTTACCAAGACCAATTTGTATTATTAGTTTGTAGGATTACATTTGTTAGTTCCACTGGAAAGAGAAAATGCTGTGAGAGGAGGTGGAATTTAATTGAATTACATGGTATCCCAGATTTTTTAATAGCTTTTGTCAAAACCATGACAAAGACTGTTTCTTTTCTCTACCATGGGGCTTGTTCAGGATCCTTGACTCCAAATTATTTCATAGCATCCTCTTGAGATGAAAGATGCTGTAGGTTTTGGTGAACTATGGGAGGTCACTTTTTTTTGCTGAAAGGCTTCTTTCCTCTAAACGAGGGATTGACAAACTATAAACAGTGGGCCAAAACAGATCCATTGCTTGCTTTGGTATAGTCTATGAGCTAAGAATAGTTTTTACATTTTTTAAGCTTTTGGAAAAAAATCAAAAGTACTATTTTGTGACATGTGAAAATATATGTAATTCAAATGTCAATACAGCTTGTCTGGCTGGTTTTATGACCTATTGGCAGAGTTGAATAGTTACACGAGATTTTATATATGAGGTCTGTCCGGAAAAAGTCCAACCATTGTTAATATAACGAGAACAGTTTGTGTGACATCGATGTAACCTGGCAGCCAAGGAGAATGGACTGGAATGCACATATGTCAACAGTGATGACTTCACTGTACTAGTCAGTGGGGGTGGTAGATGCCATTGAGTGAGCATGTGTACTATTGGCTGTCGCGTTCAAAATGACTATGAATAGAGCAACGAATTGCATTTAATTTTGTGTTAAGATTGACCATTCGTCCATGGAAACTGTTGGGATTATATCAGAAGGCCGCAGCTATGGACAACTAGTGATCGGCAGCTTCATCACGACAGTGCACCTGCTTATGCATCATGTCTCGTACAGAGTTTTCTGGCAAAAAAACCAAGTCACCCAGGTGACTCAACCCCCAACAGCCCAGATTTGACACCCTGTGACTTCTGGCTTTTCCCAAAACTAAAATCACCTTTGAAAGGGAAGAGATTTCATACCGTCGATGAGATTCAGGAAAATATAATGGGACAGCTGATGGTGACTGGGAGAACTCTGAGGTCCCAAGGTGCCTACTTTGAAGGGGGACTGAGGAGTCGTTGTCCTGTGTACTGTGTTTCTTGTAGGTTCTTCAGTATGCCTCTGTTTCTCACATTACACGGCTTGGATACTTTCTGGACAGACCTCGTATATCCAGCAATACCTAAATATTCACTTCCTGGCCCTTTACATAAAAAAATTGTGGACCTTTGTCCTAGACCCACATTTTTTGTTTGTTTGTTTATGGCTGTATATTGGTTTCTAATATGATGATAGACGTAAGTGTTTAATGTACAAATGAGTAAGTGGTGGTAAGCTGAAGCTAGGCCTTTCTATAATTAAAGCAATTTTCCTCAAACAAAAATGGCCTTAGGCTATTTTAATTGTTCTTCCCTCCCTCCCTGCTTCAATCTCAGCCTCGTAGGAGGATAATTTTCTAGACCTAGGTAATTCTGTAGATTAGAGTGTCTCTAAGACATCCTAGGGCCTGTCAAATCCCTTTGCCACTGATTTCTCACTATTTTCATGTTTTCTTCTTAGAATTATGTGAGTAGATAGGCCCTTGGATTTCTTTCAGTAAGCCAGTACTATCTAATTCCAACCTTTTATCCAAGCTGGTAGAACATTGCTCCGTATTTTTTTCCTCTTTTTAAAAAAAAATTAATAATTGTGCTAGGTTTCTATGAGTGATAACTATTTGAAGTTGGTTAGTGTTAACCAGGTACTGTTTCACATTTTCTTTCTAAAGATAAAATGGTTTGTCTTTCAAACTTTAACACGGAGTCATTAAAATGGATTATTTTAATATTAATATTTGGATTATTCCACTGGTGCTCCTTTTCTCATAAATGATTCATGAAAATAACCATAAATATTTCAAAAGCTATATTGTACAGAGGGCTGGTGCATGACTGTCAAATGGGGAATTATAGGATAGTGGATTTTTAGAAGAATAAAACATATAAATTATATTTCGAGTTATTTTCTTCTGAGCCAAAATACCTAGCAGTTATTGAAAAAAAAACCTCTTCTCCGGACCCCGTTTATGGGGTCATTTCAACCAAAAAACCATTCGATTGTGGCACATACCAGGAATAGTGTTAAAAAAAGAGAGAACCAAGTAGTACTCCATTATGGTTCAAAGCTCCATTATGGTTCAGTGTTATATCTTATTTACTAATTTTTAACAACTTTATGAGATTTTTAAGTTAATTATTACCCAAGACATTTTATTGACAAATTTTGTGACAGAAATAAATGAACTTATTCCTACAAACCAAGGCAAAACAAACATTTTATGTTAATAACTTTAAAAGGTATTAAAACATAAAGCCTGTACATAAGAGATCTTATTCTGTTTACCAGATCTTTAGCAAAACTAGTCATTGACTTAATAGTACTAAATTGATGATTTAGCTAAAATGTGACCTGATGGACTCTTGGTGGGATTGAGACCTAGCCACTCCTTTTCAAAACAGAAACAAAAACAAAATCTAAAACAAAAGACAAAATTCAAACTGGGGCTAGCCTTAGAATCTTATCTCATACCACCTTTCATTTCAGACAGACAAGAGAAAGGAGAGCTCTCAAACAGAAACTGACTTCCTGCTGTAGAGGAACAGAGAAACCCAGTAGATAATTAATTAAAAGCAGTATACAACAAGAAAAACAAACAATACACAAAGCCTGTATACCAAAACCAGAAGAGCACTCCAACCAGATCCCACACTGGGGAACTGTGGTTTTTCATTGAGCTATGCCAACCCCTGAGGATGGCAGGGCAGGGGCTCCTGGCCGTGCATACCAGAGACTTACCCAGTTTTGAAGTTCGGAGTCCATCAACTTCCCAGAAGAACTGGTTTACCATATATTCGTTACAGAAAAGCCCAGTCATTGTCTGTAGACCACCAGATGGCCAAAGGCCATAAACGAGATGGGCTTTCTGAGCACAAATCCAATCTCTTACAGAAAAGTGATGGCGATGGGGAGGGTGTCAAGAGTTGGAAAAGGAGAGTCCCTAAGTGAAATCACTTGGCAGCTGCTAGGGAGTGTCCAGATCCACACCCCAGGGGCTCCTAGTCCAGGCAGCCAATGGGACTCCCTACCAAATACCAGATTTACTGAAGAGTCTGGAAGTCTATCCCACCAGAATCAGCAGAATTAAAACCTGATGGCAACCAAGTCCAGGGCTTGGATTATAATTGCAATTTTATTAATTCCAGAAGCTAGCAGTCTGAGAAGGTGGTGGGTTAAAACCCTAACATCCACCTTACCTTGAGCTTTCAGAAGCAAGTTTATATAGAGGAAATGTAGGGCTTTCCCCCTATATAGGGCGAGGGAAATTCTAGGGGGAGGGCAGACCTGGGATTTCTCTCAGGAGGAGGGTCTGAAAGGGAAGTCTGCAACTTCTCCCCAAGCTGGCTCCTTTGTTCTGGTGTTATCTCTATTTGTATTAGAATTCCTCTTCCTCTCTTCCCAGAGGCCTGTGGTTTATGGCCAGGGAGGTTATGTATTCTCTGGGTAGAGGTGTAAACTATTGCTCTCAAGTGTCCTTGATTTGGGGAGAGAAGCTGGCTGTAAATTGCTCAAACTGTTTGGCCTTGTTTAATTTTCTTGTCTCAGTTGCCCCATTCCACTTGCCCAGGAATTCCCTAGCTTTATTCACCCTCAGAGACTTCCATCCCTAAAATCTTCTAGGGGTGATGATGAAGCAGTTGATTCTCTTACAAATAACTGCTTCCTGCTTACAAGGGGTAGAATCCCTGCCTTTGTATGGTATGAAAGGCTCTCCCTGTCTGATCTAAGGGAGACAAGGAAATGAGATTTGAGACTGAACAGAGATGCCGTTAGTTGATTCTTCCAAAGAAGGGATAGGCTGGAATCCCTGAAGCATCATCATTGTGATATGGGATTGTATGCAATTCAACCATTTAGTCCTGACAACAAGTCCATTCAGCCAAATCACTGAGTCTCATTTTAGGAAGTGGTGATGCAAATGGGATTCTAAAGTGAGGTCTGTATTTTGTAAACAAGCAACCAGGTAAATACGGTCATAGTATACACTCTGAAAACAGAAAGAACACAGGCTAATGAACACAGTAAGTCATAAACTAGTTTCTGAGTCTACAAGAGTGTCAGATGAAAAGACTTCCAAATACAAAGCCTTTGCTGGTACAAACTTAAGCAATGGCAATCTGATAGGTCTTCCTTATCTGTAGTTTAAACATCTCTGGTGCTATCATCAGGTGCTCAGTAAATTCCGTATAGGTTACATTGCATCAGTAGTTCTCAGTAATTCCAAATTAAAGGATGAAAGAAAAATGAAGAATGCCCAGAATGATTCTGGTTAGTATATTTTAAATACAAAATGAGAACAGCCCCAAAGAGGCAGGCAGTTGAGAACCTATTTTAGGCACTGGGTATATACAACAGTAAGTAAAACAGGGAGAAATATGTTCACTTGGACTTTAGTTAGTAGAATTAAGACAGTCAAGTAAAATATGGTGTATGTGATATGGTGATAAGTGCTTTGGAGGACAGCTAAATCAAAGGAGTTGATACTGATGGTGGTGGTGGGTGGCAGCAGATAGGGCTGGTTTGCAGTTTTGAACAGGTAGCAGGGGAAGAATCTCTGACAAAGTAACATTTAAGTAAAGAGCCAAAGGTGAAGAGAGAATAAGTCACATGAGAATTGGGAGAGAGGTTTCAGGCGGAGGGCAGGGACTACATTTTGGGGAAACAGCAAAGAGGCTTGAGTGGCTGGAGTGAGTGAGCCAGAGGGAGTAGTAAGAGATAAGGTGGAGATTATGAGAGGTTATCATACCCGGTAGTATGTTACAGGGATTGCCTTACTCTGGTTTGTGAGAAGCCACTAGAGGGTTTTGATCAGAAGACCAACATTTTCCCACTTCATATTTAAAAATACAACTTAAAAATGCTGTGTTGAGAACAAAATGTACTGTGGGTAGTTACGAGGGAGGACCTCCCCCCCCCAAAAAAACCCCTGGAGTTTATTTATAAAAAATTGTATGTGTATTTTTACATATTTAAACTTCATTCACCTTCTGAGTATTCTCTCTTTAATGCAAAAACACCTACTGAGACTCTTTTCCACTGCTCAAAACAGTTTTTGAACTCATTGGTTTTGATGCCTTTTACCGTTTCTGCCATTATTTGTTTCACCTCTTCCACATTGACAAAATGTTTCCCTTTCGGGACTTTTTTCATCTGGGGAAACAAAAAAAAACTACTTGGGTTGAGATTGGGTGAATAGGGAGGGTGAGGCATGGAGATCATGCTGTTTTTGGTTGAAACTGCTGAACACTCACTGTAGTGTGAGCAGGTGTGCTTGTAAATCACCAATCAGGAAATGTGCAGACTTGTTCAAACAGTCTTTAGACTTTTGACCAAGATGGATGCATAGGTAGATATGCTTTGTCTCCTCGCACAACCAAAGGAAGGATAACAACAAATTTAAAAACAAAAAATAACCAGAACTGCCAGAAAATCAAACTCTATGGAAGCCAGACAACCAAGGACTTAAAGAAGGCCCTGGCTGATGTAGCTCAGTGGATTGAACATCGGCCTGTGAAGCAAGGAAGTGCCGGTTCAGTTTCCCAGTTGGGGCACATGCCTGGGTACCCAGTAGGGGGCACACTGAGAGGCAACAACACATTGATGTTTTTCTCCCTCCCTCCCTTCCCCTCTGTCTAAAAATAAAATAAAATCTTTTTTTTTAAGAAGAAACATTCGTTCACACAGGTAGATGGGGTGGAGACGGGCAGCCAGGCAGAGAGGATGCACGACAAGGCGGCAGTTGGCAGACTGGGCCATCCCACATGTGCATGCAGATAAATTGGGAGGAACAACTGGGGGTGAGAGAGACTGTGCAACCCAGGGTTCCAGTGCAAGAAAAGAAAGCCTCAGACCTTCACTGGTAAAAACCTGTGGGGTTTGCAGTGGCGGGAGAGACTGCCACTATCACGGGAGAGTCCACAGGAGGGACCCATAGGGTCCTAGATTGTACATAAACCCTCCCACCCAGGGATCAGCACCAGAAGGGCCCAATTTGCTTGTGGGTAGCAGGGGAAGCGACTGAAAGCTGGCCGAGAGCTGAGCAAGCAATATTGTTCCCCCTCTGACCCCTCCCCCATATTTAGTACTACAAGGCAGTGACATGGGTTGCCTTGCCCTGGCGAACACCTAAGGCCCCACCCCTCACAACGTAATAGGTACGCTGAGACAAAAAAATATGGCCCAAACGAAGAGATCAAATCTCCAAAAATAGAACTAAGTGATGAAGAGAAAGCCAACCTAACAGATGCAGAGTTCAAAACACTGGTCATCAGGATGCTCACAGAAATGGTTGAGTATGTTTGCAAAATGGAGGAAAAAGTGAAGGCTATGCAAAGTGAAATAAAACAGAATATACAGGGAACCAACAGTGTAGGGAAGAAAACCAGGACTCAAATCAACGATTTGGAGCAGGAGGAAGAAATAAACATTCAACCAGAACAGCATGAAGAATCAAGAATTCAAAAAAATGCGGAGAGACTGAGGAACCTCTGGGACAACATTAAACGCTTCAACATCTGAATTATAGTATTTAGAAGGAGAAGAAGAAGGGCAAGAAATTAAAAACTTAATTGAAAATGTAATGAAGGAGAACTTCCCCAATCTGGCAAAGGAAATAGACTTCCAGGACGTCCAGGAAGCTCAGGGAGTCCCGAAGGAGTCGAACCCAAGTAGGAACACACCAAGGCACATAAGTTAACACTACCCAAGATTAAAGATGAGAGAATCTTAAAAGCAGCAAGAGAAAAGGAGACAGTTACCTACAAAGGAGTTTCCATAAGACTATCAGATGATTTCTTAGAAGAAACCTTAGAGGCAAGAAGGGACTGGAAAGAAGTATTCAGAGTCATGAAAGGCAAGGGCCTACATCCAAGAATACTCTATCCAGCAAAGCTGTTGTTTAGAAGGGGAGATAAGGTGCTTCCCAGATAAGGTAAAGTTAAAGGAGTTCATCATCACCAAGCCCTCATTTTATGAAATGTCAAAGGAACCTATCTAAGAAAAAGAAGATGTTAAAAAATATGAACAGTAAAATAACAAACTCACAATTAACAACTGAACCTAAAGAAAAAACCTAAGCAAACAGAACAGGAACAGAATCACAGAAATGGAGATCACATGGAGGGTTATCAGCAGGGAGGGGGAGAGTGGAGAATAGGGGAAAAGGTCCAGGGAATAAGAAGCATAAATGGGAGGTACGAAATAGATGGAAAGGTTAAGAATAGTATAGGAAATGGAGAAGCCAGAGAACTTAATATTTACGACCCATGGACATGAACTAAGATGGGAAATGCAGGGGGTTGGGGTGCAGGGCGGAGGAAATGAATGGGAGGGAAAAAAAGGGGGCAAATATAATAGCATAATCAATAACATATACTTTAAAAAGCCTTCAAAAAAATTCACTGAAGCTGAACATAGCCTCTCGCAACAACGCCAGCTCATGCACTGATACAGATGGGTTCCTAGATCACTCACTTAGCAGGGGAAGCTTGTACTACAAGGGGCCTGCCCTCCAGAAGATAATTGCAGGTTTTTTCGGGTCCCCCCTTGTACAGTAATTCAACAGTGAATGACCTTGTGAAGATAAATATATAAATGTTTCTTTATTGAAAAAAAATGAGTTAGGGTTATGATCCACACTCAAAGAAGAGATTTAACTAGTTTAACTAAAGGCTTGATCAACAGCACCAGAATTCTGTGAACTACTACTTTCTTTTTTTAAAACTTTGAAAAGGGTTTTGTTTTTGTACAAATGAAAGTACTATCTTGTAAAGCAGATGGAAAACTTAGGGACTTGTGCTCCTTCATAGTGGTCCCAGTAGAAAATATGAACCGTTTTAAAGAGAATTTAAATAAATGATGCACTTGGGATGGATGGGTGTTGGTAGATGCCTCCGTTAACTAAATAAGATGTCCTACAGTCTCTTTTTAGCAGATTAAACAAAGCAGGTAGGTGGACCACTTGTCTGATGCTGCATAGCATTTCTTGTTTTTATTATGTTTTATCATCAAATGAATAGTCTTATGATTCAACATCTGATGCTTTTGGATTGAATTTATATTTTCTTTTTTCTTTTTCTTTTTAGTCCGAAAGAAATAGAAGACTTTCAGTCAACTGAGTCTTTTGGTAGCCAACAGATGAATCTCAGTCTTGGTGATGACAGCACTGGTAGCTGGTCCAATTTAAGTTTCGAAGATGAACACCAGGATGAAAGCAGCAGTTTTCATCATCTAAGTGAAAGGTAACTAAAATTTGACAGTTTGGGTCCTCAGACCTCAAAAGTGAGCTATAAATTTATATTGAGTATTATTTAAAATTATGAATTTGAAAACCTGTCATTATTTTCAAAATGTATTTTATTATTCACAGTGTATTTCTAATGTTTTTTGACATTTATTAAATATAGTAATTAGCCTAGCTAACTTTCACTGGCTGTGCCAGTAGTTGAAGTGAAAAAATTTGCATATATTTGATTTTATATCCTTTAAGCTTTACCTGGACATTTCATGAATTTGGAGGAAAACTTTTTCTTTCTTACTCTAAAGAGGGTACTTTTTTCTTTAGAGCAGTGATTTTCAACCTTTTTCATCTCATGGTACATAAACTAATTACTAAAATTCTGTAGCACACCAAAAAATAGAGTTTTTGCTGATCTGACAAAAAAAATAAAAAACAGGTATAATTTTGGTTCATTCACATTAGACAGATATTGTCGTGTTGGCTGTAGTTATTTTTTAAATTTGACAGTCTTAAGAGAGTAGAGGTCAGTGCCCCTGACTAAATAGGTATTGCATGTTTTAAAAATTCCTGCGGCACACCAGTTGAAAATTGCTACTTTGAGAATAGGAAAAAGGACAGTTACCTGTAAGGGACATCAAATTGGCCCTGTAATTTTCCTGATATTAGTTAAGGTAGTGTCTTTTTCGGGAAGGGTTCCTTATTTGTCCTGCTCCTCAGGGAAAAAAAATGACCTAGAGCATTTATACTTGAATGACTGAAAATACATATATTATAAAAATACAGTTTGGTATAGCAGAAGGCACTTACCTCATATATAACTTAGTTAAGTTTACTCATACTAAAGTTATGGAATATTTTATTAATTGTGATATAATCGTTATATTCTTAATTCCAAACAGGCATTTTTCTGATTAACCAGTAGAATTCCATAAAATCTGTATCCACATTAATTGATAGTTGGAAGTAATGAATACCATCCATAGCTGCATCTAGGCAGAGTAGAGGGTTCTTAGCATACATACTTCCAATTTTGGGCATATATGAAAAGGATCCTTTGAGGCTTCAGGTGAACAGAGCCTTGGAATCGGCTTACAGGAGAGGGAGGTAAGAATACTATTAGAGGAGTGAATGAGGTATAAGCCATCAATATTTCTTAAAATCTAGGTCCAAAAATGGCAGTCTTTAAAACTGGTAGTAGGAAGTAGGGGGTAGTAATTACAGATCACCATTTTGCTTTGTCCTATAACTTTATCTAGACAAGAATATGAACACTTCAGTCCTTCTCTCATCTTTGAGAAACACAGGTTTCTAGAATTTCATTGAGGGCTGACATTGTTGCTTAGGAAATCCAGGTGTTAAAATGGGAAATCTAAGGTTCGAGGCTACTGGTGTTACGAGGACTGTAGCCAGTTGAACAACTCTATATGGAATGTTATCTAATTTGATGGAAGAGGAAGACATCTTCCAGGCTCTGTCCTTGGGTCTGTCCCATATAACATTATTTTATTAATGATAAGAAATACTCATCTGTGAATGACTCAAAATGAAGATGAAAATACATCAACAAATAACATGTGTTGGTGAGGATGTAGAGAAAAGAGAACCTTCATGTTAATAGAAGTTCTGTTAGTGGAGATGCAGATTGGTGCAGCCACTATAGAAAACAGTATAGAGTTTCCTCAAAAAATTAAAAATGGAACTGACTTATGACTGAGCCATTCCACTTTTGGGAATATATCCAAAGAAACCTGAAACACCAGTTCGAAAGAATATATACACCCCTGTGCTTATAGCAGTGTTATTTTACAATAGCCAAGATATACAAGCAGTCCAAGTTTCTGTCACAGATGAGTGGATAAGAATGCAATGGTATGCCCTGGCCAGGTGGCTCAGTTGTTGGGGGCATTGTCCCATACACCAGAATGTTGTGGGTTGGATCCCAGGCCTGGGCACATACCTAGCCTGTTGAGTTTGATCCCTGGTAGGGACCTGTACAGGAGGCAACAGATCGATATTTTCACGTGCCTGTCTGTCTGTCTGTCTCTCCCCCCACCCCCACACTTCTTCTCTCTCAAAACAATCAAATGTATTCTTGGGTGAGGATTGAAAAAAGAACAGTGGGACATTTATACAATGGAATACTACTTGGCCATAAAAAAGGAAGAAATCTTACCTTCTGTGACAGCATGGATGGACCTGGAGAGTATTATGCTAAGTGAAATAAGCCAGTCAGAGAGGGACAAATGTATGATTTCACTGACATGTGGTGTCTAATGGACAAAATAAACTAACAAAATAGAAGCAGACTCATAGCTGTAGAGAACGGACTAACAGCTGTCAGAGGGGAGGGGAGTTGGGGGGATTGGTGAAAATGGTGAAGGGATTGAGGAGAAAACTCAGAGATACAGACAGCAGTAGGGTGATTACCAGAAGGAAAGGGGGTTAGAGGGAGTTAGATGAGGGTAAAGGAATAAATGGTGATGGAAAGAGACTTGACTTTGAGTGGTGAACACACAATATGATATACAGATGATATGTTATAGAATTGTATACCTGAAATTTAACATACAATTTTATTAACCACTGTCACCCCAATAAATTCAATTTAAAAAAAAATGAAAAGATAATTCCATTAACAGAACCAAGGTTCAAAAGGACCAAATTGGGCTGAGGCTAAAATAATTATGTGTAACATGGGTAAATGCATTTAGGTTCAGAAATTAATTATTTGAGTTCAGGATGGGGAAAACTTAGCTTGATAGCATTTTGTCAGAAAAACTCCAGTGGTTTTAATCTACCACAGTCTTAATAAGAACTGTTAATGCTTGGTATTGAGATTCAGGCACAAAGAAAATGTTAGTGAGACTCATCCAGGACTGGAGTGCTTGTTGGACATGTAACTTCCAGAGCCTCACATTCCAGAGATTGACTCACTAGATCTGTAGAGGGTCCCAAAAGTCTGCATGCTTAATAAGCATCTCGGATGATTTTAATGCAGGAGGTTCAGAGAACACACTTAAGATATATGGCTTTATATGTTTTGTCTTTTGATGGCATCTGCTGTATGAACCGTTATTTTCTGGTACAGAGATCATGGTAGGAGACTGAAGACTTCAGAGGTTTGGACACACTTGCACTTTACCTCTAACTAGGAAGTTCCCCAGAGGGCAGCAGTTAACAAAGAAAGAGTAATCTCAGATTTTCACAAGTGTTTAGGAGGAATGTGTAATTATTTGATCAGAAAGATAACTGGTCTATGTAAGTAAATCTCAAATATTTCAGCAGCTTGTGAATTTTTTAAAGTTATGTAGTAGAGTTAGGTAAGAGATGGGGCTGGACTTGCCACATTTTTTAAATAATTTTTATGAGATATATCAGAATTGATAGTACTCTTCATATGGCTCAAAGCCATATAAAGAATTTGAGACCCTGACTACCAGTGGTTTGCAATATGCCCGTCCTTGACATAGGAAACAGGAAAAGACACAGAAGAAAATGAAAGAAGCAGAATAGTGTTCGGGAATGAAGTAGACTGTTAAGTGAACAAATGAAGTTGTTTCATGTTAAGTTAATGTAGGATGATCATACCTCCCAGTTTGTTCAGGACAGTCCTGGTTACTTCTGATGTAATCACTGATGGTGACACCTGTCATTTTCAGAAGTTTCCTGGTTAGGTGAAAAGTCATACATGGCCATCCTAAGTTAGAAGTGGCATTTTAAATAAATAACTGACTTCAAATCTCATCTCTTTCAAGGAGTGAAATGGGAGGGGGAATGAGGTTAGGTAGATGGAGTTTGACCATTTTTTTAATGTTCATCTAATACTAAGGTGATAGATTTTTATTATTTATTTATTTTTAAAAATTTTATTATGACCATACATTACCTGTACCTGCACTATTTTTTATTTTTATTTTTATTTTTTGGACACAAAATTCAGCTGTAGTCACAAAAGTATTTTTGCATATAGTTTTATGGAAATGTTATCGATTATGCTATTACAGTTGTCTCATTTTTTTCTCACCTTTATCCTCTCCACTCGGTACCCCATCCCATCATCCTCACGTCAACATTTTCCTGCCACCACTTTCCCCAGCCCCACCCCTTCCCACCTCCCACCCTCAATCCTTCCCCCGTTTGGCTTTGTGGATGGGTCCTTTATACATGTTCCCTGATGACCCTTCCCCTCCTTTTCCCCTGTTATCTCCCTCCCTCCTCTCCTCTGGTTACTGTCAGTTTGTTTTTTATTTCAATGTTGCTGGTTATATTTTGCTTGCTTACTTATTTTGTTGATTAGTTTCCATTTATAGGTGAGATCATATGATCTCTTGTCTTTTACTGCCTGGCTTATTTCACTTGGCATAATGCTCTCCTGTTCCATCCTTGCTGTTGGGAAGGGTAGTAGCTCCTTCTTTCTTTCTGCTGTGTAGTATTCCACTGTGTAAATGTACCATAGTTTTTTGATCCACTTATTTACAGTTGGGCACTTCGGTTGCTTCCAATTTTTGACTATTGTAAATAACACTACTATGAACATTGGGATACACAGGTTCCTTTGAATTGTTGTTTGAGGATTCTTAGGGTATAATCCAGGCAGTGGAATTGCTGGGTCAGAAGGCAGTTCCATTTTTAGTTTTTTGAGGAAATTCCATGCTGTTTTCCACAGTGACTGCATCAGTCTGCATTCCCACCAGCAGTGTACTAGGGCTCCCTTTTCTCCACAACCTCACCAGCACTTATTGTTTGTTGATTTGTTTATGATGGCCATTCTGATTGATGTGAAGTGATATCTCATTGTGGTTTTAATTTGCATCTCTCCGATGGCTAGTGATGCTGAGCATCCTTTCATGTGTCTCTGGGTCCCGTGTATGTCCTCCTTGGAGAAGTGCCTGTTCAGGTCGTTTGCCTATTTTTTAATTGGGTCGTTTGTCTTCCTGGAGCGGAATCGTGTAAGTTCTGTATATAATTTGGAGATCAAACCCTTGTCTGAGGTATCATTGGCATATATGTTTTCCCATATGGTTGATTCCTTTTTCATTTTGCTGCTGTTTTCTTTAGCTGTGCAGAAGCTTCTTTCTTTGATGAAGTCCCATTTATTTATTCTTTCCTTTATGTCCCTTACTCTAGGGGACAGGTTGGTGAAAATACTGCTGTGTGAAATGTCTGAGATTTTTCTGCCTGTGTTCCCCTCTAGGACTTTTATGGTGTCGTGACTTATATTTAAGTCTTTTATCCACCTTGAGTTTATTTTTGTGTGCAGTGTAAGATGGTAGCTGAATTTCATTTTTTTGCATGTAGCTGTCCAGATCTCCCAACATCATTTGTTGAAGAGGTTATTTTATTCCATTTTATGTTTCTGCCCCTTTGTGAAATATTAATTTACCATAGAGACATGGGTTTATTGATTTTTATTATATATTAAATGGGGGAACCATTAGTGTATGGGTAGGAATTTTATAATTTTTTTTTATTTAAATAATCATTCTGTTAATAGGAGTAAATACAGTGTTTGAGATCATTAATTTTCTCTGGCCAGTAACACTCTGTTCACTCTGTATTTCTGTATGTTCTTATTTTTGGTTTGTCTGAAAACAGACCACATCAGCAAGATTCTGGTAGTTTTAATAGTTTTATGATAGAGCTATATTTGTTTGAATATATGTGAAAAGATACTACTCAGTTTTAACTTTAATTCTCTCATACATTATGGTTTGTCACAATTTGATAGTGGTAAACATGGATATATAAATTATTCAAGATTGCTTGGAAACCACTTAGAACTTTTAAATGATCATTATTTATTGGTAATTTTTTTGATATTTACTGATGCCTATAAAGTGATTTTATATTATTTCTTTTTTTACAACAAAAATTTTGGTTTGTAATAAATATTAATTTTTATAATTTCTTAGCCTAATACAGGGAAAAGATAGCTGCTTTCACTGCAAACTAATGTGCTTACTAATTATTTTAATGAGTAGAATTTTTTAAAAATTGCATGTTTAGGTTTTAATCTGAAAGATTGAATTTAGTTTGTTTCTGAACACAGTTGCTTTTTGTTTTTTACTGCTTTGCTGAAATTTTGGAATATAATCGTGCTCTTCTTTTGATTGGATAGTATAAGAAGTTATCTGCGTGACCCTAGTGACTGGCTGACTAGACAAGTGTAATGCTTGAATAAACCTTGGGTTAGTCAGTATTCTGAGTAAAATCTATATTATTTCCCACCTACTGAATTACATATAGGAAATGAAGGTAATTGACATAATAAGAGTTTTTTTAAATCAGAAAACTTTTTTTTTTTAACTCCCCACTCCCCCAACCAAGTCCATCACAGTTTGCACTGTCTAAAGACCTGAGAGTGTTAACCTGTCGTATTTTCTTTTTAAACTTATTTCAAACTGAGGAATATCAGCTTCCTACAAATATATCATAACACTTGACAGACATTAATTTCATCGTGAAACAACTTCTTACAGTCGTTTCTATCTTAAAAGACAGTATGCTGTCTTAATCTTTAAAATAAATATACATTTAGAATGATTTTTCTAATCTCTTGAGGACAAGTAAGAAAATGCCCAAACCCCTGAAGCTGCCAGCTTCCTTTTCCAGTAGCAGCGGTGGGCTGTCTTTGCCCCATGCATGGTGCCTCCATTGCGGCAGCTTCAGAACACCCACCGTGGACAAAAGCTGTTCCCAGGAAAACCGAGGTTGTCTTTCCTATTCATTTTCTAGTTCAGCTCTGTTCTTTTCTTCCTCTGGCAGTAATGGTAACAGCAGTAGCTGGAGCAGTCTTGGTTTAGAAGGAGATTTGTATGAGGACAATTTATCCTTTCCAACATCAGACAGGTTGGTCCAGTCCAGAAACTTAAAGTCTGATGAGTGTTTCACCACTAATGCATGATGCCATACTCTTAAAACAATGTGGGTTACACTGCCAATATGTATCAAGCTGCTTTTCTCATATATTTCGACATGATTCTGCTTGATAAATTAGATCTAATGAAAAAAACTCAACTGTACTATGATTGACATCTAATTGCAAAGTGTGTTACTTTTATGCATGTGTTGCTCTGCTTGCTATTTTTCATTCTACCGATTATTATTTCATTAAAAAGAGCTTGCTTCCTACAGGATTTCTGTTCTTTGTTTTGATTTTTTGTTTGTTTTTGTATATAGTTTTATTTCGTATATAAGAAAAATGTTTTTTTTACTATGTTAAAATATATAAACGGCATCAGCAGAAGCATTAATAAATAATTATTTGTGACATTTTATAATATTCAAATGCAGTGTCATCTAAAACCAAATTAGTAGAATATTTTGGCTTCAAATTATTTTAAAATAAATTTTATTATGAAATTACTTGGTGCTCTATATGTAATGGTCAGTAGAACTTCTTGGTTATTGATAACTTATCTAGGCATCATTTACAATTCAGATTTTAACATGAAATGGTGTGAGAAGCAAAGCTTCCTTTTTTATTGTCATTTCTCCCCTGATTAAATGTCACATATCACATTGTAACATTCATTATTTACCACATTTTAAGAATTGGTTTTAATAACATTGTTAAAGTTTTTTTTTAAAACTACTTCTGTTCTTTTATTCAAAAAGTGATGGGCCAGATGATAAAGATGAAGAACGTGAGGATGACATAGAAGGTAACTGACAATTTGTTTTTCAGAGTGCTTTATGTTTTTTTGTATAAGCTTCCCTAGAAGAGTCTTTAATTTTTGTATTTGTGCATTTCATCAGTTAGGCTCTGGGTTATTACCAAATAAGAGTATTTGCATTACAAATCAGGCTATTCTTAAACTAATTTATTCAGTGTCAGGTCCTTTGTTGAGCAGTTTGTATTGTTTGATTGCTACACTAATGAAGTACTCATTGATATAAAGACTGAGCTGCTTTAAAAGAATTATTCAATTATTTGAGAGGGAAATTTATGATAAACTATGTAATTATCTTTTTCAAAATATAAAATCTGTACTCAGTAGATATTGTTTATTATAACTACGGCGTATGTCATAGTTTTCTTTTCTTCCAAACCAGTACTGTCTAGAATTAGTGTTTAATGATAATCTTATATAAACCATACTCCCTCTTTACATTTCTTCCCAAATTCCAGCTCTACGCTCACACATACACATATTTGAAGAAAATATTCAAATCTTTCTTTAATGAACATAGTTGTTAATATGTAAATACTAGATACCATTGGTCACAGAGTTCCTGCAATTTGTAATCCCTGATTTCAGATACGTCAGACTGAGTGACTCTGAACTGTTCATGTTGAAGCTGAATTTTCATTGTATTTAGATGGTTGTTGAATTTTTTCCCCAAATCTTATTTTTTCTTAATTCTGAAAATACTAATAATTCCTCTGCAGAGTGGCACAGAAAAATATTCACACTGTTTGAGATATTTGATTTTGAACCAGTGGTTTTTAAAAATTATTTCTTTAGAAATGGGTAAACTGAGAAAATTGTCAAAATGAATTTCTTGAAATATACTTTATAACACCCAAGTTTCCAATCAGTTTTATTACCAACTGTACTTTTCTTGTTTAGGAAAGTCATGTACCAGTTTCTGAGCTAAAATCCTCAGATATAATGTGATTACTATATTAGAGTTCTAATACCTCTGCTAAAAAGACATTCTCTTCATATAAAGGCTTCTAGAAGTAAGTTTTTCTCATCAGATGTAAAATAGAAGTAGAGCAGTACTTTCTGAGTTATGGATAGGCTAGCTAATTTATTTTTGTTAACTAAAAAAGTGTTGATTTTTTAATATGGAAAAGTTACATGCTTTTCCCCAGGTGATACCTGTGAGCAGAGTTGTTCCAAACGCTGTATATGTGGTATAGATGCATGTGTTGAATATTTTCTGTAATGAATACTAACTTTACTGAGGAATGATTAAGAGAGAACAAGATACAAGGTAATATTAGTGTAAAATGCATTTAGAAATTTTTACTTTTGGCACTAGCCAGGCTGTTCAGGATTTCTTTTGTGAGTAGGTAGAAATCAGGAGATTAAATTATTTGTAAATATATGTCACCACCCAGTTTGTGAGATTATAGTCATCTTTCATTATATAGAAAATTACAGCCAACTTATAAATTTAAAAAATTAGAAATTGGTAAATTAGGAGGTAGATTGATGTAGATTTATAGAAAGATTCAAAATTATGGAACTTCTAAGGAAAGTTCCAACCCTCATGTTTATTGTTGCTGTTGTTTGTGATTTTAGGATGTCAGTCTCTTCTCAGGCAATCAGCAGTCCTGAACTGAGAAAGCTAGTAGTACAGACAAGCCTTGGGGAGACAGCTTCAAACCCCATGACTGCTACAGGAATTACAAAATGGCCCGGAGACCATGTTTGGTACCATAGTGCACGAAACCCCTTTTTGATTGATAGTCAATGGGGAGAGAGGAGGGAAAAAACAGTAGATTTATTTTCAGAGAATAATGCAGACCAACTTTTTAAATGAAAAACTAGTGGCCTACACATATCCTTAAAATAATTAGCAGTGGTCTAGAATGCTCTGCAGACTGTAAAAATGAATTGGGGACATTTACCAACACATTTTCATCCTTACCAGCATGCCCTGCTCCTCACCTCCTGCGTGGGAGGGCCCGTGTGAGAGCACTGCTTGTTCAGACATCACTAAGCGGCAGTGTTAAATCATTAGCCTTACAGTCAACAGGGATTCATCCTACTTTATGCTGAAAGCATGATTGCCATTAAAAAAGAAAATAAATGTGAAAGCAATATCTTATTTATAATAGGGATGTACCAGAAAACTCCCTGGTCTGCCTCTTGGGATTTAAGTGGTTGCATATGGTGTTTTCCCTATCTTGCCCAACGAATGAAGTGATTAAGAGCATGGAGCCAGACTGCCTGTGTTCATATCCTGGCTCAGTCACTTCACTGTAAGACCCTGGATCTCCCTCTGCCTCAGGTACCTCACCTGTAAAATGGAGATGATAATAGCTTCTACATCACAGGGTGGCTTTGGATCATAGGGCTTTGCGTTATCTAAACAACTTAGAATAATCCTTACTTTAATATGTACTATACGTATATCGGCTGCTGCTGTTATTTCTCTTAGTTCAGGAAGCTTTTCTTAAAGTCCATTTAATATGTTTAGTTGAGGTTTATATTTGTGTGTTTCATTTGTATTTTGTAATCTTGGCTTTATAGTTTTATTTTCTCTCCCTTTACCTGTGGATTATATTCTGACACAAATGAAGGCATTATGGCTCTTCAGTTCAGTGCCTCAGAACAGAGTTTTATATTTGTACCCTCAATAGACAATTGAAGTTATTCTTTTGTTTCACATTATTTTGCCCTTTCAAAGAAATGTTTTAGTTGATGTTTTGGTGTGGTTAAGGAAGGATGAATTTTTTTCCAAGCATTCGTTGGAATCTTAAGAAATGGAAAATATTTACATATCCTCAGAAACCAGAGTATTGATAGTAGAACTGATGAGTTTCACTTCATATTGCTTAAATTTAAATAACAGGTTTGGGGCAAGATGGAAAGACTCTGCTAATAACGAATGCTGACCTGGAGCCATGCACAGTAGACCCTCAGCTAAGGGTCATTCTCCAGTGGCTTGTTGCCTCTGAGGCTGAAGTTGCAGAACTTTCTTTTCATGACTCTGCAAAGGAGTTTATACGAGTAAGTACCTGCTTTATAGGGTGGTTGTGAGGATGCAATTAACAGTCCATGATGTTCTGTGTCACGTGGTTGATCTAGTAAGATACCTGTTGATAACAGAGTGGGTAAATGCTTAGGCAATGGAGTGTAATAGTTGAGTTCATATATCAGCTCTGCCACTCTCTAGTGGTGTGACCTTGGGCAAGTTCACCAATTTCCTTACCTGCACTATGGAAGTGAGTATAGAATTTACAGAGATTTGTGAGGATTAAATATAACAATATTTAAAAATTGCTTAATCTAGTGTTTGGCACATCCTAAGTTCTCAAAGTTAAGTGCCATTAATAAACATTTCACGTATTTCTATGAAAAGATTGAGTTTTTCTTTGTATTTAATTGATTCATAATTGTGTACTAGTACTTAGTATATCTCTTTCTCTGTTACTACAGTTTCATTAGTATGAGAAGTTAGCAAAATCAAAAGCCAATATAAATTGAAACGTCCAATAAGGGACAGTGGACCAATTGAGCATTTAATAAGGTTCTAATAAAACATTCAGATTTGATGCACTAATTGGATATTTTTATTGAGAACTTAACTGTATATTGATCACTTTGTTAGTCAAGCGTTTCAGTTTAAGGTTTTTATCCCAGAAATTTTCTTATCACAACCTTGGTTTAATCTTATTATAAGGTATAGATAGTCTAATGAATAACCAATGTAAATTGATCAGTAATAACAAAAAGAAACAGTTCAGTTACTTTTGATTCCTGGTCCAGCATTTACAAAAGTATTGTTGAAAGAAGTACATGAAAAAGTATTGTGTAAAAATAGATTTTTGACATTTTGTTATTTGTTTTTACTTAGATTTTTTGGATTCTTCCAGTTTAGGTGTCTGTTTTGGGGTAAAGGGAGAAAATAGGACAGAAAGGGATGTTCAGGAAATAAAATGTCAAGGAGTAAGAATGCACAGGGAGTTTTAGAACTGACCTTAGGGAGGCAAACATTTTTCAGTCATTTAGTCTTAGATAAACTGAAGGCTGAGAAAGGCCATAGGCAGATTCGAGTATGATAGTGCCTGAGTAAGGAGACCTCGTCCCCATGTAACCTCGAAAAACATTCTGCCAGTTTCTCAAAAAGTTAAACATAGCATTATTGTATAACCCAACAATTCCACTCCTAGGTATATGAAGGCATACAGCCATGGCGACATCATTCATAATAGGTCAGAAGTGGAAACATCCTAAGTGTCTGTTAACTGATGGTTAAACAAAATATGGTGCATCCATGCAATGCAATATAATGTATCAATAAAAAGGAATGACCTAGATACATGCTACACCATGGAGGAACCTTGAAATTATTATGCTAAGTGAAAGCAGCTGGTCATAACCGATCGTGTAAAAGTAGATCATTTCATATAAATGATTTCATATGATTTCTATGAAATGGCCGAAATAGAGACAAAAAGTAGTGATTCCCTAGAGTTAAGGGGGTTGGGAGAAATGGGGAGTAATTACTAACGTGTAGGACTTTTCTTGTGGTGTGATAAAAAGTTCTAATATTGGTTGTGGTGATGGTTGCATTCAACTCAGTGAATAATGCTAAAAACCATGCATGGGTACACTTTAAATGGATGAATTGTATGGTATATGAATTATATTTTTATTGAGATATAATTTAAAAGCTATTTTTAAAAAAACTAGTTTTTACAGAACTAAATAGAAAAAAAATGAGTGAAGATGTTCTGATTGGTGATGGTAGTTTATTTAAACCTGTATTTACTTTTGTTTTTGAGGTGCAATTGATATATAGCGTTATATTAGTTTCAGGTGTACAATATAATTTGATATTTGAATATCCTGTTTTGCAAAATTATGACCATAATATTTTACTTTTTTAGTTTTTTTTTTTTGAAACATTAACATTTCTTAATTTAGAAAGCCATGTTTCCGTTGAGGCTAGAGGGTGTATTAAAAAAAAAAAGCCACACTATATGTTGTGGAAGGAAAATCCACATCCTTTTATTAAGCTCGATGTTGTCTTTATTATTTTGTGTTTCTCATTGAGGGTGTGGCAGATGTATTTAATTGGGTTAAGAATTTCCTGTAGAAATGTAGCATCTGTGCTCCCACACAGCATCCGCTTGGTGAGGTTTATGGAGTTCCGTCTCCAGCGTCCCAGATTGTCATCCTGTGGAGGAGATGTATTTATAAAGGGCAGGAAAGGAAAATGTTTAATTTGTGGAAAAGCATGGTGGTTTAGGGATAAGACTTTGTTATAACTGGGAAACAACATTTTATTACAAACAGCAAGAGTCTTAGTTTTAGCTGATATTGAAAATAAAATGAAAACTTTATTGTTATAAAATTGTTTTTGGTTAATGTTTGACATATCTTTCTGTCTTACTAGCTTTCAAAACGGTTACAAGAAAAAGGATGGAAAGTGGGAGACCTTCTGCAGGCTGTACTTAAATACTATGCAGTGATGGAAAAGACTTCCAATGAGGAGAAATGCAAGTCACTGTTCGATTGGCTCTTGGAAAATGCATAGAACAAACTCCAAACCCCAGTGTATTTGTATTATTTGTTTTACGAGAGAATGAAACAGAGAAAGATGCAAAGGATAAAATTTAAATAGTGAATGTTAACAGTTAAAGTGAATTGAGAGGAAAGGAAACATAGCTTTTTTAAGCTCATTGTGTTATTACATGGCATATGTAGTTCATACTTTTGTAATCTCTGTCAAATATTATCTTCATTTATTCTTTTATACATGTGTAGTATGTTAAGACCTTAAAAACATGCATTTGAAGGAAGGTCTAACCATGAGGTCTTCAGGAATGTTGATTGAGTCATTCTTTTTGCATCAGCTGTGCTGCTAGAAACTGCACTGAAATGGCTGAGGTTGGGTTCCAAACACGTGGCATCCTATCAATAACTAATTTGACATCCAAAAAAGCATTGAAGCTAATTTTTTTTTCTGGTAGTTTTAGACTCATTTTTAAAAGTCAGTTTTATTAGCTCAGCTATTGGTAGCTTTCTGAACCCCCCCAAACTATTTAATTCCTTAAAGAATTAGTATTTTAGGTTTCTGTTCATACTGTAAATGATAATTTCCTCAGCCTTTCATCAAATTACATTATTTGCTAATGTTGCCGATTGTTCTGGCAGGAAAGTGAGTGTGTGTGTGTCTGTATTTGTAAAAGTACTTTAACTTTGCTGGTGGTTTGTTCCCGCTTTTATTTTAATATTTTCTTGGTTAGAAATCCACTGTTATCGTTACAAAAGGTGCTTTAAGTTAAAATGTCTATAAAGATTGTGCAGTAAGAATTTTTATTTTTCATTTTGGCTATTTGGAGTCCCCAACTTATCCTGTAAATGAAAATAAAGTTGCAAAACATACTGAAATTTTAAAAACATGTTAATATGGAAATATGTTTAGAGAAGCCCAATAATGACTTTCACCCTTGGATTTTTGAAAACCTCTCCCCTTTAGCCCTAGCTTTTTCTAGAAAAGAAAAAAAGGACCCTCCCCAGATAAAATCTGTCTGCACTATTTTGCAGAACCTCTGACCTGGTCCGCCTGGGCTCTACATTTCCTACTACTTTGGCTTGAGAAACTGCAGGTTGGCTTGAATAGAGGATGAGATTTTGTCTTGGTTTTGTATGCAAGGGTATGCATGTGTGAATTTTTTGCTTCTCTCATTAGCAGATTTTGTAATCTAGAGTAAATTACTTTTTGTTGGGGGCTTTGGTTTTGCTCCAATACATTTTCTTTTTTCCTGAGCACTGACTTTTGGAAGCTGCACAAAGTATAAAAGACATAGCACCTGCCACAGGGAAAGGAATAGGGGCACTTCCATTAAGTCGAATTGTTAATTATGGTAGAAAAATGTATTTTATAATGAAAGAATTTAATTTGCTTTTTAAGAAAAATGCCAAGAGCTATTTAAATATTTTGAGGTTATATTACAAGGTTTAGTTTTTTTCAATTTAAGGTAAAGAAATAGAGCAGGCCTTAAAAATAAGTTTTCCTAAAGTTTCTTCAAATATTTTTAAGGTGGAGAAATGCAGGAAATGTGTATAACCAGGTTCATTTCTGCCTTTAGCTTCTCAGAACTTGAGATGCAGCAGCACTGGACTGGGTTTTTAAATGTTAGGAACTGTGTTGTTAATTTTAACACAGGTTAATTGATTATTAAGTTTGGATTGAATTTTTACAGATATGTAACTGTCAAGTTGTGTTTAGTAATGGGTTTGGTTAACAGCAAAATTGAGTTTTGAATTTCTTTTAAACTAAAGTCATAGTGTATTACTTTTGTGAACCTTTGTGCTTGAAATGTTTATTTCTTTTGTAAAAATCGTTTTGAGGTAAGATTTCCCTCATATCTTTTCCTACTTTGCATTTTCATGGGGCTGTGCCGCATTCAGATTTCCCTTCTGTAGCCTCTTCGTGCTGTCAGAGCAGTCATTAGGCATGAGCGTGCCTACGGACAGTAACGGTGGGACTCCATACTTGCATCGATTCAGTGCAGTGCGTAGAGAAAAATACTAAGTATTGGCAGATGTGAAAAGAAGCATGAGTTAAGCTTCCTTTCCTAGAGATAACATTTATGTTTAGAGCAGTATCTTTTAATCATGTACAATCTAAATTTACTTTCTTTAACGGCACTTTGTGATTTTTCCAGCTGCATTCTAGATCCCTTTGGTTGTCCAGTCTTCAGAACAGCTCTGTTTGTTGAGAACAGCTCTGTCTTATTTTAATACAAATCTACTTGACATATTTATATTATAACATTGTAATATTGTCATTCTGTAGATTTTGGCCCTTATGAAATATATCTTATTCAGAACTGTTTAAGTTGTGATGTGCATTGAGTTGAATTTTGTTTATCAGATGTAGAGCCATTCAAGTATCTGTGGAAAGAAAATGAATGAGGCCTCTGACAAGGGGTTTTTAAAACATTATTTTAGACTTAAACATGGTAAGACTTCCATAGTTGTCTGTTCTCAAGCTGACTTTAAATTTTTAGGTATTATTAATGTTGATTTTGAAAATATGTCCTGATTTATACAAAAGAAATGATTCATTTATAAATCACAGTAAAATTACAGTGTCTGTTGGATGGCTTGATACAATGTAATGTATAAAACCTTTGAGAGTATTCACTCAGTGAATATATATGTGGTTACATCTTTATATTTTGAAAAATATTCCATTTACCATTTCAGATATTTAATATAAATTAATTCATTTTGCTTAAATAAGGGTTTTATGTTGTTGGTAGGAGAGTTTAATTACTTATTAAGTGCACCATATATGAAGCTAAGGGTAGGTTTTACCCAACAACTTCGACATCAATGCACAGTACCCAGATGCAGTGTTTAACTGGACTCATCATCAGAGTCCAGACCCGGATGTCTTTTTGTTCATTATTTAACTAATATTACTCTTCCACAATTAATATTATCAATTTCCCATCAGTACATTGCTTTAAATTTTATATTTTTCAAAGTAAAATTTTCATTGGATTAAAAAAAAAAAAACATACTCAAGATATAGGGAAAATACTTTCATTTAAAACCCTGTCCACCTGTTACCACACAAAAGAATTAGAGCTTCAGTGGGAATTAAAAAATTGTACTAGAATACATTTTTTCCCTCATTTTTAGCAAAAGACCCTGTATGCATTTACTCACTTAACTGTATTTCTGCTCTGAAGATGCAGATACAGTTAGTCACTCTTGTCACTTTATTTATTTTTTTCCCATCCATGTACATTCCTTTCACAAGGGTGTAATTGTAGTTAGAAGTTCATTGTTTCATTTTTATTGTAATGTTTGAATACTATTTAATATCAGATTTTAATATTGCTGGATTTGCTACCTTTGGTTACTTGTGCAGTGTTAAAAGTAATTCACATTCTTGTTTTATATAGCAAAGCATTTTAAATAATTGTAGCTGTTTATTTGACTGTGCTGAATTACTATATTAAGATCTTATATTGTATAACAGTAACTTCTTTTCTGCTTTTCAGTAATTTAATATGTTCATTTACCAAACTATGAATTTCAGGAGGCACTAAAATTTTGTTTTAGCAGTGGCTCAAAATAAACATTTCAGAAATTACTTTTGTAATAATTTGCAGTTGTTCTTTTATCTCTTATCAATTAAGTCTATGATCTTTCCTCTTCCAGTAGGAATTCTCCAATAAACTTAGGAAATGCCACGCCTTGGTTTTCATTTTCCAATATCTTGCTAACTACTCTGTACTGAACCAAAACAAAGATATACAAGTGGAATTGTTATCACAGTAGACACATCAAACAATCTCAATGCTCCTTCCACGGTTTGCAAGAACAAGAGAAGTTAGGAATAATTTTAGTGGACACTGGATTCTAACCACATATTCAAGTGTCTCTGAAGCTGACAGTGACTTGAAAGGCTGTTTGTCTAATGTGTTTTGGACTTTAGTGCAAAGTAGAATATTACGGTTGCCCTCATTCTCAGTATGTTATGAAATTCTCTGGCATGTATTGAGCTCTCCTTCCATAGAACATAGAGACCATACCTCTGTCATGCCATGTAGCATCAGACACTTAAATGTTTGGTGCTGCTCATTTATTACTAATGGAATTTGACTGTCTTAAGTATTTTAAGCTGCAGAAGTTAGGGAATGATATTTGTAGTTTCTTAGGAATGTTTTAAAATGCCTAGGAAGTAATGATAGCAAACAGTTGTTTGGGTGTGAGTGCATCTCAGTCAGCAAGAAAACAATTTATGACAAAAAGTTAGTTCGCGCCCTTGGACCGTAATTCCAAAATTTGAACAATTTTGCGTATTTGGATCATGTGTGATCTGTCTTAGCTGGAATAGAGAGGGATATGAGGGACAGGGCTTGAAGAGTTAACCTCAGATTTTTGAAAGTGGACAGATGAAGAGAAGTCAGATACCCAAGGATGAATATACCCTTGGTGCTGTTATGCAAAAGGCGTAAGAGTAAAAATCTAAGAGCTTTTTGTAGCATTATGTTTATAGCAGGAACAATAAAGGATTCATGAAAGTAATTCCTTGGGCACGATGCATTTTTTCTTTCTTTCATCCTTTGTAGTTTTGTAATCACTCTTATTTTTGTGCTTTAGGGCAAGGAGGGTAATATTTTAGATTGGAGAGGACTAAAAATATACCAAAAACATTTTCAAGAGAGGCTTGAAGCCCCTTGCTCCCCTTCTCCCATACCTCTTCTTTCAAATAGACCCCTAAGTAGATTTCTTAGCTTTGAGTAAGGAATAAAAACTGGACTCCTCTATTCTGAATTGGTCCAGTGATATGCTTTGGCCCAATGGGAGAGCTTTTTAAAGTTTTTACCAACACTGAAAAATGATGTTTCACATTTGAATGTTTGTGTTTCAGATTCACATGAGAAATTGGAAATTCTGAAACACTGAACTCCTGTGGCACCAGTTTGGGGAGAGCTGACTAATGATTTTGCCCCTCTAGTCTGGGCTGACACTTCTTTCTGCCTCTGGCAAGACCTGCTCCACTTCACCTATTTCTGCTGCCTGCTTGGGCCCTATGGGTGTTTCAGATGCAACCTCTGGCTTAAAGCAAATGAGATAATAAATGCGCTTAGAAAATCTGAATGATGTTCAAGCAATTCTTTCATTCTGTGGGATTGCTCAAAGAGGGGGAGAAGATTTAAAAAATTACAGACCTGCTGAGTTTATTTCTCCTGAGAAGAAAACAAATTGTAATTGTTAGAAACATGGTTTTTGAGTATGTAGAGAAGAAAGAAGGGAGAGGCTGCATAGGTTTTACCAAGAGCAAAGTCTATTAGATTTACATTTCTTTTTAAAATAGAATTAATTGTATGGAGACATAGTATCTGTTTTAACGAGGACGTCATATGGAGAAAAGGAGTGAACAATTGTGACCTCCTGATTTTTTGAGAATGTGTTCCCAGGGACTTGTCGTTGATAGACCAGTGCCCACCTGGAAGGTCAGCACTGTGATGTGATGTACCATAGGCCATATCATGTATGACCTTTTATACCGCCTTGGGTGAAGATGGTGTTGGAAATTGTTTGGTAGGGTGTGAAAGAGTATTACTGATCATTACTCAGTACCCATATCAAAGGATAATCTTTAAATAGAATTGAAGTAAACTAGGGGAGAAGACAAGGGACTTTTGAGTCTATTTTTTCCCTTTGTCATTATGACTGAACCATAATTTGACATTTTCCTCCAAAGGTTCTATGTGTGCACAGTAAACAACCCTTTTACAACTATGGGTTTGAATATTTTACTTCAAATACTATATATTTATGGCTTCCTTGATATAAAGTTACTTTTCTCTCCATTACATAAATTCAGTGAATCCAGAAGTTGATGCTTAGAAACCCCATATGGGCTTAAAGTGCTGTGGACTTCTTAAGAGTCAGGGCAAGGCTGCCAGGAAAAAAAGAGAAGATGCCAGAATTACGTATACCTAAAATGAGCCTCACTTCTGTTTATAATGTTGTGTTTGTGGTGCAGGAGGGCATGGATTCCAGGGAAATTGGAATGTTACAGTAGCTTTTCCAACATATACGTCAATGTCATTGAGTCAACCGTAGATGCATGTGGTAAATGTTGGGAGGTCACTTAAGTTGCTAAGTTTGGGAAAACCAGTTGACCTCTTCACTGTCCTTGAACCCTAAGAAGCCATGGTTTCCAGAAGGAGGGGTCCCTGGTTCAGTGGCACAGTCTGCAGCTGATACAAAGCTGGTGAGATGCAATCAGTGTGTTGAATGACAGATCTCTTAAGACCTCAATAGTCCCAAATGGCTAAGTGTCCTAATAATGTGGGAGGTAAATGCTGGTCCTGCCTACATACAGTGTAGTGGGAGATGAGAAACCCTCAAGGCTTGTATCAGGGCCCTAAGAAGGCCACAGACAGAGCATGCCTGTGCCAATGCCTTGCTGGGAGGGGAATATGTTAGAAAAAGAAAGCTCAATATTGACACCTCTCATTGGCCCCTACCTTTATGGAGCTTATTCTTTAGTAAAGAAGAGTGATTAAATGAATAACAATTATTTAATTTCTGTTGTAAGGGTGGTGGGAGTCTAAAACAGGAATCTAACTTAGGTTTTTCCTGAAGATGTGAGGCTGAACCTTAAGCTAGGTTTGAGTTCAGTAGCTCCCAATCAGGCAAAGGAGGTTAGAGGTTCGAGCAGTGGGAAGAGCTGTTCCAGTGCAGCAAACAAACACCCTGAGGAGAGAAGGCTTGTCACTTATTTGAAGAACCAAAGACCAATTAGGCTACAGCATGAGGAGTTGTGACACATCTTAGAAAACAGACGCCTTAGATAGCTCTCTCTCAGATGCTTAATGAAAGTGTAGCTTTCTGCGCTGCAGTAGAATGCAGTTTTTATACTGCAGTAGTTGGTTTTAAGTCCAGGCCATGGCAGATGACAGCCTTGCTTGACCTGTGCTTTTCAGACCAAGCCTGGAGTATGGTGTTTAGTCCGGATACGATTTTACAAAGAACAGAGATAAAGTGAACTATCCAAATCAGTGACAGTCTAATACGAAGGAGCTAAAAATGTATCAGTTGAGTTTCTGCTGAAACAGAAGTCTGTTTGGCCTATGAAGGAAAGGCATAGGTCTCCGCTTTTGGTGGAGACAAATTGAAACTTGTGGCTCTAGAGGACAAAGTAGGGACCAATGGGTAGAAATTAGCATATTTCAGCTAGCTCTTCAAAGAGTGGACTTTCCCCCTCGTGGAAAAGGACTGCTTGTCCTTGGGGATGTGTCTGCACTGCTGGCTGATCACTCCTGCAAGTTCTTTTTTTTAAAGTATATCTTATTGATTATGCTATTACACTGGTCCCAATTTTCCCCCTTTGTCCCCCTCTACCCAGTACCCTCCTTCCCTCCAGCATTCCCCCTATAGTTCATGTCCACAGGTGGTCCATAAGTTCTTTGGCTTCTCCATTTCCTATACTGTTCTTAACATCCCTCTATTTTGTTCCTACCAGTCATGCTTCTTATCCCCTGCAACCTTCGCCCCCATTCTCCTCCTTCCCCTGCCTAGCTGATAACCCTCCAAATGTTCTCCATATCTATGATTCTGTTCCTGTTATAGTTGTTTGCTTAGTTTTTGTTTTTTAGATTCAGTTGTCGATAGTTGTGAGTTTGTTGTCATTATAGTGTTCATAGTTTTGATCTTCTTTTTCTTAAATAAATCCCTTTAATATTTCCTGTAATAATGACTTGGTGATGATGAACCCCTTTAGCTTTACCTTATCTGGGAAGCACTTTATCTGCCCTTCCATTCTACATGATAGCTTTGCTGGATAGAGTAATGTAGGTTTTAGGTCCTCTTCATGACTTTGAATACTGCTTGCCAGTCCCCTCTAGCCTGCAAAGTTTCTTTTGAGAAGTCAGCTGATAGTCTTATGGGAACTCCTTTCTAGTTAACTCTCAGCTTTTCTCTTGCTGTTTTTAAGATTCTTTATCTTTAACATTTGGCATTTTAATTATGTGATGTGCCTTGGCATGGTCCTCTTTGTGTCCAACTTGTTTGGGACTTGCTGTGCTTCTTGGACTTACATGTCGCCTATTTCCTTCGCCAAATTAGGGAAGCTTTCTTTCATTATTTTTTCAAGTGAGTTTTCAGTTTCTTGCTCTTCTTCTTCTGGCATCCCTGTGATTTGGATATTGGCATGTTTGGAGATGTCCTAAAGGCACCTTATATGATCTTCATTTTTTTTGAATTCTTGTTTCTTCTTTCTGTTCTGGTTGAATGTTTATTTCCTCATCATATTCCAAATCCTTGATTTGAACCCTGGCTTCCTTCCCTTCACTGTCGGTTTCCTGTGGATTTTTCTTTATTTCATTTAGTGTAGACTTCATTTCTTCCTTTTGTTTTTGCCGTACTCCGTGAGTTCTCTGAACATCCTGATCACCAGTGTTTTGGATTCTGCATCTGATAGGTTGGCTTATTTGTGTTTCATTTAGTTCTTTTTCTGGGGTTTTGTTCTTTTCTTTCATTTGGACCATGTTTCTTTTTCTTCTCAATTTGGCAGCCTCCCTGTGTTTCTAGGTATTAGGTAGAGATGCTTTGACTCCCCATCTTAGCACACCTGTTAAGTTGTATGGGGTGAGCTATATATATTTGCCAGAGGGAGACAGCCCGCTTCATGACTGTGGCTTTGTGTTGGGGGAGGGGCTGGAGAGGGGACAATGATGCCGCCTGGCTTCTGGACGTTTGCCTGGCACTTGCCCCTGTCCCAGCCCCTTCACTCACTTTCTGAATGCAACTGGTGCCCTTATAGCTGTTGCCCTGGTGGTGATTCCTAGAGTGGGTGGTTTGCATGCATTCCAAACCTGTGCGGGCCCTTTAAACAGACTCTCCTGAGAAACCGGCAATTTCTTCTGCTGCCCCAAATGCTACTGGTTTTTATAGCCAGAGGTAATAGGGCTTTATCTTCCTGGTGCAGGAACCCTGGGCTGTGTGGTCTGGCCTGGCGCTGGGATCACTCGCTCCCAAGGTATCCCTCCCGATTACCATCTGCCATACGTGAGTGCGGGAACGCCCATTCCACTGCTGCCTCACCACCTCTCTGCCCGTCTCCTTGACTCCGCCCTGCCTACCCTTCTGGACAAATGTGATTTCTTTAAATCCTTGGTTGTCAGAATTCTATACAGTTTGATTTTTTGGTAGTTCAGGGTGTTTTTTGTTTTGAAGTTAGTCGTAATTCTTCTTGTGGTTGTGCGAGGAGGCAAAGTGTGCCTACCTACACTCCCATCTTGACTGGAAGTCCACTTTTGCAAGTTTTGAAAAGAACCCTGAACAGTTCATAACTTTATATTAGGTGAAATCTATTTCCATACACTTTTTTTTTCTGTGGCAGTTTAGTAAAGTTAAGAACATGGGCTCTGGGGTCAAAAAAACTTGATTAAAACTTGTACCTCTACCATTTGTGATGTCTCTATGTGATGTAGAGCACAGGACTATGGTGATGGTATTTTTCTTGGTGGGGGTGTGTCATTTTCTATTGATAGGTGCCTGGGGGGACAACTACTCTTGGAGCTCCTTGATTTCAATTCAGGTCTTGAGATTTTATGAATCACTCAGGGGGCTTGATGGTAGTGTGCATCCAGGCCAGGGCCTGTGTGTGAAGCATGTGGCCCCTGGGAGTTCCAACCTGAAGGAGTGGTTTATGAGAGTCCCGTGGTCGGAGAAGTGGAGAGGGTTGACTTTTGCCTTTCTAGCCCAGTGAAGCTGCTGGAATACTATTCTGGTTTTTCGTCAGCTTTGGCAAATATTCTTAGGAGGGAAGAGTGGTGTTGAGTGCTTTCTTTACCTCTTGGGATTCTTTGCGTTTGCTAGATTTGACCCATGGATTCCTTAATATCTTATATAGCTTTTAAGATGTTTTAATACTTTTTATCCACCTTCCCCTCCCAAGTAACCACTCATAATATTTTAACTTACATGCAGAACTTAAACATTTTTCTCCATATGACTTATTATTGATATCCATTTTATTTTTGTCTATATTTTATCCTTTGAAAGGGTTATAAGTGCATCTGATATTAAATTCTGAAAGGTATAAGAATATGCAGTGAGAAGCTCTTTCTCACGATGCTTCAGCCACGGAGCACCCCTCATAGAGACAACTATGTTCCCAGTTTCTGCTACGTAGAAACTGCTACACAGGACATTTCAGAGTTTCCATTGCTGTTGTAAGTTATTGCTGGATATTAATTTGAAAGTGTCAAAAAACAGCAACTGATGACTATAAAAGTCAGGTGAGTGGTTACTTCTGGGGCAGAGGGATATACAGGAGGCTATTGTAGTATCAACAATATTCTATTTCTTGAGTTGGATGATTAAACTGTCCACAGAGATTATGTGCAATTCTGTGTAAACATTTCACATAACATGTACATGTGCACATGTGTGCAAATGCATAGTGTTTAAAAAACAAGTGCAAAACTGGTCATCTTTAAAACAACCAGAGGGAACAGATGGATTACCTGCAAAGCAACAGTTTGATTCATAGCAATCTGATAAACCAAAAATTTGGTTAAAAAATTAGTTATAATAGAAACCAAAAGATGATAGAATATCTTCAAAATGCTGGTTAAAAAAGTCAAATCCAGAAATTCATCTTCTAAACTATTTTCAAGAGTGAATATAAAATTTCTAGTAGACTGAAAGAGTTTACGTTTAACTCACCTGTGCTGAGAAGAAAAACTGCTGAAGTCTATAGTACTTTTATAGGGGAATTGAACTCTCAGGAAATAGTGAAGAGGCAATGTTTAAAATAGTAATTAAAATAGAAAACGAAGGAGAAGGAGTGAGCACCCAAATGCAGTACAAGTCCGTGTAGTTCCTGTTTGAAGCACTTCACATCATTGACTCTACATGTCAGCCTTGCCATTATTCCTACTTACCAAGTGAAAAAAACTCAGGCTCAGACTGGTTAGGGTTCTTACATAACAGGCATACAGGTAATGCCCAGGTCGTCAGGCTCCAAAACCCAAGTTCTGCTCATGACATTGTGTCGCCAAAATACAAAATACAAAGGATGACAACCCGTAATAACAGAAACTATGTACATGTTAGCATATTTCCTTCCCATTTTCCCCATGTATATTTTATACAATTAGAATCTCCTGTATTTCATAAATATCTGTCAAAAACATTTAAAAAACTGCACACTCACCTTTGGACTTTGCAAGTTCGGTTGTCAATAAATCTCACCACTCCCTTGACTGGAAATAACTTGGCCTGAACTTAGTTGGTACAGCTGGCGATCTTTACAATGTATGTATTTTACGTAGGTCTTTTGAGAAGGACAATATGTAGAAACCAGGCAAAAGTAATTTGTCTCAGCTTGACTTTGATTTTTTCTCTTTCCGTGTTTTTAATCTTATTCTTCTCATCAGAACTGACAGCAATAGAGGCTCATTTGTTCATGAAATAGAGCTCACCTTGCCCCAGCAAACATGTACCTCCTCCTGTGAACCCTACCCCACACGTTCTAGCTTTTGAGAATGAACACCTTGGAGTACTCAGTTACCTTTGACCTCTTTCTCTCCACCCAGATTCCCCTCTCCAAGAGGAAGGAGAGATGGCAGGTGTCAGGGGGCGAATAACTCTCCCTTCAGAGGGATGGGGAAAGTGAAATGTTAAAAAATGTTTAGGAAAGTGTACTGTGGTGTGATGTGAACCTATACTCCATAGCCATTGGAGACATTCAGGAAGATCTGTGTTGCTCTTCAGTGATTTTGAATCAGAAATGTGTAGTTATAATCAATACTGTTATGACTTATTGGATACAATATATTGAGCCCTGCAGAAGGAAGATCACTCAGTAATACCTGGTGACAGGAGTCGCCCAAAAGATGAAGCACATTCATGGTTAAGTGGCCTGTGAGCTAAGTTAAAGGAAAGCACGGTAAGCTTGTTTACTGACTTCCATTTTTGCTGGTGTGGCAGATGACTAACACTTCCATTGAAAACAGATATTCTGGATAAAATATTAAAACTTTTCCTAAGTGCACTGATAGGCAGCATGGAGGCAAGGAATATGTGGTCCACTATAAAAGTGAAGTTGAAGAGGGTAACCACAACTCTCTTACTCTGGAGACTGGAAGAAAAGTTGCTGTCCAGAACTTTGGCAGTGAATGGAGGGGAAAAACACCTTCCCTGAGAATTGATAAGCTAATTTTGCTGTGAGCTTCAGTCCAAATTCACCCTACCTGGGTGGTCTAAAAACCTCAAGTGAAGAACTTAACATTTTTCTGTTAATTCTTCTAAGAACCTGTGGCAGGCAACCAAATCCTCTCGAAGAGCCCATGTTCATCCTAGGATTCGATTACTGCCCCCCAACTCCCACAAATGAGAAACTTAGATTTGAAAAAAATGACAGAACCATGAACATGAACCAGCAGAGTGGAAATGAGCTCTAAAGTTCGTATGTTGGTATTGTCAGACGTAGAATATACAGTCACTGAATTAGATATTTTTGTAAGACAAAAAAAGGAAGCTTGAATATGAATAGATAACCTCTTCACATCCACTAGGATGGCTAAAATAAAAAAATATGGATAATAACAAGTGTTGAAAAAAGAATGAAGAAATTGGGGCCCTCATACAATGCTGGTGGGAATTTAAAATGATGCAGTGACTTTGGAAACAGTTTGGTAGTTCCTCAAAAAGTAAAACGGAATTACTGTATGAGCTTAACAGTTCCGCTCCTAAGGATATGCTTGAGAAATGAAAATGTCTCCACAAAACCTTGTACATGAAAGTTCAGAGCATTATTTGTAATAGTCCAAAATGAAAACAACCAAAACATCAATCACCTGATGAAAAAACAAAATGTGGTTTATCCATACAATGAAATATTAACCATTAAATGGAGTGAAGCAGTGATACATACTGCAACGTGAGTGAACCTTGAAAACATGCTAAGTGTAAGAGGCAGACACAAGAGATCACATGTTGTGTGATGCGCTTTATGTACAATGTCCAGAATAAAAAAACCCATAGTGACAGAAAGTAGGTTAGTGGTTTCCAGGGGCTGGGTGAAGACAGGAATGGAGAGTGACTGTTAAAATGGGTTAGGGTTTCTTTGGGTGTGATGAAAGTTTTCTGGAATTATGTAGGGGTAGTGGTTGCACAACTCTGAACATACTAAAACCCACTGAATTGTACATTTTTAAAGGATACATTTTGTGCTATGGAAATTATATCTCAATAAATCTTACAAGAATATGATCAGAGAACAACAAAATATTTTTAAAAAACAAACAGAAACTTCTAAAAATAAAAACAAAAATAATTGAAATACTCAGTGATTGAGCTTAACAGCAGCTGAGAGCAAATTATTGAATGGAAAAATTATCCAGAATTCAGTGTAGAAAGAAAAGGTGAGATATATGAGAGAAAAGTTAGGTGACATTGGAGAAAAGGAGAACTAATACATATCTAATGATTATAGGAGAAGCAAGAGAGAATGGGCAGAATATTTAAAAAGATAATTGCTAGAATTTTCCAGAAATGACAGAAGAACCATCTACAGCTCAGGAAACCCAACAACTCTCAAGCAAAAACAGAATATGTATTAAATTTTCTAGGAAAAGCTATACATAGATTTGTCTTCTTTTCTGGATTATTAAATAAGGAAGTTAAATTTCTAGAGTGATCAATAAGAGTACATATATTATACATATATATATTTATATATATTCTACATATATAGATTCATACAGTCTATATATAGAAGACAAGGAAGTATAAAAAAGGTATAGAAAAAAGGGGGGGGAAATGGAAAAAACAAAATAAGACAGTAGCTATAAATCCTGCTTCCCTCATCACTGACAAGTGTTCCTGACAGCACCCCCAATAAACTTCCTGCACAGCAGCATCAGAGTCTATTTCCAGGGCAACCTGATCTGTGAAATTGGTACAATCGCTTTGAAAAATGATTATTAACTAGTTAAGTTGGATTTGTGTGTGCCCTATGACACAAAAATTTTATATTATATATGAACTCTAGAGGAAAAGATCTTGCTTATGCACCCCGGGAAGTATGTACAATGTTAACAGTAAGCTGCATAGATAAAGTGCGATATATTCATTCGATGAAATTTTATGCAACAGTGAAAAAGAATGATAGCTACGTGCATCAACATGGATGAACTGCAAAAATATAGTAAAAGAGGCACATCACGGAACACATCAAAAAGTGAGTCCATTTAGATAATTTTCAAAAACAGGCAAAACAAAATGCTATGTTGTTACGTATACATATACACATTTATATATACATATACATACACACATCTCTCTATAGTCTAAACATATATATGAATATATATATGACTATTAAAATATAAGGGAATGGTTAATATAAAATCCCGGATAGTAAATTGTCTGTGAAGATGGAGGAAGGGAAGTGGATGTAACAGAGGTGTCTAAGGCACCAGTAGTGTTCTATTTATGAGTGGTGGGGCCCTGAATGTTCAATTTATTATTTTTCTTCAAATTATACATATCCTTCATATAATATTTTAAATGTGTACCATACTTCACAGTACAAAATTTTTTAAAAACAGATACAGTAATCTCTTATTCATGGTTGCACTTTCCAAGGTTTCAGTTACGCATGGTGAACCACGGTTTGAAGATACTAAGTGGAAAATGCCAGACATAAATAGTTCATAAGTTTTGTTTAGTTGTTTTTATTTATTGATTTGAGAGACAGAGAGAGAGAGAAACACTGATTTGTTGTTCCACTTATTGATGCATTCATTGGTTGATTCTTGTATATGCCCTGACCAGGGATCAAACCCTCAGCCTTGATGTATTTGGAGGATGCTTTAACCAACTGAACTACCTGGCCAGGGCAATTCATAAGTTTAAAATTGTGCCTTGTTCTGAGTAGCACAATTTTGAGGAAATTCTTCTGACCAGGACCTGACTCTTCCCGTTGTCCTGCATCTCCATGCTGTGTACACTCCTCACACGGTAGGCACGTAGCAGCCGTCTTGGTTATCAGAGCGACTGTGGCATATGGCGATACTCGTCAAATAATCCTTATTTTACTTAAGAATGGCCCCAAAGTGCAAGACTGGTGATGGTGGCAATTCAGATAGGTCAAAGAAAAGCTGTAAGTGCTTCCTTTAAGTGAAAAGGTGAAAGACATTTTATTTCACATCAATCCAAGAAGAAGGGTTAGTATAGTCCAATGAGATATTTTGACAGGCCACATTAACCCAAATTTTATTACAGTGTATCATAATTGTTCTATTGTTAGTCACTGTTAATCTCTTCCTGTGTCTAATTTCTAAATTAAACTTTATTATAGGTATGTGCATATAGGAAAAAACATAGTAGATATAGGGTTGAGTGCTCTTTGTGGTTTAAGGCATCCACTGGGTGTCTTGGTATCCCCTGCGGATAAGGGGGGACTACTGTACTCAACGAAATTTATTGAAAGGGGGTGTGGTGTGTATTCAGTGTTTTTTGAAATGTTTGCAAAAACAACTTTGAAGAAGAATTATGTTTAAGCACAAGAAGATTAAGGGAAAAAACAGATAACTTTTCCATGTTTTCTGAATTGTTCCCTGGAAAAAGTACACATTACTTTTTCTGGGTTTCCTGCTTGTGAGCCTCTTAGCGTTGGGATGGGTAGGGGTGAGGGAGCAGACTACTGTCCGTGGAAGGAGTCGGAGAAGCTAGTGCCTGGCCAGCCTTACCCCTGTGCCTGCCCTGAGTCTCCCGGTTCTGATTCCTGTGCCTGGTCCCGCCCCCACTCCTGACAGAAGCTGGGTGATCCACTCTCACCTGCATCTTGAAACAACATGTGCCTGTATTCCTGCAAAGAGACTGGAACAGAGGAAAAGGATGAAGGGAGGTGGAGCAGAGGAGAAAAGGAGGTAAGAGGAGGAGGAGGCTTTAAGGCATGACCTCTAACAGGACTAAATGTCGGGAGATGCAAGGATGCCACTTGGCCAGGGGACATAGAAGAAGGGCAAAGCCACCGCATGGCCTGCGGGCCCTCAGCCAGGAGTGGGGAAATGCTGACCTCCTGGGAAGCTACCTCGCGTCTCAGAATGAAGAAACAGGAACTGAGAAGCTTGAGCTCTGGGGGGGGCTAAGGCAGTTATCTTGGCATTTTGCTTTTTGCAGTGGAACCCATGCACCCCCTGCCCAGCCGGACTGGTCAGAGAGCTGCATGGCTGGGCCACTGCCCTTTCGCAGACACTCCTGCAGCCTCTCCCACGGGGTCCAGGACAGGGCGGTGCTCTGGACCACCCCAGGGGCATGCAGCATTTTATTACAATGAGTCTTCGGGAGTCTTCGGGAAGGCACCACTGGAACCTATACTCAGGTCCAGAACTTGGATGATCTGCTCTGCTCTTAAAGCTGCAGTGTTCCTTTGAGCCTCAAGGTGGTACAGCAGCACAGCCCATGGCTTACAAAGAGACTACATTAAACTGCAAAATACTTCCTCAGGCAGATTCATTAACCCGACTGCTTCACCATTTTGCAGTCTCTTGTGGGCATTCCTTGTTTCAGATAGGCTGGCTCCTCACCTAACCTGACTTTTAAGGTCTGCACCTCCGTCCCCAATCAAAATGTGGGTCATTTTCTCAATTCTTTGCTCAGGTTCATTCCTCAGTTTCAGGTTAGAACTGCTGCCCTGTGCTCATGGGAACTGCCCTTGTGGCCATTACCCAGACAGTACCAGGCACACAGGGGAGGTAAATGCAAGGGGGGCTCCTCAGACAATCACACCTCACTCAGGCGGGCAGCCAGCACACCGTCACCACCAGCATTCCCCCTCCCGGGTTCAAACCACCTCCTTCCTTTCTGTTTCACTCATTCCCACTTTTTTCCACTTCACACATTCTCAGTCACTCCTCAGTAGCTTTTTGGGGGATTCTTCATATTAGCATTTTATCATGCCCATGCCATTTATAATTAGCTTTTATCCTAAGTGTACTCTGCATTTTACTCCTAATTTAGTCTCTGCTCAAAATGTTCAGCTTACCAATATAGTCTTTCCTTACCAAGTACGTAAAATAGCAACTACCTACCAGCAGTCTTTATCCCCTTATATGGCTTTATTTTCCTTCTTAGCCTCCTTTCCACTTGAGATATGTATGTATTACCCAGAGTGTAAGCTTCCTGAGGGCTGGGGTTTTGCCAGTTTTGTTTCCTGAATTCTTAGCCTTAGAATAGTGCCTGGCATGCAGTGGGCACTGGGCAAATGTTTGAATGAATGGGTGGGTGGAGGGATGGATGGATGGAGAATTCTACACCTCTCCAGCAGGTCAGAGGAAAAAGCGACGTATATAACTGGGTGTTTGGAGACTAGGGTTCTGGCTCCAATGAACCACTAGTCACTTAATGGAATTTGAGCAAATCACTTGACCTCCCAGTGTGACCTGTTTTCTAATCTGTGAAATGAGTGGCCTGGAGTTCATGATCTGAAGTTCCCTTCTGCCCTCACAGTTTTTGGTTTTATGATTATGCTTCCAAAAGGGGCCAAGGCCTTAAGCCAGATGACAGACAATATGCATTCTTGGCAGGAAATTGTTGCAAGTTAATAACTTAGCATCAAAGGATGCATTTACATATGTGGATAATTGCTTCATAATCTTTAAGTCTTTAAAACTCATTTTCCTAAGAAAAATCTTATATGTATTGGTCTTTGCTTCTGTTTTCATTTTGATCTCTGTCTCCATATATTAATAATTCTGATTTTTCTGACAAAGATTTAAGAAAGTTATTGTTCTTCATTTGGGATTTGTATAGGCTATTTCTTCTCATTAGTAACTTATAATTATTTAAAAAGTTGAGAGTATTGTATAGTAGACATATTTGGGAAAACTAGTAACATTATTTTGGGAAAGATACCATGCTCTCAGTGTGCTTTCAACATGGTAAACAGGTTTCCACAAATTTACTATCCAAAACAGGATAGTAAATTTGTCTTGAGCAATTGTCCTGAAGGACCTAGAAACTGTGGTCTATCTGGAAACAGGATGCAACAGTTGGGGCTTTTCCCTTTGGGCCAGTATTTCTTGCCCTGCCTTTCCCCTTCTGGACAGGGTTAGTTAGCCTTTTCAGAAAATAAAGGTGTCAAAAAGAATTAGAAACCCAAAGGAAGCCTCAGATGTCTGAGCCCACATAGGAAGAAGCATTCTATGTAGTGATTCCTGTTTGGACTATTTCTTATCTCTGTGGCAGTTTCTCAGAATACAGGAAAAAAAAAAACCCTTGAGTTTAGAAATCAGGCGATAAACTCTTTATTTGAAATTTTGGTTCTCCTCTGATTTGCTCCATGATTAATTTAGCTTCCCTGTAGTTCCTTGCAGTGTTTGTTTATCAGCACCAAGCACTGTGAGGATTAATTAGTGACTCTAATTAGAAGCATGTTTTAAAATATCAGGAATAATTTGCCTCAGAAACAAATTATCCTGGCACAGGATTTTGGGTTCTGATCAGTTGCTTCACCACAACCTGGACATTGACATCTGCAAAATCTATTGTAGTTCAACAGCTATTGCAGGCCCAAAATGCCATATTGAAACTGCCCCTCATGGATGGATATATGCAGTGAAATTTTGTTATTGTTTTTCCTCTGTATGATGTCATTTGCTTAACTCAAATGAACTTTGTGCCATTAAAAATGGGGCAATACAATTGATTTCAATGCCATCTGAGTCTGTTTGAGGTATTGTGGACGGAAATATCCTGGTTACTTGGTCGGGATGATTCATGTAGTAGAGCAGTCTGGGAATAAACTTTATCTTGTCCTTGTCTTTATTTTTGTTTTCTATATGGAAACTAATCATTTGAGGTTGGCAACGTGGATTCGGGCTAAATTTCTTCAATGAATTTTTTTCCATGGCTCTCTACTTCAGACCAAAAAACTCCCAACTCCAGGCTGTTTTCCAAAAGCAGATCTACTCACGGGCTCTCTGAAAGGCTGCTGGCCTGTCAGATACTACAGTCAGCCCTCCTCTGAGGTTGGTTAGGCTCAGGATTCATTGCATTTTAGTCAAAAACAAAGTGTTGCAATTTATCTCCAGGAGCAAGAAAGCAAGTTAGTAATGAAAACGTTGTCAGTGGAGGCCGCTCCCTGGTGCACAGGCCAGCTCATTAGTCTGACCACCATGCTGGGGCATGGTAGAGGTGACCAGCGAGGGAGTGCTGATGGCCTGGTAATTGAAGACAGCATGTGTTCATACTCACAGCCCTTGCTGGAAGCAGTCTTCAGCAGACAGTGTGGCTGATTTGGTTAAATGCACGCACACTCAGAGTTATGTTTTTTTCCAATGTTTCAAGAAGGTCTGTAAGCTAAGACAAATGATATGACCTGGGAGTAACTGACTATCATTATGAAAATGCCATATTCATAGGAAACAAATAACATGTCCACCAAAAATGGGGCTATATGAATAAAGAGATCGAGGCATCAGCTATCCATGGAGAAAATAATACCTGCACAATCCAACTGTGTCATAATAGTCTGTAGCAACCTATTCTAATTATATGGCTAGGATTTATAAGAGCCATGCATGTTTATTTCCTTACTTAACTATTTTAAAGCCCGACGCTCCTGTTTAACAGTTGAAGACCACTCATTAGTTAAAATTTTTTCTTTCAATTGATGATGTATAGAGTAAAATATCTTAGGGCTTGGGAGAACACCATTAGACCATGTACAGCTAAATGCAATTAGATCAGGTTTTGAAGTTGTGCATGTTATATGCCCCCACTCACTCCCTTCCCGGTGAATGAAGAGCTTTTGTCCGTGTAATGTTCTGTTCAGTTTGAGGGCTGCTGGAGGCAATGTCTTTTATTCCCCCTTTATTTTCTTTAGTTTGCAAGCTCACAGAGCTGGAGGCCATAGGACAGTCTGCTACCACCGTCACTGTTTAAAGCTTATCTTTGTGAATATGATTGTACTTGGAAGCTGTCAAAACCTGAAGCAATTTGGCCTTTGGTGAATAGCCATGGAATGCTACCCACGTCCCAGGCAGACATAAGGCTATTGCTTTTGTTTTCGGAGCCATTGGCACTCAAGTGTAGTGGGGGCAGACATTTTGTTGGCCATTTGTTTTTCTGCCTAAACAAATATATCTGAGTTGTAGCCTTTTAAAAGACAGTGCAGGCACCTGCAATGGAATCACCTGCTGAGTGTACTCTACCTGGAGGTCGATGAGTGTCACCCCAGACCTTTGAATCACACAACCTCTGGGGGTGAGGCTCTCTGGAACCCCAGTTTCTTCCAAAAATTTTTAATTTTAGAATAGTTTCAGATTTACAGAAGTTACAAAGACAGCACAGAGCTCCCATGTATGCCACACTCAGTTTTCTTCATTACTGTATTAGTATGGTACATGTGTTATAATTAATGAACATTATTATTAACTATAATAGTCCACACTTCATTCACGTTATTTTTTCTTTCCTTATCCTATTACAGAATCCTATCCAAGACATCACATTACATTTAATTGTTATGTAAATGTCTCCTTCGGCTTCTCTTGTCTGTGGCAATTTCTCAGATTCTCCTCGCTGTTGATGACCTTTGAGAATTTAGAGGAGTACTAGAGAGTATTTTGTAGAATGTCTCTCAATTGGGATTTGTGTGATGTTTTTCTCATGGTTAGACTGGGTTTAATGGGTTTTGGAAGGAAGGTCACAGAGGTAAAGTGCCGTTTTCATCACATCACATCACATCAGGGGTACGAACTACCCATATGACTCGCTGTTGATGCTAACCTTGATCAGTTGAGATGGTTTTGACCAGTTTATCCACTATAAAGTTACCCTTTTCTCCCACCTTTTCATATGGCACTTTTTGCAAACATGCATTGTGGGTAGCCCACCTCCCTGAAGAGGTGAGTAGCTATATTAATTATTTGGAATTCTTCTGCATGAGAGATTTGTCCATTTATTTATCTATTTAATCATTTATTTATATGAGCAAGGGGTTATAGATACCGGGCTATAATCCAATACTACTTTGTTAATCAAATTACTCCAGTTTTGTCCATTGGGAACTTTTCCAGTTGGCTCCTGTATCCCCTGTATATATCCCCATTGTTACATTTTTTTGAGTGCACTTCTGGGACTTTCTGCACTAAGAGCCCACACTTTTAGAAGACCCCAACACACTCTAAAATTCAAGATTATTCATTTTCAGCCATCAAACCCAGAAATTTCCAAATGGTTTATCTATTTGTGGATGTGGAACAAAGTAGTTAAAAAATCTTAAATTGTATACATAAAATCTCTCTCAATTTATTCCATAGCATCTATAGCCAAGGCATGTACAGAGAGGCAGTTAATCCATTCAAGAGACTGGGACTCATCTGTGGAGCATCCGCAGTGAACTGTTGTCCTGGGAGGTGCAGGGTTTCTGGGTCACCAGTGCATTGCTGGGTGAGGTCAGCCGTTGTTCTGAGTTGGCCTGGTCTCTATCAAAGAGGATCTTGAGCCATATCAGGGAAGTAAATCTGAGCGCCGGCAGTGCAGTGGGGCTGGAGCGTCATTCTCACAGAGATTGTGTGGGCGAAGGCCAGGGCTGAGTGAACCTGTGCTGCAGAAATGGGAAGGAAGTGACTTTGTCCCCACAGGGTACCAAGTGCGTGGCTGTGTCTGTCTGTGTGTCCACACACACTTGAACATTTCTTCTTTCTTTCTTGGTAACTGCCGCCCACGTTTTACAAGCGGATTAGATTGAGAGCCCTCCGCTGCAGAAGGTGCACCATCAAATCCATGGAGGAGCATCCGGTACCCATTTCGGGTTCTTGTTGCGCACTCTGCAGTGATGATGACAGCGCAGCCGCAGCACGCAGAGCAGCCTGCTTGCAGGGAACTGGCCCTTGCTTTTCTTGGCTCTTCCTTAGTCTCCATATTTGCTTTCCCTCCTCTTCCTTAGGTGAATACCTGTTTACCTTTTCAAAATTCATCTGGCAGTGTTTCTAATTAGTGATAATGACAAAGTACATATACGCCTTCACGTTATGGCAGTTTAAACTGCCAAAGGTCTGCTCCCATGGCCAGGAACCACTGGTCAGTTATTATTATGTAAACCCCCATGTTTCCCATTTTGATTATTCTTTCTACCCTCTCTCTCATGCTGCTTCCCTTGTCCCCACCCGCCCACCCGTCAACACAACCTCTCCTCCCTCAGTTCTGCAGCTCGGAGGTGGCGGAGCTGACTCCAGGTAATCTCCCCTGCGGGCTGCGTTGTCAGCAGCAGCTGGCCTCCAGGTATGGTTCTTGGCACTCTTTATTGCATTCCGGAAGCACTGTGGTTTTTTGAGCTTTAGTTGTTATAGATTATTTTTTATTGGGGATTGGGCGTGCAGTGTTTTGTCTCACAGGGATTTTTCCCATCTGTTTCTGGGCTTGACTTTATGGCAGAGACTCATTTGAAATGGGATTGCTATCCACCCCCTACCCCCCCGCCCTACCACATGAGGCAAGAGTATAGATGGGCTGTGCTTTTAATTCTCTTTCTACCACCTGGGAGGAATTTGTCATTTCATTCCTAAAGTAAAGAGGAAAGAGAACCACATGTGAAATAATCCAATGCAAGTGTGTGCCAACAACTAAAAACTCCACCAACTCTGGGACAGCAATTTCAAAAATTTTGTGTGATGATCTATGTCAAAGTCACCCTTTCAAGTTTCCACTCAAGGTCTGTAATAATGATGATAAAAGTAAAGTTAACAACAGCAATAAAGTAGTTTGCTTTTGTTGAATGCTGTCTAGTTGGTAAAAATCCCTTCCCATAGGTTAGTTTTCAGAAGAACTAACCCCCATTTTACAGTTGAAGAAATTGATGTGGAAGATTTCTTTTTCTCCTTTGAACTCATAAAGGTCCTACAGGTATACAATTATAATTTGCCTGGAGAAGCTCAGTAAATAAATCAAGCAACTGTATTACGAGAGGGTAGAAATGACTGGAGATACCGGTAAGAAAGAAAGCTCTTCTTGTATCTTTGTGGATTTAAACAAAGCTCTCGGCGGAGTGAAGGGTCTTGACTCTAGGAGGGTGACCCAGGACTCCTGCCCAGGGTCTACACCCTGGCCTGTTTCTCCTGGGCCCTTCCTTCTGGCCTCAGGATGCTCTGCGCTTCCCCAGTTCCTCTTCAGGCTGCCCCCACACTGAGGAGGTACTTTCCTGTCTGTTCCCCAAGGATGCTCCTCTGGGCTTCCAGCCACTCAGCGCTGACCTTGTTGTCACCTCCCTTCATTCCCTTCCTCCAGGAGGTCTCAGTTGGATTCTGCGCTAACCCCTAACCCACTTCTTCCCAGACTCTCAGAGAGCATCTATAATAAAATGCTACTCAGTTATTAAGGCGAGTTCTAGTCTTCCACCTGACTTTTTAAGCATTAAGATACTGAGACCTTGAGTCCTCCCCTGCAGTGGTTGTCAGGGCTCATGGACTGGCTTGGTCAATCATAAATGGTCCCTTCTTCCTCATGGCCAATCATGGGCATGTGCAGAGGGAGAGTGGGGTCCAGGCATTTTTGGGGGGCCTCCTCTCAGTCTTCCTTTGGACAGGGAAACTGACCTTGCACAGGCTCCTGGAAGTCCCCTTTCCTCTTGACCTGATGCCCAGTTTCCCTTTCTACTTCCCTCCTTCAGGGCTCTGCTTCATCTTGCAGTGAAGACAGCTCCTCTTCTTGTTTAGATGTGGAGAAGCTCTGTCAGCTCTGGATCCTTAACATTCTGCAGAGCCGAGTACCCATAAGATAAAACAGCAAACAACAACGACAAACTCCTCTCGCTAATAACCACGTTGATGTGTTTGGGCCGAGACCTTCTCACCCTGAACCCACACAACACAAACCAGGGCCGAGGTTGGGAGGGCGAGGGTGAACAGAAGCTCCTCTTATGCCATTAGCAATTCTCCAGTAGCCTTGCAGATTCCCACGTCCTACCTAGTTTTGGAGCCAGTGTTATACAGGTCTCCCTAAAGCAGGATGCGTGTGCCCTTCACCTCTGTTTCTTTTAAAACCTGTACTTTCTTTGGTAGCAAGTTTCTGCTTCTCATGTACTGGACACCATCATATCACTCCTTGGAGCAGAGCAAAGATGGCCAACTTTCCACTGCCCAGTGGTGGCCGCTTATACTTCCTGTGTTTTCGCCTGCCCTGGGTTTTCTTGATGACTGTGACATTCCCTATATCCTATGTTTTGTAAACCTTCATTGAACAGTTATTCAAGTATTGTTCTAGACAGTGGGAGGGAGGTGGTACAAATAATGGAAAGATTTTGTTCTTGCAGAGGAGAGGTAACTGGCAGATACACATTTTCATGGTCTGCATTTCCTTTGCATTATTTGTTTGTGACTTCAGTTCTATTGAATGAAGGATTGAACAACGTCCAGAAGAGGGTGAGGTGAGCTTCGATGCAGATGATCAGGTGAGTTTTCCTGAGCAGATGAGATTTGGTCACGACCTCGAAGGGTGTCTAGGACTGTGACTGGCTGGAATATATAGTTGAAAGAACGGTTCGGGCGCAGCGGAGCACAGTGCTTGTCCCCAGGGACCCTGAGGGGAACCATCTGACTGTCCACATAATGTGCCTGGCACTGTGGAGACATGTGAGGAAAAGGAATGGGAAGGGATATGGGAGTGATGGTGTTGAGGGTTTCCATAGTAGAGGAGTGTTTTTCCAATTATTCCGATTATAACAATATAAAAAAGTACTTTATCTGTACATTAAAATATTCAGCATAATTCTGTACAGGAAGAAGATAGCTATCACTTACCACTATATTGTTTCTTTTAGTTTGGAGCTTTTTAAGGGATGTGGGGAAAAATTTGCACCAGTATCCATGTTCCTGTGCGGAAACTGTTTTTCCAAAAATGAATAATTTATTTTACTTGTCTGTCTGACTTTGTAAATGGCTTTATGCCTTTTGTCCTTGTTCTGCGCTTGCAGTCTGTGTGTTTGGGGGTAAGAATGCAGGCCTGGAGGCCAGCCTGCCTGGGCGCGAACCTCAGCTCTGCCGCCCCCCAAAGTGAGTGAATTACTGAGCTCTCCTGTGTCTTAGTTTCTTCATCTGTAGAATGGAGATCATGACAGCATGTACATTCCAGGGGATTAAATAAAATTATACATGTAAAAACTTACTTCCTGGCATGGTGTAGACAGTGAGTTTTGCAATTGTTATTATGCTTTTAAAAACTCAGCGAATTATTCATATTACTATTGAAAAAACAGAAAGAGTAACACATGCACATGGCGAAGCGACAGCCACAACCACAACCCTGGGTTAGCGTCGGAGGGCGGAGAAACTCCCTCCCGTGCCTCCCGGTGCCTCCCTAGCCTGAGGCAGCCACTGTTACATTTCTCGGCATCGTTCCATAATCAGTTTGAGTTCCCAGGACATGTACAAGTGTGTGCCTCCCTCCCTCTGAATCTGAAGTATATGTTCTGTGTATGGCATGTATGCATAGATGCTTAAAGACATATGTGTATTATTTGTGTCTTATATTTTCACATTATAATGTATCTTAGTGATCATTTTATATCTGCAATATAGATCTAGGTAATTCTTTTAAGTGATAACATAATATTTCATTTCACATATTTAAACCCAGTCCCTTATAAATGGAATATTAAGTTTGCTTCCAGTCTTTGTGTTACAAACAATGTTCCAATGATCATTTTAATACATTTTCATTTTGATGGATATTATAAAATTGCAAATTATGAAGTGACTTCTTCCCTGTCTTTTCATAAATGCTTCAGTGCAATCTACATTTTTTCACACATGCTTTGTGAGTGGATTTACTTTGGCGGATGTGATGTGAAGTCTTGTATTCAGCTTGAAGGTGGTATTAAAAAACCCAGAGGTTACCTATATGTGAGGTAGAAGGAGAATGTTTTACTGAAGAAAACCTCTTTGATGAAATACTATTACCCTTAAAATGTTTCTTTTGAAAAAATTTTTTCTATATCAAGCACAAAGAGAAGATTCCACATTTTCATTTGTTATTAGTGAATCTGTTGCTGTCTTAATATACTTTAAAACAAACCCATGAGCTAAAAAAAAAAAAAAAAGACAAGGAAGAAACATCTGTCTATGAATAGGTGAATATTTTAAAACATTCCATTACTTTAATTTTTTCATATTTTTCTAGTTTTTTGGAATGAACGTGCATTGTTTCATAATGGAAAAAGGAGATAAGAAGATATACCTTTTTTAAAAAAACCCTCACCTGAGGATATGTTTATTGATTTTCAAGAGAGAGGAAGGGGAGTGGCAGAGAGAGAGAGAGAAATGTTGAAGTGAGAGAGAAACGTCTTATTGGTGGCCTCCTGTGTATGCCCTGACCAGGGATTGAACCAGCAGCCTTTTGGTGTGGAATGATGCTCCAACCAACTGAGCCACATGGCCAGAGCAGAAGACATACTTTTTAAAGTATCAGATTAAAAGGGGAAGAAAGACTGCTGGAGGAAGAAATACAGACAATTGTAAGAAAAAAAAGGGCACAGTGGAGAAGGACAGGAACATAAGAATGAAGGCAGCATAGCGGCTGGGTCTACAACTGAAACCTTAGGAGCACTGGTCAACTCTGTGGGTAAATTGTATCACCACTATCACAACAAGTACTAATCTTTGAGGATCTTGAGTCATTGATGAAAAAAGGCTTAGAAAGTCATAATAGATTGGCCCAAGTAAGCTAGTGAGGAAGTATGGAGTACATTTAAAATAATCTTCATCAGGATAATTTTATAAAGTATATTTTATTAATTATGCTATTATAGTTGTCCCAGTTCTTTCTCCCCTATATCCCCTTTGGCCCTGCACCCCTCTTCCCACCAGCACCTGCCCCTTTAGTTCATGTCCATGGGTCCTACATATAAGTTCTTTGGCTTCTCCATTTCCTGTACTATTCTTAACCTCCCCCTGTCTATTTTGTACTTCCCATTTATACTTCGTATTCTCTGTACCTTTTTCCCCATTCACTGCCCTCCCCGTCCCTGCTGATCACCCTCCATGTGATCTCCATTTCTGCGATTCTGTTCCTACTCTAGTTGTTTGCTTTGTTTGTTTTTGTTTTTAGGTTCAGTTGTTAATAGTTGTGAGTTCGTTGTCATTTTACTGTTCATAGTTTTGATCTTCTTTTCCTTAGATTAGTCCCTTTAATATTTCATATAATAAGGGCTTGGTGATGATGAACTCCTTTAACTTTACCTTATCTGGGAAGCACTTTATCTGCCTTTCCAGTCTAAATGACAACTTTGCCGGATGGAGTAATCTTGGATGTAGGTCCTTGCCTTTCATGACTTTGAATACTTCTTTCCAGCCCTTTCTTACCTATAAAGTTTCTTTTGAGAAGTCAGCTGGTAGTCTCATGGGAACTCCTCTGTAGGTAACTCTCTCCTTTCTTCTTGCTGCTTTTAAGATTCTCTCCTTATATTAAACTTGGGTAATGTAATTATGATGTGCCTTGATGTGTTCCTCTTTGAGTTCAACTTCTTTGGGACTCTCTGAGCTTTCTGGACTTCCTAGAAGTCTGTTTCCTTTGCCAGACTGGGGAAGTTCTCCATTATTTTTTCAAATAAGTATTCAATATCTTGCTCTTCCTCTTCTCCTTCTGGCACCCCTATGATTTGGACATTGGAACATTTTAAGTTGTCCCTGAGGTTCCTAAGCCTCTCCTCATTTTATTGAATTCTTGTTTCTTCATTCTGTTCTGGTCGAATTTGTATTTCTTCCTTCCACTCCAAATTGTTGATTTGAGTCCCGGTTTCCTTCCCTTCATTGTTGGTTCTCTGTGTACTTTTCTTTATTTCACTTTGCATATCCTTCATTTTTTCCTTTATTTTGGAACCATACTCAACCATTTCTGTGAGCATCCTGATTACCAGTGCTTTGAACTCTGCATCTGATAAGTTATCTCTTCATTGCTTAGTTTTATTTTTGGAGGTTAGATATGTTCTTTTGTTTGGGCCATATTATTTTTTGTTTCAGGGCACCTGTTATGTTGTGAGCGGGGGGGCCTTAAGTATTTGCGAGGGAGGAGCAACCCATATACTGCTTTGTGTTGCTGTATGTGGGGGGAGGGGTCAGAAAGGGAACAATGCTGCGTAGTTGGTGCTTGGGGGCTTTCAGTTACTTCCCCTGCTACTCACAAGCAAATTACGCTCTTTTGGTGCTGGTTCCTAGGTTGGTGGGTTTGTGTATGTTCTAGGACCCTGAAGCCTCCTCCAACAAACTCTCATGTGAGGCTGGGAGTTTCTCCTGCTGCCGCAACCCCCACAGATTTTTATAGCTAGAGGTTTGAGGCTTTCTTTTCCCATGCTGGAACCCTGAGTCGTGCTGTCTATCTTGCTCCCCTGTTGCTCCTCCTGGGTTTATCCGCATGCAAATGTGGGCCCACCAGCTACCTTCTCATCCACCCATTCCTTCAGCTGCTGCCTTGCCGTGCCCCCTCTGCCCCAGGCTCCGGTCTCCGTCTCTGCCCCTCCTACCAGTCTGGATGAATGTTCCTTCTTTAATGTCTTGGTTGTTGGAGTTCCATAAAGTTCAATTTTCTGGCAGTTCTGGTTGTTTTTTGTTTTTAAATGTTTTTGTCCTTCTTTTGGTTGTGCGAGGAGGCAAAGTGTATGTACCTATGCCTCCATCTTGGCTGGAAATCTTCATCAAGATAATTTTTGAAGTGTTGTCATTTAAAAGGGAAATCAGTTGCTACCTGAAATATGCATTTGTATAGATAAACCCACTGTTGAACAGTACTGGATGAATGAGGCCTTATTGTATTTAGTCTTCTTAAATGTACATTGTTAACTTTTTAAATGTTATCTTCAGAGAGAGATCTGTTTGTTTATTACTTGGTTAACTATCTTTGATTATACCGTTTGTTTCTTGTTCAAGTTGTTTAAGAAAGTGTCACTATAAAATATCAATAGTGGCCATGGCAAGACTTCAAAAAATGACCCACAGTTCTAATTCCATTCCAGAGAATTCAAGGGACTTTCCAAATTAATTTATTTGAATTCTTCTTGGAATTTGCAGTTCAGAAAAGGGCAGGGAGACACTAATGGCTTTTTATCATCTATAAAGTTAGGGTTTACTAGCAAATGACTTATATTTAACCTCCGGGAAACTAACTTCTTAAGTATCATCAAGTTTTGATACAGGTATCTATTCACAAACAAATTGTGTGTGGTATAAGATGATACTAGTCTACCTAATTTTTTATTTAACTTCCAAGTTCTTTGCTTGACAACAATCTATTAGGCAACTTGAAATGATGGATTTTTTTTGTTTGTTTGTTTTTTTGAAGAGTCAGATTTTCTTCCTAACCCTGTGTCATTTCTTAAATGCGTCTGAGTTATTTAAGTTAATACTTCACTTCAATACCTCATTTTATAAAATTTTTATATTGAATATTGTTGAAATTTTGGGTCTTAAATTTCAATTTTTTTTTTTTAATGGGGAGATTTTGTTACAGTGGTTCCTTACTTTGGTCTGTACAGAATGGGTAACCATTTTCTCCTTATTCCCAATCTGCCTTATCCCCAGTGTTGATAAAGGTTCTGTTAGGCCTCCCTGACCCTGCTCTTTCCCCTTGCTTTTCTAATGCAGATACTTTAGCTAGTCAAGGGAAGAAACCACAGTTTGTTTCTCATAGACAATGATAATACAGTTTTTACAACCTTCCACTGAATTCCCAGCATTGCTTCTAGGCTGTGGCCCTCGTGATTCAAGCCTCCTTCATGGGTATTGATGCCTTTCATATTAGGGCAATGCATTTTTTCCTGATCTGGTAGGCCAGCGCATCTGAGCACCTAGTGGATCCCTCTGTGCTAGATGACTACATTCCTGACTTAGACAAAGCTGAGCTTAAAGAACTTTAAGTTTGAACTGGACAAAGTTTTTTTCCCAACTCTTGACCTTGGAATGTTACCTTACCTCTCTAGTCTTCAATTCCACCATCTTTGGTAAAAAGAGAATGATAACGTTTAAAATGTCTTTTCTAGTGCAGAAATTCGAAGATTCTAATCAAAGAAAAGAAAATCGTAGCTGAAGCCGGTATGTATTTTGGAGCCTTGTTCTCCCTTACCAAGATTTACCAGAGTTCTCTTTCCGTCCCCTATGTTCCAGAGTTCATTATTCCTTCCTTCGTGTTCTCCCAGCGCTTTGCCCTGAAAGGCTCCCCACTGGAGAGCTCATCATGTGATATTACACTGATCTATTTATAGTATTAGTCTCTTCTATGAGACCATGACCCCGCTTCAGGACAGGACCTGTATCTCACTCATCTTTTCATTTCCAGTCCCATACTCAGAATCTATCATATCAGCTACCCAGGAATGATTATTGAAATGCTTTCCATCTGTAGGAGTACGAAGTAATAGTTCACAGATCCTGAGAGAATGTTTCCTTCTCAGGGCACTGATCTGGCAGTCAGTAGACCCTGGTTTAGCAACTGACAAGCTCTAGGCCCCTGGACACCTCGCTTAACCTATAGTTTGCCAAAATCACTGGTTTGTGCTAAGGATCAAATAAAATGATGCAGAATAAAACATTTTGAAGAATAAAGAGCTATTAATATTAATAGTCGTCATTTCTTGAGCTCATGTTAAAGTAATCATTATCATTTCCATTTTGTTGGTGAGGTATCAAGACTCAGAGACGCCCTGTTCAGAACACTACAGTTAACGAGTGGATGGCCTGGGATCCATAGCTCTTTCTACTGCACCCACTGCCTCTTACTATTTAGTGAATGTAGTTAAGCTGATCCATCAGTCTTTAGTGAGTACATACTCTATGCATGGTGCTGTGTGTATGGATGTTATTGGTGGTGTTAAGAGGCTGTGGAAATAGAAAACGTGCTGCATTCTTATCTCTGAGCTCCAAGCCAGCAGGCCTACTGGAGATCACTGGGGCAACACAGATGTATGTCCAAAACTGTACTCATGCTGTCTCCCCTCGTCCCAATGCCTCCCCTGGATTTCTTTTTTCCAGTTTTTTTGAATACCATCATTTATGTAAGCTAGAAACCCAGGAGTCATCCTTTGGACTGCCCTTTCCTTCACTCTTCTGGATGGAGTTCATTACCAATTCCCATTAGTTTTTCACCAATTAGTTCTTAGATATGTCCTGTTCTCTCCACTTCCACTGCCCAACCACAGTCTAAGCTACTACCACCTGCCACCAAAACTGCTACATTAGCGTTCTAACTTGCTACTTGCTCTTCTTCCATTCTCCCTAGCCCCCTCCTTCCAGTCCCTTTTCCATACTAGAGAAGAGTGATCTTTTAAAAAACATAAATGTATTCCACTTATTCCCTAATGGATTTGCATCATTTTAGGAAAAAGACTCAGATCTTTCTCAAGGCACAGTTTCAGAATGGGCTTGCCCACTGTCTCCTTCTTTCTTCCCCTCTTTCTTCACTTGGCTTCACTGGCCTTTGTTCCACAACTGGGTACTGCCCCAGGCTGTTTCCTTTGTGTGGAAGGCTCATTCTGTCTCTGTCCCCTCTGTGGTAGGCTGAATAATGGCCCCCAAGGAAATGCACGTTTGAATTCCTGAAAACTGTGCATGTTATCTTATATGGTATCAGGTTTTGCCAATAGGGTTAAGGACTCCGAGGTGGGGTGCTTATCCTGGATTGTCTGAATGAGCCCTAAATGTAATCACTAATCACTAGAAAGAGGCTGAGGGAGGCTTGACTCAGAAGGCACAAGGCAAGGTGATTCTGGAAGCAGAGATGTTTGGCAATGCTGTGACCTGCCTTGGAAGCTGGAGGAAGCAGCATGGACAAGCAATGCAGCTCTAGAAATTGGAAAAGGCCAGAGAACAGATTCTCTAGCGCTTCCTGAGAGACTGTGGCCCTACCACACCTTCGTTTCTGCCCAGTGAAACTAATTTTGGATTTTTGGCCTCCAGAACTGTAAGATAGCAAGTCTCCATTATTTTCAGGCACTAAGTTTATGGCAATTTGTTACAGCAGCAATAGTAAACTAATACAAAACTTTATTATTTAGGGAAATGTTTTGAGCTCCCCAGAGTAAAAGAAGAGTGGCCAGGCCAGGGGTCTAGAGCTGTGCAGTCCAATAGGGTAGCCAGAGCTTTAGGTGGCTACAGAGCACTTGAGAGTTGCGCTTGGCTAGTGCAGCTGAGGTGGGGTTGTGAGAGGTTGGGGTCATTTTCCTAAAAGCAATGCAAATCCATTGGGATGAGGGAGAGGAATTCATTTGAATGCATTGAATTTGATGGGGTTACCACCCTGCCGTTAACTACCCCTTGCCCCCGCTACAGTCATGGGCACATTATCCAGGCCAGGCCAATCATTATGTGCTATCCCCAAGGCCATGATAACTGGCCTGATGGACTAGTATCCAAGCCAGAGCAAGTAGGGGCCTCTCCAGTGATTTTATATGAACACAGAGATGGAAAACTTCAGAGTTGCTGAGCTGGAATATGCAAGCCTGGCTCTATCCGTGACCCCATACTCCCCTTCTTCCTCTACCCAGGGGAATGCACAACAGCAGGGAGAATAAGGTGGACAAACGGAGAGGCACAAAGCTGAGACTGGCAGGGGCAGATAAAGAGAAGAAATGACTTCATTACATTTGTTGAAGAAGTCCCTGGTTTCCCTAAGACCATTTTTATTCCTGAGATCACAAGGGTAAAGGATCACAAAGACCTGGGTTTGTAGGGAGCCACCTCTGACGCCATGTGGAATGAGTTTGCCAAAAAGAAGTCAATAGAGAGGAGGGCAGAGCTGAGAGACTGAGAAAAAGGGCTGGTGTTCTGAGAACAGCTTGTGAACTTCTGGGATCCGGCGCACCAGACCCGAGCATGCCCTCTTAGATGTCCTAATCATGTAAGCAAATAAGTTCCCCCTTTTTCCCAAAATATATTGAGTTAGCATTCTTTCACTTGACAATAGAGTTTTATTCATACAACTAGAAAAGCTACTGTGCCTTATTTGAAATAAGGTTTTAAAAAATTCATATTTGTACTCTGTTGAGAAAAAGAAATTATTCAGATATTCTTGAAAGATTATGCAATAGAAGCAATAACCTGTTTTACAATAGCCTTATAAATGGTTGCAATAAATCCAGACCCCAGTAAATCAATTGCCTCCCTGCTAAGTTCCATTCCACTTCCCCCCCCCCACCATTCCGTAGGGTAAGTTGTCACACCAAAGAGGGCACAGGGTCTGTGATCCCAGTGTTTTTATTGCCTCTGTGATGTTGGTGATGATTTGGAAAGTATTAAAACATGAGTTACAAAGACAAGACAGTTTTTTGTCTCTTTCTGCTGTATCTTGTGTGACTGAAACAATGCATGGCTCATATTAAGTGCTTAAAACTATTTTTTAGTGAATGAACAAATAAATGGTAGCAATATTTACTTCTCCCCTATTGTGTTAAGTACATTAAGACATTCAAGGGAACTGAAGAATTTAGGAATGGGTCCCTGTCCACACAGAGGGTATAAATTAGTTTTTATTTTAGTTCTTTTTTTCCCAATATACTGTAACCCCATAGACTAAATATCATTCAATTTTTTTCTCTTATAATTTGCAATTTTTTTTTCTCTTATAATACAGCTTCAAAGAGCTATACATTTTCACATTATCTGGTTCAGGTATGTTCGTGGATGTTACAAATACATATGCTTAAGAGTTACAGATTCCTTGGAAGCCCCAGGCTTATCCTATGAGATACAATCAATGTTTAGTTTTTAACCATAGGAAATGGATAAGTGAAAGAGTAGGATGATTTAACTCCACATCTAGGATAAAAACATGGCAGTGCATCCCGTGTTACTTGTGGAGCAAGCATAACCCAATTAAGCAAGCCATGAAATTGTGAACAAAGTGACTATGAGGACTTTATGAAGGTTGTTTTCTGAACGCCAGCCGTCAGTTCACACTGGGAGATCTGCCAGGGTCCCCTTCTCTGGAGCTGAGCTTCTGAACTGTGCTGGAATCACAGCCGGCATGCTCTCACTCCTGGTCTGACCGCGTTGTTTGTGGTAATCCTTGAGGACCCCGGACCCTGGTCAGCTCAACCCTGCATATGTGCACAGGTCAAGGGCAGCCTTTCAGCCTCAGCATGTCCCCGGCAGTGAATACTGCCCATGAGGTGGGGGCAGGGAGTGGGGGGCAGTACAGCAAATGCTTGCTCCGCCCTCTAGTCTGTTCACAAAGTCAACAACCTATAAATCGGCCCACCTGCTCAGTCTCCCAGTGACCTCCCAGCAAAGGTCTATGCACAGGGGCTTAGCACCAGACAGTGGATGCTGTTTACTCCTGTCTAGTTAAGGAGTCATTATTAGCCAGAGAGGAACTATGACGTCTATTTGGTCTTTGTGGATTTCCTGATTCACTGTTTATGAAGTAGACATGTATGGTCTAAGATATCTTGTCTAATTTGTATCATGCAGTAGTCATTTTTCATTTTCCATGCCCTGGTCATTTTTGTGTGTTTGTTTTGTGACACTGTGGAAATAAATACTGTGGAGGAAGTTGGCTTTTTCAGTCTTTCTTTCCCACCTTGCAACAGAGTGCAGGTGCCAAAAAGCCCTCTCTGCTGCAGTCAGCTTGGAGAATTATTATTGTTTTCAGATTCTGTCCTGTTACAACAAAGCTGTAACTTAGGCGTCCTCTGTCATCTGTCAGGACCTGGTGCCTGGAGTCAGGTGAGTTTCTGGGACTGAGCTCTCTGTAGCTCCCAGAGAGTCCTGCAGAGAGACCTGAGATCCCGTTGGCTCCCTTTCTCAGCTGCGCACCGAAGATCTGAGGACCGCTCCCTTGCCTTCGTTCAAGGCGTGCGATAGTATCTGTAAGGCTCTTATGCCTTTGAAGGCAGGTGCTGTAAGTATTTGAGATAAAAGTTTCCGGAGATGAAACAATGGTCAGGAGGCCCTTTGAGGGCTGACAACATCAGTGCAACTGATTTTTCTCTCTCTTCCTCTTGCCAAGCCCTCTCTCTGTCTTCAGTTTGTTGTCATATAAGGAATTGAATAGAGGGGGGAAAAGTACTGTGATACCTGTAAGATCGTTCTCATTCCCCTGCTAAGGAAATGGGAAAGAAGAGAGAGGAAGAAGAAAGGTTGGAGGGGGAGATTAGGAGAGGGCTTTGATGCTGATCTCTTCTTAAGCACGCAGAAGAAGGAGAGATGCTGAAACAGCCCCATGCACTGAGCTGCTTGCTCACTGTTTCCAGGATGTGTCATCTCCTTCAAGCCTCTGTGCCGCTGTGGTTCTCAGCCTGGGCTGCCCTTATCTCTTTCCTTACCTGGGAACCCGTGAAGCTTGCACAGGTTTTGGGGCAGGTGGTTAGCCAGACCTCCCCGGTCCTGGGTGAGCATCCTGCTCCAGCACAGTGTTATTTTCCTCCATTTGTTGTATGTATGGCTCTCACACTGGACTGAATGTCTTTCGAGGACAGGAGCTGGGCTTTATGTGTCTTTATGCCACCTCCCTGGTTCTGAACCCCAAATGCTGAGCCCAGAACATGCCCTGTAATAAAGATTAATAGTGTGAAGAAGAGTGCCTCCCAGTCCACGTCAAGCCCAGGGGGAACGCTGATATTTCAGAACCTGAGGTCTCTCTCGCACAGCCATGCCACCAGAACAGAGTTGAAATACCGCAATTTTAAACCTTGAAGCTGGTTAATTTCATGTATAGTCCACATCCTATTATTCTATGTCTGCCTTCTGTACTACATCTGTACTATAAATTTCTTTATAGAGAGAGATATAATCTCATTTGTATTTGTTAACTGTGTGGTCCTCCCCATCCCCAGCAATACTCTGTACACAGCAGGTGTTTCAAAAATGTGCAATCTTATTTTCCTCAGTCTACAGGAGCCTGGGTGATGGACTTAATGGCTTCTAAACATGTCTGTGCCCTGACCCCAGAAACCTGTAAATTTTACCTTTACCTGTAAAATTTACCTGTACATTTTGCTTACCGCAGAATGACCTCACAGATGTGACAGAATTAGGGTTCTTGAGATGAGGAGATTATCTTGGATTATCTGGGAACCTGATAGTATCACAACAGTCCTTATAAGAATGACATAGGAGGAGGGGTCAGTCAGAGGAGAAGGTGATGTTACCATGGAGGCAGAGTTCAGAGTGATGTGGTTTGAAGGTGGAGGAAGGGACCACAAGCCAAGGAATACAGGTGGTCACCAGGCATAGGAAATGGATTCTCCGCTGAAACCTCCAGAAGAAACCAGCCCTGCCAACACCTTGACCTTAGCCTAGTGAAACTGATTTTGGATTTCTGACTTTCAAAACTATACGACAATGATTTCTATTGTTTTGAACCATGAGATTTGTGGTAATTTGTTACAGCAACAGCAGAAGGCTATGGAATGGCATGCCTGTTCTGGGCGAGCTACAGCAGCTCTGCTGGACCGAGGAGTCAGGACACAGACACGGAACTGACCTGCTGACTTCCAACCCCTCTTTCCCTGGTCGGGGAGACTCTGTGGTTCCAGCCTTGTGCATCCCGAAGGACTTAGATTTAAAATTCTGGCTGGAGTAGTTGCCTGGTGAGGAAGCAGCAAATGGAACCAACTAGCAATGCTTTTGTGGTGTGTGGACTCCCCATTTGGAGATGATTCCTCCCTTAAATCATCCACCATGGCACAAACTAAAGGTTTTGGCTCTTCCCCAAAATGCATTCCCAGAAAAAGGGGGACATACCCCTGGGGGAAGTGAGCTCTTGAGTCATAATAACTGCCTTAAAGACAGCAAGTCAGATAGCATTAGCCATCCCAAACTGTCACTGATCCATTGGTGTGTGATGAAATATATCTAGAGAGATAAGAGACACTATTAGTACTGCTAGATAAGATCAAGAAGTGAAAAAGAACAAAGCAGAAGCATGTCTGAAAAATTTAATGGTTGAGATAAATAGCATAGAGAAGGAATAAATACATGGAAGAATGTAGCTTGAACTAAGCTTGGGAGGTCGACTATCAGATTGAGGGTCTCTCCTGGAAGGTTGCAAGAAAGGATCAAGAGACAGAAAATTGAAAAGAAAAGGCAAAGTGTATGACACAGAACATAGAAATGGAAATGCCATTATACATCTGATAGGAGTCCTAGAAAGAGAAAGTTAGGAACTGATGATAAAAGTAATGTTTGAAAAAGTCACAGAGATTAACCTCCTAGAATTACAGACGAAAGAACCGATTAAAAGAATCATATTGAGATTCAGAGAATCGCACACAGGCACATAAGATGGACATAGGAGGAGTTTGACCAAAAAAAAAAAAAAAAAAAGAACATTTATGAAACTATAAAGGAAGCTACTATAAATACTAAAGGATCAGTGTTATATAGATTACATATGCAACTGTAAAACAACATGGGCCCATTTCACTGTTGAATGTAGATGGGTAATTATTAACTAAAATGTTAACTGACTCCAACAATTCTTTCATAAACACATCATGATCAAGTGAGTAGACCTATAACACAAGGATGGCGTTAGAGGTAGCATAGCGTCATGGATAGATCTTAAAGGCATTTAAAGCTGAGTAAAGTATGAAACAGGAAAACCTTTTACATAAAATAAAAGCACACAAAAGACCAATATATATATTTTGCGGGAACATTTAAATCCTGACTCTGTCGCCTGGTTACTGAGTCATCTTAAGTAATTTCATCACTTTATCAGTAAAATACAGATAATAGTAACACTTATAAGCTGTGATCATTGAATGAGTAATAAGTGGAAAGCCCTTAGAGCAATGCCTAGTAAGTAGTCAGTACATGTGAACTATTATTTGCTATTAGTAAAAGCGTCCAGAGCAAGGATAGAGTTGTTTATTCTTTGAATTCTGAGGTCTACTACCTTGCCTGGCTTCTGGGCTGGTATTCAGTAAATGTTTGAGGAGTGGAATTGAAAATTATAATCTATGTGAGAACAAAACTGGAACATAGGATGGGAGTAACTTCAGACCTATAATTTCCTGTTTTATTTCAGAAAGACTTCGTGCAGTAAGAAGCCAGTAGCCCGCCCGTTACTGCCCAGAGATGAGCGCAAGCAGATGAACATGGGGTATAAGCAGCTCAGGCCCTAGAAAATACAAAAGCATGGAGGGAAATCTTGGCAGCCTCTGAAAGTTTTGTTGGAAAGTTTTTGGTTTTTTAAGTATTTTGTCTGGTAAATGAAACACTGTATAAATGTAGTGGTTTTTAAAAACGACCTGAATTTACCACCTTAGCACCTTAGAGCTGGGAAGGATCTTGGACATCCTAACTCTCCAGATCTCTGTTTCCTTGTCTATGAATGAAGGAAAATTGAAATAGATTCTTTAAGATCACATGACCACTTGTGCCAAAATCAGGACCCATGTCAGTGCCGGGTCCACCACTGTCTGCCGTTGCCATCATAATTAATTGTGATAATTATATAAACACATTACCATTTCATTCCTGTTAAGCCTGCTCCTCCTTCTGTTGTGATGGATGGCTTTGCTCCCCTCCCAGCTGCCTTGAGTTGGTTAGTATTGATCAGATTGCAAACCTATCATATTGTAAAAGGGCAGAATGTGTTGAGTCAATAAATCAGGAAGAAATAAAATCATGTTAGCAAGTGAGTGTAGAATAACAGATAAGGTAGCAAACACAAGACCACAGAAGGTTGACATTCTTTTAGTCACAAGAATGAGATAAGCCAAGAAAAAAAAATGTTTAAGTCTAGTAGGTAGGCTAAAAGTCTTGATGAAAACTGGACTTCAAAAATGGTGTTCCCAGATGACTTCAGTTGTGGTAATTTAGTTCAGCATAATATCGTATTTTACCGTGTACGGTGCACAGATTTTTTCTTGTGCAAATTTTTGAGGGAAAAATAAGGATGTGCATTACATATGGGTATAATGATTACACACCATGGGTACAATAATGGGTATAATAATCCTGTGTATAATGTGCACAAAATCACATTACACACAGCAACATACGGTATTTAGGAGTGTATTTTAATTAACTGCTCAATTTTTCTGCAAACCTAAAAATGTTCCAAAAAGTAAAATCTTGTTAATTTGTATCACTTACTTCTGATCAAATGTTACTTTTCCATAGATGAAACAAGGTGCAGGAAGATACAGGCTGAGCCCAGTAGGCAGCAGGTAAGATGAGTTCCCTGTTCCTGCTATGATCTGGGTGCCTTTCACACATAGCCTTTTGTATAAGCCTCTTAGTGTATATTTTCCGGACACATTTTTGTCTTTACAATTAGAACACTCAGGCTCTTTTGTTCTTGTGCAATAAAATATTTGGCAATAGATTGTACTTTATTTTCTGTATCAAATGTCCAAAAAAGAAAAAACATATTATATTGGGTGTATTTGGCAATATAAGGAAAAGACAGAACCTCTTTCTCACATTCTTTGCTGTAAATCTCTGAGTCGCTTTCTAACACTCTTGATTTTAAATTAGTCTGTTGCAAGCTCACAAGCGTATATGATAAAAGGTTTTGAAAAGAAGCTCTGAACTGGACCTTTTGATCTCATTAAATGGGGTCAGTGACATTTAACCCTCTTCTTCCATTTTGATTGACTCTGCAGTGTTTGCTGAAATCAGAAAGGCTAACTCATCTTGCTCGCCATCCCTCAGGGGTAGTCTAGAGACAGAAGGTCACAAAATGCTTTTGCCTTTAAGGACAAAGGAAAATTGCTCATAGGATATTTATTTTTATTTTTTGGCACCTAACAATAGCTGCTGTGGCCAGTTGCAGAAGAAACCTGTGTGCTTTTAATGGTACAGAAGCATGTCTATATCATCAGGAGATATGTCACCTTATACTTAGCTAATGGTCTCTGACGTAGCTAATGAAGTCAAGAAACACTATACCCTAAATCCTCAAACTAGGCGGGGTACGGTAGGTTCTCCTACCTTAGCAGTTGTTGTCATGGGGTCCTGATACTGTTTCAGTTGGACTGTAAAGTAAAAATTATTTCATAAAACTTAAAGGACACAATTCACTCACTTCATTGGATTGACCTTTGCACTATGGTGGATGCTATTGCTTGTACCTTAGGACCAGCCCAGGCAGTGGCAGTGAACTGAACTAGAGTCCTTGTGTCCTTCCCTCCAGGCACTGGCAGTGTGGTTGTGATTGCCATTATGTCCTGCCCTGACGCATCGGTCATGACTTTCTCGCAAGTATTAAAACATGTTTTACAAATGGAAGTTTACATGTTAGATGGATACATGCTGGCTCAGGAGGGAAAGCACTTTTATCATTTGAGCTGCAATCTCAACTAGCTGCTTTTTTCCATGGAACACCATGTTTGTTTGAAAGAATGATCGACAGACTTGTGTATTTGGTAGACAGTTTTCTCAAAAATTAGAAACTTGAGCCTGACATTTTAAGGGGAACAACAGACAGTATTTATGGCCAATGATAAAATTTGAGCTTTTAAGTGAAAACTAGAATTTTGTAAAATTTGGATCTGTTACCATGAATTTGACAGCTTCACAATACTTAAAACCTTTTTCAGTGAGATCATCAGTGATGTAAACAAACGTAATTTTTTTGTATTGTATAATAGAAGCGTCAACATTTCAAAGATCTGCTTGTATTTCCCAAAGGACCAATGCTTAATGATACAGAATTTGAATTGTGAGAAAGACTAATGGATTTTAATGTGATGGTTTTAGATTCCACATTAAAGCTAACCATTAAGAAACTATCACTTGCTGAAGTTTGATGTAATATCAAAGAATAGCGACAACGTTCTAACATGGCTAGAACCAAATGTGTCTCCTTTTTTAATTACATATCTATGCAAGGCCAAATTTTCTTCATATATTCCACCCCAAAACACACATCGTAATAGATTGAATACAAGTGGATTTGATAACCCAACTCTTCTCTCTTAAACCAGAAATTAAGAAGATACTCAAAGATGTAAAATAATGTCATTTTTCTCACTGACATTTTTGTTTGAGAAATACAGTTATTTTTCACAAGAACATGTTATTTATATTAATATGCAATGGGTTTTTGTTATTTAATATTTTAATGAATTATTACATATTAAAGAATTTTGAAGGTTTAATTTCTAACATGGTAATTATTGATAGATATAAGTATAGCTCTTTGAGGTTCTCAATTTTTAAAAGTGTAAGGGGTCCTAAGACTAAAAAAGATTAAAAAATGCAAGAAAGAAGGACACACACACACACCATTAACTTTTGGGTTAATTATTCTGAATTGTTAGTAACTTTTTCCCATTGCTTTTTATATTTTTCACAGTGCTTAAGGCAGTGCTGGGCTTAATAAATGCTCAGTAAATATGAACAAAATCAATGTGAACTTCTTTACCAACTTTATAGGCTGTGTTTCTATGGTTGTGGCCTTCGTCGCAACGATGAAACCTGAGAAGGCAGGCCCAGCTCACCAGTTCAGTAGACGTGTTCTGGAAAACCGTGGCTGAAAATGTAAACATCTACTTGCCTTGCTGATATTTATCGTTTCAAATCATCCTTAGTTTGCTTATCAGTGATGTGATGACTGACATGTTCACTTTGGTTTCTGCTGCTTTTTCTCAAAGTTAATGATCAAACATCCAGCCTGAAGAAATTTAATAGTCACTGCTGAAAAAATGATACAAAAATCCTTCCTTCAAGAAATTTACAAATTAAGGTGATTTTTCTTTTTAGAAATGTTTGCGGGAATTTACTGAGGTTGTAGTGGGGTGGGTTCAGTACGGTGTCTTATCAGATGGGAGACTTTACTCTTTGAAGTGTCCTCGTGTGGGTGGGAGGCACAAGGATGACTGATACGTGTGTGTTCGTGCATAAACATTTGGTGTCAGGAACTCTCAGAGAACAATCATTTGATTAGTGTTTTTTATTGTGAGCTTCTGTAGGAGGGAGACAAAATTGTAACAGCCATCCCAACAACTAACCACTTCTCTGGATTAAAAACAATTTTTTTTTTAAGAAAAAGATACAGAGTGATAGAATTCAAGTATTGATAAATACATCAACTGCTGCTGGCAGAAATAATGACAGTCGTAAAACTCGGCAGGTTTATTTTAAATTTAATTATATTCAGAGTAATTAATAGTAAGTATAATTTGCGACTATCTTTATGTCTTCCCTGAGTCACGTGTTATGACTTTCTAAAGTCAATTAAAACATGGTTTACAGACAGAAGTTTACATTTTAAATAAATGAGCACAGTAATTCTAATAAAAACAATTGTCTACCACCCAAAGTCAAATCTTTTTCCATCATAATGTATTTGACCTCATTTATCCTTTACTAACATGCAGATGATGTGTCATAGAATTGTACGCTTGAAACCTATGTAATTTTGTTATCCAATGTCACCCCAATAAATTTAATATACCCCAAACCCAGTTATCAGCAAGATGGTTGTTGTTTCTGACTAATCAATGTAAGAAAATCACAACAGAAAATTGCCATTTAACTTTTGTAGGTACTGTCATCTCAGTTCTTTCATCAGCCAACTAAATCTCTTTGTTAAATATACTAGTAATTAATCCAATTGTTTAAAATCCAGGAAGCACAGAAAGACCCTTAAGTAAGCTGCTTAGTCAATTCAGTTTTCCCCCTTAGGAACCAATTCGTGGCTATTTATTGAGCATTCTTGAGCACCAACACTAGAAAGGCTTCTTGCTAAGCACTGGGAGAGGTTAAAAAATGACATGGGTCATGGCGCTTGGTTTATATTTGCTTCCTTTAAATCATTTTTCACTTTCAAGTATTTGAGAATGTGGGGCATACTATTTTGATCAACATTATACTTATCTACCTCAGGCAAATTTGGGGTTTTTGAATTAAAGCACAACAGTCGAAATTCTCAGGTTTCATTCCAGAATTGCGCAGCAAGAGCCTGGCCATTTCCACTTCGACCACGTGCAGTACATTGTAGGGGAAGGCACGGTGCTTCTCCTTCAGGTTCATTTTAGAATCCCGTATCACCACTAGACACTTGTTAGTATGCTCCGAATCTACACTTTCTGAGACAGCGTGAGTGTCTGCAAATAGCATGCTGAAGCCTGTGGCTTGTGACAGATCTGGCTTCTGTCTTGGTGAGCAGTCTCATCTGATGAGGCCCATGCAAAGATGCTGTGAACGTGAATCCAGCTTCACTGTGCTGAGCACACGGTCTAGCACAGAGGAGATGCTCAAGGTGTGTTCTACCACCGCAACCACCAGATGACCTTGGGCAATGATTCAAGTCTAAAGTGAGAACCTTTATTTACCTTGCAGTGTTGCAGAAGTTATGAGAAAGTTTATACAAAATGTAAGTAGTATAATGGCCCATAAATAATAGATCTAAAGAAATTCCAACTGTTATTACTACTGACGTTATTGCCACTGTAATGATCACTATCGAGGCCGGAGGGGCATCTACTTCTGCTGAGCCACCCGCCCGGCGTAACACGCCGTGGGAGGAGGATTTAGCCGCGCTGCTCTTAGGTTTTCGCATTTTTGAAGCAGATAAAACTTTGTATCAACTGCCGCTTTGATCATTGGGAATTAACATCATCATATTGTTGTTTTATAGGTGCACCATAAAAAGCTCCTCATTAACACACTGATAACACGTTTTATTTTGTTTCATTTGGTTACGACTTTTCTGTGCCAAACAATCAGTCGCGCTTTCATCAAAAGCAACCACTACCTAAAGAAGTGTTGGTGTTCTGTAGAACCTCATCTTTCTTGCATTTTCATAGTTGTCTTGGGAAATTAAGATCAGATCAGAGACATAGCCTGTAGAATAGGAATTGCAGGGTTCAGAAAACAGCACAGGCTGTTTCTCTTGTCTAAACTGTGCACAGTTGCCACATATTGCAGAGTGACTTCGGGCTGAGAATGTTCTTGCTCCTTCACTCAGATTTCTTCATTTTGTCATTGCCAGAATCATTGAAAGTAAATTTCAGATTGTACTAAAAAATACCTATGTAACAAAGACATTGTGTGGCAAGAGTCTCTGGTGTTTGACAGAAAATCTTGTGCTTTTTATTGATTCTGATCTTTGGGAAAAATGGAAGTTAAGTGATAAACAAAAAACTACATTAGGCAAGGGTGCCAGAGGCGGATATTGTTGCGTGAAACCTTTGTTGATTATTTGCAAGTTGTGTTCTAGTGCTATATTCTCATTTGTTAAAAGATACTAGAAAATAACCCAATTCTAAGTTTCATAGAGTTTGATATTGTGTCATTTTTCTCTTCATCCTTTTAGTAATAGAATCTTCCACATTCTAGTTGGGCACATAGACCCTGTTCCCTAGACCTCCTTGAAGGTAAGCATGTAATTAAATTCTTGTCAGTGGGATGTGAGCTGCCCTGTAAAACGTGGCTGGTTGCTAGATATTCTCTTTGCCTCTTGCTGTGGGGTGGAATGGAGAAGAGATGCTGCAGAAGGAACAACGTCCTGGGGAATTGTGGAGCCACAGGGTGGAAGGATACACCAAAGAAGTGAATTTGACACTATGAAAATTAGACCTTAATAAAAAAAAAAGAATAGAAACAATTGGGTTCCTAGAGGACCTCGTGCAACGGAACCAGTCCTGCCCACGGCCTTTGTACTCCCCGGCTAAAGGGAGAAATGTTTCAGTTCTGCTTGAGGCACTGTGTGTGGGGCAGCCGTGCTGCAGTGGCTTGGGCTCTGCCCGCGTTACTGGAGCTGATTTTCTAAAATACCCACATGCGCTGTTTTCCCGTTGGATGAAGTGCTTGTGAGACGCAGTACGTGTTGAAAGCAAAAAGGAACGCGACTTCCTTAATGCTTTTCTCCAGGGTGTTGGATGAAACTCATTTCACATCACAGGTACTTTTTAGCTTATTATGTGTCCTCAGCATCTGTCCCGGTTTTCATTTTTATTTTTTCTGTATGTTAAATGAAATTAAAATGGCTGTGCTTTGGCTATTATAACCTAGTATAAAAGTAGTAAAGTGATTGTAAGCTCTAAGTAAAATGGCCATTATTGACTTGTTTTTCTGGGTAAGTAGGACAGCAGGGAAATGTGGGAAGAATGATTTTTGCATAGAAAATTCAAGGTACCACGGAGAATGGTATAGAGCATAATGTGAGCTGTGGTAATGTGAGTCAAGGGTGGTTTCTATTGAGCATTGATGGCAGCTAACCTTACCCTTCTCTGAATAGATACCCCTCTGTTTGAAAGGAAATAGGGAAGCTGTGGGGACCCCTATGAAACTCCCGCTGATATATTTAGTCTGTGGCCTGTGTCTGTTCACTCAAACTCCAGATGTGTGGCTGCCATTTAGTCAAATTGGAAGGAGTTTTGCATCTGTCACCCAGGGTAGAGCTGAGGGAAAAGAAGCAGGTGTGACAGGCCACAGTAAGAATACAATGCAGACTTCCTTTTATGTCCAAGCGCTGGTATGTTTTTGTCTCACCGGTACTTTGGTACCTCTGGGATTGTAAGTGGTGCAGTGAGTCATTCAGAAAGTAGAAGCAAAAAGTGTTACTCTGTCTGCCCTTGGGCTTTGTATCAAAGAAGTGTTTTTGAAGAGGCTTGGAGAATACTGTGCTTCCTTTCTTCTCAGTAGGTTGCATTTTATTGTCTCATGTTATAGTTATTTAAACAGATGCATTGCTTTTATAAATGTAAGTCACCAGTGCCTTAAATGTCATCTATGTTTTCCCAGAAATAATAGAGAAAATGATTTTTTAACATGGGAAGTTTGATGAGTCCGGAAATGATTTAAATCCCTTATCTTTGGCATGACGGGCCCCAGGTTGCCTCCCTGCTGCCTTCCCTCTCCTTGTGCCAGGAACTCAGAAGGTAGAGGCACCGGGACCATCAGACTGGGTTACAGTTTTTGGCTACAAAGCTCGACCCATCATTCCTTCAGATTCTGGGTAAATAAGACTGACCCCGTGACCTTCCCCACCATGATTTTATTTTTACCCCTATGAGAGGTTTGGCTCTAGTTGATTGGGTGCAGAGGACAATCCTGAGACCCTGAGACGGTTCTCCAAGGAGGTGGTTTAGGAAGCGAGAGGCTCTGCTGTCTGCTCACTCCCAGCCTCGGCCCCCGCCTGGCAGGCCAGCTTCAGAGGGAGACCACAGCTCTGGGGCTCCAGCCCTTTCAGCTGCTGCCTTCTTTCCTAGGATCGTTAACAAGCATGCTAATTAGTGGCAATTTCCCTGGTGGTTTTTGTGATGTGGGGATTTGTCCACTAAGAAATGGCCTGGAACCACAAATTCATTTAAAATAGTCAATGCTACTGGATATAGAAATAACTCCTTGTCTATGTTGATCCTAGCTAGTGACCAGTGACCGGGAGGTGAAGTCTTGGGAACAGAGGCCTGGGCTCCTGACTCAGCAGAAACCACCGTCTGACATTTTTAGCCTCTTCTTTGGCTCTGTCCTGCTGTGGAGATGATTCTTCCTACAGGTCAAATTTGACAAAATATCTTTACCAGATCATGTTCTGAAGTGTACCAACTGCTCCTCCACTAATAAAACTGGCCTTACTTCTTGTTACTCTTTTTTAAAAATCCTCACCCGAGGACATACTCATTGATTTTAGAGGGAGAGGAAGGGAGGGAGAGAGGGAGAGAAACATCAATTGGTTGCCTCCCGTATGCACGCTGACTGGGGATTGAGCCACAGCCTCGGCATGTGCCCTGACTGGGAATGAAACCCGCAACGCTTCAGTTCATGGGACGACGCTCCAAGCAACTAAGCCACACTGACCAGGGCTCCTGTTACCCTTCTGATGCTCAAGATTCACATAGCACATTCCTCTAAAGAATCCCCAGATTTGTATAATACTTGAACAAAATATCCAAGAAGAGGAGAAAAAAAGCTAGTGAACAATAGATCAGCAGTTCTCAATCAATAGTGTCTTTAATCCTAGAGTATGTTTGACAACATCTGGAAACTTTTTGGTTGTTACAACAAGGGGAGAATGGGGGAGTGTGTGTGCTACTGGCATCTAGTGGGTAGAATTCAGGGGTGCTGCTATGTATCTTCAATGACCAGGATGGAGCCTCCACAGCAAAGGGTTATCCAGTCCCGAATGTCAGTGATGCAGGGATTGAGGAGCCTCGAACACATGTAGACAAGGAATGGTTTTCATGTAGTCCGTAGGTTAGGAAATGGGTTCTAAAGGTTTATTGCGTGTCTGTTATATATAAAAATGGTCCTGAGCTTTATGAGAGATTCTAAGAAATAAAAGTCATATTTACTAACATCAAGAAGTTTTAAGTTTACTCAGAAATAGTACATATGCAGTGAAAAGTTGTGCTGTTCACTTGCAAGGGAGATTGGTACTTATATTAGTTTGCTAGGGCTGCTGTAACAAAATACCACAGCCTGGGTGGCTTTCGCAACAGAAATTTATTTTCTCACAGTTCTGGAGGTTAGAAGTCCAAGATCAAGGTGTCAGCAGAGTTGGTTTCTTTTGAGGCCTTTCTCTGTGATATGCAGATGGCTGGCTTCTCCCTGTGTCTTCGAAAGGTTCTCCTGTGTCTGTCCCACCCAAGCAAGCTTATTTTAATATGATGACCTCTTTACAGACCGCATCTCCAGTACGGACACAGTCCGATGTACTGGGGGTTAGGACTTCAACATACAAATTTGAGAGAGGACACAATTCAGCCTGTAATAATACTCTTTTGTTATAACTAAATAACTAAAGGTGGAAATAAAGAGCGTCTTCCAAGACATTTTATAAGGGGCATTATACTAAATGATAGTTAAATGCTAATTAAAAGGGAAAAATGAGGCCAACACACATGTACTTTTGGGGGTTCTGGAAGTAGGAAAGGTAGTTGATTCAGAAATGGTATTTTAGGAAATTCTCCAGAATAAAAGCTAGATTACTTCCTACTCTAATACATTCATTCAATAAACATTTATTGAGTTCCTGACATTTATGTACCTGAGTTGTGTTGGTCTCCTGGATAGATTAAAAAGAAAAAAAGACTATTGCCTTTTGGAAGCTCTTGAGCACATACGTGTATAGGGGGTGTGAGTGCAGTGGGGCTGGGCTGGTGGAGGATAAGTCAGGAGACCCTTTGTAGAAGAGATTAAGGGCAGCATATATCAATATGCTTAGGACCAGGTCCTGAGGATCCTCATGGGCAGGGTGACTAACTATGGCCAGGACTGTGGCAGTGAAAAAATACAGTTTGGACATATGGGAGACTGGGAGTTCATAGCTGACTTCCATTATGGTTGCTAAACTGGTTGCTAAATATTTTGAACATCATCTCTGGGGAGCTGGGGAAGATGAAGAGGAGGTAAGAGCGTCAGCTGGATCCTGTGGATCAATAGGAGTTTGTCTAGCTGGGGAATGGGGTGGGGGGTAAGGCAAGGGATTATCAAGAGAGAGAACATCATGGAGTCATGAAAAGGGCCAGACTATGGGCAACGTGATGTCATAGATTGCATCTATCTTGCTAACCACTAAGTCCTCAGTACTAACATAGGACATATAATAGGCTTTGAATAAATGTTTATTAAGTAGATAAATGAAATAAAGGAGAATGGTGAGAAGTGGTGGGGAGTAGATTTGAAAGGATGTTTAGACCTTGTGCTAGAGCTGCCCAGGCTGTGGGAAAAGTCAAGGGACACAGGGTTCCCCAATTCCAGCACCCCAGGAAGCTCCCAAGGGAGGAGTGGAAGACAAGATATCTGGGGGTGGTGTGGGAAGGAGAAGTCTCATGCTGCCCTACTCACAAGTCACTTAAAAACAGGGTAGTTTTAGGGACTCAATAGCCCTGAGTTTTCTTCTCATCAGTCGCATACAGACGTAATTGTCTTGGTAATTGAAAGTAACCCCCCAAGTCTCAGTTTTCTCATCTGTAAAATTGGAATTACAATGATCTCATCAATTGAGGATTAAAGTAGTTAATGCACTTGGAACATCACAGGATGTCACATAGTAAGTGCCCAACACCATCATCATTTTAGATCACAATGTCCACCAATGGAACAGGTCACTTTTAGGATATTCTTGCACATAATTCATCATCCATTTATTGATGTTTGAAATTCCTTAGAGGGAAGAAACCTACCATTCTATAGGTAGAGTTACATTACTTCATATACAAATATTAATACAGATAACAATAGCTTCTAATGTAAATATCCAGCTGTGGTGCCCTGAAGGTGTGAATAAACTTTAGTAAAGGTGTACTCAGACAGTCCGCAAGTATGGATGACTGGTTACACAATCTTGCTCATGTGGTTGGAAGGAGGTAGTGCAGGAAGTAACACGCCCCTGGGTAAATACCTCCTCCACCAGGATCTGAGAAGTGGAAGGCTGAGGAGGAGGGGAGAGGGTTCAAGAAAGAAGGCGGGGCTGGAGGCAAACTGCTGTTTTCAGATCTTTCACTACAGTCCGTGGGTACTACAGGACACAGGTCTTTGGCTTATGCAGCTGCACGTGAAGCCGCTGCTGCCTCAGGGGTGCATGAAGACTCCTCCAACACAGCTGGGGCGCGTCACAGAAGCTTGGTTCCTCATGGTTCAGCGAGCATTCAGAGGAAGGAGAGAGTGCAGGGGCTGCAGTGTTTAGAGAAACTTTTCTAAAGGAGTGGATGGGAGCAGGGTCTGGAGGACTAGCAGGGTTTGGCTGGGAAGAGAGTGTTAGAAGAGTTTGCAAGGTCCTATCTGATGGTCTTGGCTCAAGGGATTCAGGGTCAGGAATCTTGTGTGGATGCTGCACTCTTCCTCTTGATGAAGTTCCCCATAGAAATACATGCTCAGGGAAAGGGCAAATGAGATATTTAAAAAAAAAAAATCCAGAATTTAAGATGCATTGAATGCTAGCTATGTGTCAGGCACTCTTCTAAGCAAGTTATACACAAGCCATTCAATCTTCTTTTATCGGCCCTGTGAGTGGCATGTGGGTAAGAACAATTATGACCCTGCCTTTATAGAAACAAATGGATGTGGATGGCTGTGTTAAGCACATTTTGCTAGGAGTCATACAGCAGGTCAGTGATGGAGCTACTTTCTAATAAACTCACCTTATCATCAATTAATTGACTCGAATTCAACTGTTGGGGGGAAAGACAGAGAAAGGGAGCACGTGATAGGTCCTGGGCATCAAGCCTGAGACAGACAAGACTTGCTGGAAAGTCTAAGGAAAGAGCGTGTATTTAAAAAATAAACTTCTAAGATACTGAAGAAAAGCATACCCATCGCAATTATGCAACTAGATGAATGATGACAGAATGGACAGAGGCGTATCCATCGCCCACGTGAAGAAACAGAACTTGATGAGAACCCCAGCTGCTCCCTTTGTGCCTGACCTTTCCTACTGCACCGCAGTTTGTCCTTTCCCTCATCTTGTAAATAATTTTAGATGATTCTCTAGCCACTGACTGAGGAGGGAAACACTTTGCTCAGGAGGCCTGGCTGAGGGTGGCAACAGAGGGCTTCGTATCCTCTAGGAATAGATTGAAGAATTAATTGAAGGTCGTAGAGAAGTACCCAACCACAGAGAACTGGGAGAGCGGACACAGCATTGTATACGCACAGCCTTTTATTCTAGGCAGTGTCCTGGGACAGCTTAAGGAATTTTAAGTGGTAATGAACTATTCAAGATTTTCGTTGTAGTGTTGACTTAGGGTTTCCCCTAAATCCCTGTCATTTGAAACCGCACTGTTTTATTCCTCATGGGGATACATAGCGCTGGTCATGGGGCAGCCGGCTGCTTAGGCTCACAGCCTGTGCAAAGCTGTCCTCTTCCCACCTAGGAGGAAGGAACCAGCGTGCGATGGCTGAATCCACCCAGAGTGGGGCAGTCCTAGCTCAGGCTACCCATTCTTTTTTTTGTTTGTTTTTTGTTTTTTTTTTGTTTTTTTGTTTTACGTTCAGTTGTTGATAGTTGTGAGTTCGTTGTCATTTTACTGTTCATAGTTTTGATCTTCCTTTTCTTACATAAGTCCCTTTAACATGTCATATAATAAGGGCTTGGTGATGATGAACTCCTTTAACTTTACCTTATCTGGGAAGCACTTTCATCTGTCCTTTCATTCTAAATGATAGCTTTGCTGGCTAGAGTATTCTTGGATGCAGGTCCTTGTCTTTCATGACTTTGAATACTTCTTTCCATCCCTTTCTTGCCTGTAAGATTTCTTTTGAGAAATCAGCTGATAGTCTCATGGGAACTCCTTTGTAGGTAACTGTCTCCTTTTCTCTTGCTGCTTTGAAGATTCTTTCCTTACCTTTAATCTTGGGTAATGTAATTAATTAGGATGTACTTTGGTGTGTGCCTCCTTGGGTCCAACTTCTTGGGGACTCCCTGAGCTTCCTGGACTTCCTGGAAGTCCATTTCCTTCACCAGATTAGGGAAGTTCTCATTCATTAATTTTTCAAATAAATTTTCACTTTTTTGCTCTTCCTCTTCTCCTTCTGGCACCCCTATGATTTGGATGTTGGGGCATTTAAAGTTGTCCCTGAGGTTCCTAAGCCTCTCCTCATTTTATTGAATTCTTGTTTCTTCATTCTGTTCTGGTTGAATGTGTATTTCTTCCTTCTGCTCCAAATTGTTGATCTGAGTCCCAGTTTCCTTCCCTTCACTGTTGGTTCCCCGTGTGCTTTTCTTTATTCCACTTTGCATAGCCTTCAGTTTTTCCTCCATTTTGTGACCATACTCAACCATTTCTGTGAGTATCCTGATTACCTGTGTTTTGACTCTGCATCTGATAAGTTGGCTCTCTCTTCATCACTTAGTTGTATTTTTTCTGGAGTTTTGATCTGTTCTTTCATTTGGGCCATATTTCTTTATCTCAGTGCACCTATTACATTGTAAGGGGAGGAGACTTAGGTATTCCCCAGGTTACCCTTTCTGTCCCAAGGGTGAGAGTGCACAAGGCCCAGAGAGAGAACAATTTGACTCTGTAGCCCTAGGGTGGCAACTCCACTTTCTGCAGTTGGTTTCAGCCAGTTGGGACATGGCTCCAGAGAACCTGGAGCAAGGACATAAGCCATACTCCCTAGTGCAGACATTGATATGATCCCATTATATCAGAAGTCCCGCCTATTGGAGCTGAGCTAGGGGGTTTGCATCTTTGCTGAAGAGATGGTTAAATAAGCAAAGTCAAGGGGGGAAACACACATGGGTTCCAAGAATATGGGTGGGTTGGCTTGGCTGAGCTGGGAAAGGGGAGTGTGGGGCATGGAGGAGAGGTGCGATCGCATTCATATTAAGTGGTGGGAGATTAAGTAGGCAAAGGAGTTGCCGCTGACTGTCAAAGGCCTTGAAATTAGAAACAGAATTTTAACAGTATGTCGTAGGTTATTAACTATAGTTAGATTTTGAGCAGAGCAGCGATGTGGTTGTATGTGATGATGCCTGTCTAGGTGGTGGGCAGGGGGGCTGAGTAGTACTGCAAGGAAAGAATGGAGCAGAAAGAGGGGAGGAGATCATTGAAGGCCTCTGGTGATGCACGGCTGAATGAGTGTGGCAGAGGAAAGCAGGGGACGAATTCCAGAGACGCCAATGTTCTCTGGATGGGACTCAGAGAAATACCGAGTCCTAGAGTCAGGCTCCAGAGGAGGGCAGGATTGGGGACTTCTGACAGGGAAAGCCCTGGGAAAACCTTTTTCATTTTGGTTCTTAATGAATAGGGAATTGAGTTAATTGTACTCTTCTACTTATAATCACCATCATCATTGGTTCTTGTAAGACCCTCATTTATTTTATCTATTTATTACTTATTTGCTCATTCCTCTCTGCCCCCAAGCTTTATTGAGATATAACTGACACATAACATGTGTATAGTTAAGATATATGGCTTGATGATTTGATATATGCTTATATTGTGCAGTGATTGCCACAATTAGGCTAGTTAGCATACCCATTGCCTTTCATAGTTACTTTTTGTGTGTGTGGTAAGAAGATATAAGATTTACTCTCTAACCAACTTTCAAGTATGCAATACATTATTGTTAACTGTAGTCGCTGTGCTGTACATTATAGCCCTGGAACTTACTCGTTTTAAAACTGGAAGTTTGTGCTCTTTGACAGAATCTCCCCATTTCCCTCATCCCTAGCCCCTGGTAATCAATCACTATGTACTCTGTTTTTGCAAGTGTGGCTTTTTTTCAGTTCTTCATATATGTTAAAATATACAGTATTTGTCTTTCTCTGTCTGCCTTGTTTCACTTAGCGAAATGCCCTCAAGATTCATCCATGTTGTCACAGATAATGGGATTTCATTCTTTTTTATGGCTGTGTATACCCAATATATACCAAACCTTTATCCATTCATCCATCGACGGACGCGTAGGCTGTGTCCAAGTCTGGGCTTTTGTGAATAATGCATAGTGGTGCAGGCATTTCTTTAAAATCCTGATTTGTTTTCTTTATATGTTTACCCGGGAGTGAGATTGCTTTACTCATTTGTTTTTATCCCTATTCTCCAACCTTCTTTTCTTCTCTATATACAACTATTTTAAAGTTTGTATCTTTTTGTTTGTGTTATTACAAAGTGTTTCTTGTTTTCTTATCTGTAACTAATTAAAAAAAAGCCTTTCATTATGGGGAATTTTGGATATACCCCAAAAGAGATGGAAGAGTATAATGAACTTCCTGTATGAGCTTCAACTACCATCAGCCCACAGCCAACCCTGCCCCCATACACATCTCACCCATTTTGACGTGTATCTCTACAGAATAACAGAAACACAATGTCCTTATCAATAACTTAAAAAGAACATTTCCTTAATGTCATTGAATAGCCAGTGCTCAGATTTCTAGTTCTCTCATAAATGTTATTTCTTTTCACAGTTTGTTTATATGAATCAGGATTTAAATAAGATCCATTTATAAATGAGTGGCTGATATTTTTAAAGCCTCTTTTAATTAATAGGACTCCCACTGAATCTGTTTTTCCCCCCTTGCAATTTATTTGTTGAGGAACCCAGATTGTTTGTCCCTCAGAATTTACCACAATATGATTTTGGTGATTACCTCTCTGTGGTGTGGTTAAAAAAGGTGCTCTGTCCTCTGTAGTTCCTATGAGTCGGTAGCTGAATCTACGGGCTTGCTCAGATTCATGTTTAGGTTTTTTTGACAAGACTGTTTCATGGTTTGTATTGTATCCTTCCATCAAGGCACACATAATATTTGCCACATGTGAGTGTGTGTGTATATGTGATATTAGCAGTCATTGATGACCACAGCCTAAGATGTTGTTAGTTTGTTACTGTGCAGGCATACATTATAGATATTGCAGGTGTGGCTCCTGACCACAGCAATAAAGCTAATATTGCGATAAAGTAAGTTGTAATTTTTTTCTTTTTTATAAAAGATTTTACTTATTTATTTTTAGAGAGAGGGAAAAGGAGGGAGAAAGAGAGGGAGAGAAACTTCATGTGCAAGAGAAACATTAATTGGTTACCTCTCACATGTCCCCAGCTGGAGACCTGGCCCGAAATCCAGGCATGTACCCTGACTGGGAATCAAACCAGCGACTTTTATTTTCGTGGGATAACACCCAACCAACTGAGCCATGCCAACCAGGACAAGTTGTCATCTTTTTTGCTGATGGAGGGTTTTGCCTTCAATTTGTAAAAAAATGCAACACCTGGTGACTTGCAATAAAGTACAATAAAACAAGGTATGTCTGTATTAGTTATCTATTGATGTGTAACACAACTGTCACAAACTTAGTGGTTTGCAACAAAACATATTAATTATTTCACGGTCAGAAATCCAGGCACAAGTTAGCGAGGCCTCAGCTTCATGGTCTCTCAGAAATCTACAGATAAGATGTTGGCCAGGCTGGGGTGTCATCTGAGGCTTGACTGGGGAAGGATCTGCTTCCAAGCTCATGTGGCTGTTGGCAGGATTTAGGTCCCTTGGGTTGTCTGACAGAGGGTCTCAGTTCCTTTCTGGTTGTTGGGAGAAGCTACACTTAGTTCCTTGCCATCTAGGTCTCTCTATATAGCAGCTTACTTCAGCAAAACCAGCAAGAGAGGCAGTCAATAAAGAGAATCTGCTGGCAAGATGGAAGTCAATCTTAATGTAATGTAATCATGGAGGAGACATTCCATCACCTTTACCATATTCCATTGGTTAGAAGCAAGTCACATGTCCCACACATATCAAGAGGAAGAGATTATACAAGGACATGAGCACCAGGGATAATTGGAGGCTCTCTTAGGGTCTACCACAATTAGGTGTTGCAAAATGGTGATATGCTAATTCTAACATTCCTTCCTTGTTTATTGGCTGGAACACTTCTATAACATGAAGCTTCTCCTGATATATTATTTATCTGTCATATAATTCATAGAGAAAAGTCAGAATAAATGCTTGATTCTTTATTTTTATTTACCAGTTTTCAAAACTAATAAGTTGATTCCGTTACATTCTCAAGTGGTGGGCAATTATGTGGGCATGTGTTATTGATTTTGTAAATAGTGTTGGGCTGAATAAAGCATTTTGTTTATTCCTTTTTCAGAAATTCAGTACTTTTTTGAAGATTTATTATACCACTGTATGTATATCTAACTCTTAGCTTCTACTTATTAAATTAAATAGTATTCCAGGGTTACATATCACCCCCTTTATCTATCTGTTCACCCAGTGGGCACCAAGACAACCTCCAAATCTCTGCTATGGTGACCATTCTTGTACCAGTTCTCTTAAGACCCTTGTGTCCAGAGTAGAACTGCTAGACAGTAGAGTGTAATTAAGTAGTCAGTCTGTTTAAGTAGCGCCAAACTGCTTTCTAGCTACTCTCTCATGGAAATGACTTAACATGTGTACCTTAGCTTAATGAGGAGGAAACATCTCAATATCCTCATGAATTTTATACCGTTCGCTAAGCTGAATTACATTTCTTAATTTCTCAAAAATCATTCCTACCCATAGTATCCAAAATATTTTAAATCTTCAAAGCCATAACTGTGTTAGGTGATGGACACTAAGAGACAGAATCTTAACACAAGCATTTTCTAATCTAGACACCTGTCATCTGGTAAACTATTTCAATTCTGTTGAGAACAAGGAAAGGAATGGGTAAGAGAAAGGGGAAATGGCTTCACCTATTTCGGAAGGGGCGATAGGGGCATCTTGCCTTATTGACCAGCTCAGCATCTCATTTTACAAATGTGGAAACTGAGACCCAGAGTTGAAGCCATTCTCCAAGAGTCATTTCATGGGTGGCCTGCCGGGTTGGTGTGCTGACTGTCAGGTGAGGCCTGGAGGGAGCTGGGGGAGGCACAGGCAGAGTTAAAGAGAAAGGAGCCGGCAGCTGAAATCAAGAAGCTTGGGCCGTGTTAATGTTTCAAGAGCCAGCGAAGGAGACAAAAATGGGAAGTGGGGAGGATCAGTGTGTTGTCATCTCATGGAGACTGAATACTTTACAAGGAGCTAATTTAGCCTTCACCACAAGTCTTATAAAGTAGGGATTATCATTTCTCTTTTATAGATGTGGAAACAGAGGCTTGGAGTTTTTAAGCAACTTCCCCAATGTCTTGCAGTTAAAAAGTGTCAGACTACGATTCATATCCAGGTCTGTTGATGCCAAAATCTTTGCTTTTAACTCTCTCTCTCTCTCTCTGTTTCTCTCTCTCTCTCTGTCTCAGAGGGTTTCAAGGTCAGTGTGGTTAATAGGGCTCAATGCTGAAGAGAGGTCAAGGAAAGTGAGGAGAGGAAGTGGTTTCAGAAATTGTGGTCTTAAGTGGAAAAAGCCCTTCACCAGTTTCCTCAGGCTGCTGCTGAGCGGGGCGGGTGGAGGTCACATCTGCTGATTCTGGAGCCTCTACGGCAAGTAGGAATACTGAAGTCATTTGGGACCACAGGCAAGTGGGAATACATAGTTGGATCTTGAAGCCTTAAATTAGATGCAGTTTCAAACAGAATTTTTCTGGCTTAATCACAAAGTTAAGGAAACCATAAGTGACCAATATGAAAATGGCTTTTGCTCAAGTTCATAAAAATAAAATAGACAATAAAATAAAGAATATTTAAATGGGATTGATGATAACTTAATCACAAAGTTAAGAGAATCATAAATAACCAGACTGAAAACGGCTTTTGTTCAAGTACAGACAATAAAATGGAGAATATTTAAATAGTATTGATGAAAGAGCTGCTGGGAGGGAAGATGTAGAAATGCCGTCAAAGCTGTCTCCAAGTGTTTGTGTCAGCAGAACGCCACAGGGTAGGAGGAGCCTTTACTTTGTCTAACTTGAAAGCCCACTAAAAAATTAATGTTTTGGGTAGCAAGGAGAAACCAATTATCAATAGGCTTTTCTACCTGCAGTCACTTCTTTGGAAAAGTACATTTTAATTTCGGCATCTTAAATAGTAGACAGTATTTTTCTCAAACAGCATTTTAATGAGGACAGCTTCCAAAACACACAGAGATTGTCATTCAAATGGCAGAGTGCCAGGCGAGTTGCCTCTTGGGTTTTAAAAACCCCAGCATTTCATGACTGTTGTGAGACGGATGCAGGGTTTGCAGGAGAGGCTCTTTATTGAAGCCAGGTGTGAGCTGTCTCCTGTTCCTGACTGGAAGGCAGTGTCCCGAGGAGAGTTTCCTGTGGTGGTTGCGCATTTCTGGCCGATGTCCCTGGTGTGCCAGAGTCTTCCCCTCTGCTCTTACAATCTCTTGCTTTTTCTTCCTTACTCCCTTTCTTTCTTTCCTCTTACTCTTTCCTTCCTGCTATGGGCTTAATGTTTGTTTTTCCTTGGAAATTCCTATATCGAGGCCCTAATCCCCAGGTGTTGGCATTTGGACAGGTGCGGGGGAGGTCTTTGAGAATAATTTGATTTGCATGGGGTCACAGAGTGGAGTCCCATGAAGGCATTGGTGCTCAAAGGGATGAAGAGTCCAGAGCTCCCTCTTGGCCATGTAAGGATATAATGAGAAGGTGGTTGTCTACAAGTCAGGTAGTGGGTCCTCACTAGACCCTGACTATGCTGGCGCAAGTTGTGTGGTTGGGTTTTTTTTTAGTTTAGTTTAGTTTGTTTTCAAAGCCACCAGTCTATGGTACTTTGTTACATACAGTAGCCTGAGCAGATGAAGATACTTTCTTTCCCAAGTCTGCTTCCTTGAGCAGGTCCACTCAGCATACTACACTCAAAATGTTTAAAAAAATTATTCATAATTCCAAAATTTGTCTTACCATATTTGATTTACGGGGTGGTATTTTTGTTCAGTGTGGCCACAGTAGAACTCCTTTGACCCAGGGATGCATGTTCCTGTTTACTCTTTACTGAGAGGCAGCATTGGAAAACTTTTGCTGGAGAATTTCTTCTTCTGCAAAAAAGGATGACAGTGCCTGTCTCACCACTGGCTTGTAAGGATTAAATTAAATATGTGAAAGTCCAGAGCTCAGTGCCTAGCTCATAGAACCTGCTTGGTAAATATTTGTTACTTTGCGTATAAAAGCAGAGTGGCAGATTCCTTCTGCCCTCCAAAACAAAAGAGGATTTATCCCTTCTGTGAAAGAGAAAAAGTGAGAAAATCCTGAAAAAGGGGCAGAGAGGCCAGAGAAGAGTACTTGAAGTTCTGTCCTCTGAGCTAGCTGTTTTGAAGTTGATGAAGGTTGGCATTAGGAAACTCTAGCATTTTGAAGAAGCCTCGAGAGAAGCCAAGGATAATTCCAACTACCGGATGGTGGCATTTCATTATGGGCAGTACACTGGTCAGCACTCTAGGTCACCTGGGGAGGCCCTGTGGGTGCATCTGCAGGGATCGGTGTTTGTATTCAGTCTGGCACTTCAACCAACACTCATCAAGTTTATGAAGCCGAAGTTCCCCAGTGACTGCCATATTGTCAAATACAACATATGCTTCTTGGTTCTTGCTTTACTTGACCTCTGGAGAATACTCGATGTTGATGATCCCCTCCTTCCGAAGTCTTTTTTTTAATGGCTTTGTGACAAAACTGATCTTATCTGTTTTGAGATCCTTTGTTGTATCCTCTTCCTTTCTGTGCCCTTCAAGAGTTGGTGTTTCCAAGGATTTGATGCTTACCTTTCTCTCATACTTTTTGGCAATTTGATCAGTATCCTCCCCTCTAATCAGTACCAATATGAAAATGATGCCCAGCATAAAACTCTGCTAATCTTCATCAGGATGTCCTTCTAGCTTAGCTTGCTCTATTGACCGGCATGTCCATCAAGCTTTCCTCTTGTATGTCTTTGCAAGGTCTCTTCTCTGTAGCCCCATTCCAGACCTGTCTTAGCTTAACTCTATCCTCTCTCTGAAAGAATGATGGATCTTTGCCTGATGCCCTGCCATCAGTTTCGTTCTCTCTACTCCTTTTGCCAAGAAAAAGCACTTTCTAAACTACATGGGCTTAAAAAAAATCAACCTTATAGATTGTCTCTTAATACATGAATTTAATATGTTGATATTTATTATTGTGATTATCATCATGTTTGGACTTACTGCTAACATCTGAAAAGACTGTATTTTTATTTCCAGCCAACTTCCCCTTTCTCTCCATTGTTTTGGAAACTATTTCATTTTTTTGTAAGTCATCCATAAACTTTTAGTATGCATGTACATTCTAACAACATCTAAAATTAGCTAACATCTCTGTCTTGCTCCTAGACAAGGACCTTATCATGTTTTAATCCTCCTGTATTCTCCCTCTTTTACTTCCTTATTTTTGCCATGTAGAATTTTAAATATGTTGTTTTTTTGTTCCAAGAGTTAATAGTTAAATTAACAACATAACGTATCAGTTGCTTTGCTCACCATTTAAAAAAGCTTTCTACTTCTTCCCGGTGTTTCTTTTTCCTACTGTGGAACTATTTAATATTTCTTTTTTCGTGTATCTATAAATGCAAAAAACTCCTACATTTTGTATGTCTGAAAATGGCTGTCACCTCCCTTTTCATATTTAAATTTCTGATTAAAATTTTTTTTACTCAGGTACAATGACATCTTATATTAGTTTCAGGTGTACAACATAATGATTTGATATTTGTATATATTGTGAAATGTTTACCACAATAAGTCTAGTTAATATCCGTCACCTTACATAGTTACAAAAACAATTTTTTCTTGTGTTGAGGGCTGTTAAAATCTACTCTTTTAGCAACTTTCAAGTATGCAATACAGTGTCATTAGCTATAGGGAACATGCTGTATATTACATCCCAGGATTTATTTTATAACTGGAAATTTATACCTTTTGTCTGTCCCCCACCCCACTTCTGGAAACCACTAATTTGTTCTCTGAGCTTGATTTTTGCTTTTGATTTTTCTGATTCCATTTATAAGTGAGATCATATGGTATTTATTTTTCTCTATCTGACTTATTTCACCTAGCATAATGCCCTCAAAGTCCATCCAAATTGTTGAAAAGTGCAAGATCTCATTTCTTTTTATGGCTAAATAATATAGTGGTCCTTTCATACCTATGGGTTTTGCTTCTGAGGAAACTTCGGATGTGGAGGGCTGACTGTATGCATTGTTCTATGACACTTTATCAGAGTCTTGAGTTTCTGTGAACATTGGTATCTGTGTTGGGTCCTGAAACCAAGACCCCTTTGGATTATGTATATAAGGTCTATCCAGAAGGTATCCAGCTATGTAATATGAAAAATAGAGACATTTATTGAAGAAGATACAAGAAACATTGTACATAGGACAATACCTCAGTCCCCTTCAAAGTAGTCACCTTGGGACCTCAGATAGTTCTCCCAATTGCCATTGGCCATCCCATTGTGTTTTCCTGAATTTCACCTATGGTCTGAAATCTCTTCTCTTTTAAAGGTGATTTTAGTTTTGGGGAAAAGCCAGAAGTCACAGTGCACCAAATCTGGGCTGTAAGGGGGTGTGAGTTACCCGGGTGATTCGATGTTTCACCAAAAAACTCTGCACAAGATGTGGTTGGCAGCTTAATCATGCATTGTCATGATGAAGCTGCCAGTCACCAGTTGCCCATACCTGTGGCCTTTTGAATCATCTGAACAGTTTCCAGGGAGGAATGTTCAAGCTTAATGCAAAATCTGATGCAGACCCATTGCTCTACTCACTCAGTCATTTTGAATGTGACAGCCACACAGTATACATGCTCACTCAATGGTATTTACTGACCCTGCTGACTAGTACAGTGAAGTCATCATTGTTGATGCATATACATTCCAGTCTGTTTTCCTTGGCTGCCAGGGTGCATTGATGTCACACAAACCATTTTCATTATATTAATAATGGTTGGACTTTTTCCAGACAGACTATCTATATATATCATATTTACTTTATCCATTCATCCATTGATGGACATTTAGGTTATTTGCTTTATGTCCTCTGACTGGCAGTTCAGTGAGGTAAAGAATTCATAATGGACAGTTACTTTCCCTAAGACTTAGAACGTCATTTCTTTATGTTAGATTTTTGTTGTTGATGATGAGAAGTCTGCTGTTGGTCTTATTGTTCTTCCTTTGTGACTTAATTATCTTTTCTCTCTGGTAGATTTAAGCTTTTTTCTGTTCTCCAAATTTAGTATAATGTGTCTAGGTTCATCTATCTATCTATCTATCTGTCTGTCTATCATCTATCTAAAATTTATTATTTTGTGCTCACTATATCTGTAATCTTGTTTTTCTTCAATACTGGAAATTTACCAATCATTCGTTTCATTTACATTGTTTTTCTCCACCAATCCCTCTACTGTTTAATTTTAGAGTTGCTGTAGGTCTTCTGTTGCAGCCTTTTGTCTATCCTTCATGTCTCTCATCTTCCTTTTCCAGTCTTCCATCTTCTTATCTCCTGTGCTGTATTCTGGGTAAATTCCTCTGTACTATCTTTCAAGATCCAATTCTCTCATTAATTGTGTTCAATTTATCCAGTCTGTGATCTTTTAATTTCAATATTGGTATTTTTAATTTCCAGGATTTGTAATAGGTTATTTTTCAGAATCATATGCTTGTCATATCTGCTTCTTTTATTTATTTATTTCTGTTTCTCACACATGTAATTACTTCATGTCTTTGATGGTTTTAAACATTCTTATTTTAAATAATTTTTTAGAATGCGCGGGTATTTCCATTTTTGAAGGAATATATTTTTCTGGGTTTTGAGATTGTTATCTAACTCTTTAAAGTCAGATTTCATTTAAAATTTAGGTTTGCATGCTCACCCTGAGTGACTTGCCCCACCCCATAGCTGTGGGTCATTTTCTTTTCTTTGCTCTTCAGTGGTGTTGACATTACCTCCACCTGGGTGCCAGGAACTCTGTTCTAAAACCAGGGTGAACATTTTTGTCTGGGCTCCTCCCCCTACATACCGGGGATACAAACCTGCAACCACTATGCTGGTGGGTAGATTCTGTCAGAATGGGGCTCCACGGCTATGCCTGCTTTTGCCCAGTACTACAGGTTCCTGGCTTTTATAAAAGGCCAGTGGCGTAGGCCAGTGGCTACACCTTTCCTGACGCTTTTTATAACTGAGGGAGATTAGCAGCACCCGAGGCCTCAGGCAGTGACCCTGACTCAGGTTCTCTGCTACACTTGGGACGTTTTATTCCCTGTTACCCCAAAGAAGCCAAACTTTGGCTATTTCTGCCCCCTTGACCAGGAGACCAAGAAGCTTAGGGCTTTGGCTTGTTTACTAGTGTCCATTTATCTTCGGTGGCAATATTTATCTGATACTTTAATGTAGTTTTATTTTAAACATGTACAAAAAATGTTTCATGTATCAATGTTTTGCTTGGAGTAGAGTTGGGGAGCTCAGAACTTCAGCTCACAATGGCATCTGGCCTAGAAGTGCCTCTTCTACTTTATCTTTGTGTTCCCCTGCTTGTCACATAGCAGAGGCTACTGAGACTTGGCCCTGTTGGTGATGCAGAGGCTTGAAGGTAAGACAAGCCAAGTTCAAAGTCAGGGAAAGTTCTGCATGTTGAGTTGGGCTTTATATACTCCACTGGGTGTCTGAGGCCTTTTGTCTCTGACTGTAAAGCCTGCCTGAGAAATCCCTACTTCCTGTCAGGCCCATCAGTGTGTTAAAGTATCCTTATTACTACAGGCAGTACTGATCCTCTTATTGTAGAAAAGCATACTCATCCACTTAATAGCCTTCAGTGTCAGTGTTGAAAAAAAGAGTAATAGCCTTTAAGCTGATTTGTGGCTCATCAGATGATTGGCTAGTCTCAAATTTGTCTTCTTGGGCCAGTAGGTCAGTGTTTATCTTCAGTGACTGACTCACTGCTGGAGACAGGAGCTGCTCTGAACACTGACCTACTGTGAGCACCAGCCGCTGTGAAAAGCTGATCTGAGATAATCCATAGAGGAGGTAATCTGCTTTAGGCTAATCAAGTACCCTCTGTGGAGAAAAAGAAGTCAGTAATGTGCTCTCAGCAGGAAACTGTTGTCGGAACTCAAGGGTGTGATTACAATCTAACTTCAGTGTAACTTTGACTCTTCTGTGTATTTTTCTCATTTATCTCATGAGTCATTGAAATATTTTGATGATTGCAGCAAAGTCTATGGCTACTTGTATTTAACTTCACCAAGCTGGAAGAGCCTTATCCAACTATAGAAAAAAAAAAACAACACAAAAAAACTAGAGTGCCACATTGTTATGATCTGTATATTTAGCACATGGCCTCAGAGTTTTCTTAGCCTTTGATTAGAAATGTGTAAGATTTAGAAGACTGAGCCCTGGGTGCATTGGGCATCTTAGTTTGCTGCAATTTTCTGCAGTTTTGGCTCCTAGCTGGCTCAGGGAAGTGTGGGAGGCATTGGGTGTTTTTGTCTGTTCAGCCTCTGTTTCCATCCTTCTAGGAACTGAATGATTCTCCCTGTGGAGAATATATTTTACAGCCTGAACCAGGTCCATCCTGCCAGAGAGGAGGCCACATGACCCAAGAGTTAGGAGTGGGCACATGACCCAAACAGAGTCTTCCCAGGACATTTTTGCTACAACTATCAGAAAATACTTTTATTCCACTGGAGTTCTAAACTGGCAACTGTCTTCCGTTCTTTGAAGAGCACCTGTCCAGCAGGTGGAGACAGAGGCAGAGTCCTGGAAACATTTTAAAATTTATTGTTAATTTATTTATAATACAAATTGTATATATTTAAAGTGTACAATGTGATGATTTGATAAACATGGTGAAATGATTACAGTCAAGCTAATTAACATATAGGTACCTTTTAGTTACCTTTTTTTTCTTCATATAGTTACTTTTTTTTTTTTTTGTGGTGGTGGTGATAAGGGCACCTGAAATCTACTTTCTTAGCAAATTTCCAGTATTCAATACAGTCTTGTTAACTATAACCATCATGTTGTATATTAGATCTTTAGAATTATTCATCCTACATAATTGCAACTTTGGACCCTTTCACCAAAATCTCCCCATACACTCTGGTAACCACTGTTCTACTCTCTGCTTCTGTGTATTTGACTTTTTTGATTCCACACGTGAGTGAGATCATGCAATATTTTTCTTCCGTGACTGGCTTATTTCACTTAGCATAGTGTCATCCAGCTTCATCAATGCTGTCACATATGCAGGCACGATCTCCTTTTTAAAGGCTGAATAATATCCCATTATTCTTTATTTCTTTATTTCTTTTTTTAAAACATATTTCATTGATTAGGCTATTACAGGTGTCCCATATTTTTTTCTCCCCATTTTTCCCCTCCACCCCGTACCGCCTCCACTAGCATTCCCAAACCCCGCGTTAGTTCATGTCCATGGGTCATACATATAAGTTCTTCGGCTTCTCCATTTCCTACACTATTCTTAATCTCTCCCTGTCTATTTCGTAAGTACCATTTATGCTTCTTATTCCTTGTACCTTTTCCCCCATTCACTCTTCCCTCTCCCTACATGCTGATAACCCTCCATGTGATCTCCATTTCTATGATTCTGTTCCTGGTCTAGTTTGCTTTCTTTGTTTTTGTTTTCATTTTAGGTTCAGTTGTTGATAGTTGTGAGTTCGTTCTCATTTTACTGTTCATAGTTTTGATCTTCTTTTTCTTAGATTAGTCCCTTTAATATTTCATATAATAAGGGCTTGAAGATGATGAACTCTTTTAACTTTACCCTATCTGTGAAGCACTTTATCTGCCCTTCCATTCTAAATGATAGCTTTGCCAGATAGAGTAATCTTGTACGTAGGTCCTTGGCTTTCATGACTTTGAACACTTCTTTCCAGCCCCTTCTTGCCTGTAAGGTTTCTTTCTTTCTTTTTGTTCTGTAATATTCATTTTTTTTGTATATTTTATTATGCTATTACAAATGTCCCATTTTTTCTCCCCTTTCTCCCCTCCATCCTGCACCCCATCCCATCAATCCCACACCTCTTTGTTCATGTCTATGGATTGTACATATCAGTTCTTTGGCTTCTCAATTTCATATACTATTCTTAACCTCGCCCTGTCTATTTTTTCTTTTTTTTTGGTCAACATTTTCCTGCCACCACTTTTCCCAGGCCCACCCATCCCTACCTCCCACCCTCAATCCGTCCCCCATTTGGCTTTGTCCATGGATGCTTTGTGCATGTTTCTTGATGACGTTATCCCTCCTTTTCCCCAGTTGTGCTCCTCCCACCTCCCCCCTGGTTACTGTCAGTTTGTTTTTATTTCAGTGTTGCTGGTTATATTTTACTTGCTTGTTTATTTTGTTGATTCGGTTCCATTATAGATGAGATCATGTGGTCTCTGTCTTTCACTGCCTGGCTTATTTCACTTAGCATAATGCTCTCCAGTTCCATCCTTGCTGCTGGGAAGGGTAGTAGCTCTTTCTTTCTTTCTGCTGCATAGTATTCCATAGTGTAAATGTATCATTTTTTTTAATCCACTCATTTACTGTTGGACACTTAGCTTGCTTCTAATTCTTGGCTATTGCAAATTGTGCTGCTATGAACACTGGGCTGCATACGTTCTTTTGAACTGTTGTTTCAGGATTCTTAGGGTATAATCCCAGCAGTACAATTGCTGGGTCAAAAGGCATTTCCAATGTTAGTTTTCTGAGGAAATTTCAAACTGTTTTCCACTGTTGCTTCACAAGTCTGCATTCTCACAAACAGTGTACTAGGGTTCTCTTTTCTCCAATCCTCACCAGCACTTGTTATTTGTTGATTTGTTTATGATGGCCATTCTGACTGGTGTGAAGTGGTATCTCATTGTGGTTTTAATTTGCATCTCTCTGATGGCTAGTGATGCTGAGCATCCTTTCATGTGCCTCTGGGCCCTGTGTATGTCTTCCTTGGAGAAGTGTCTGTTCAGGTCCTTTGTCCATTTTTAAAATGGGTTGTTCATCTTCCTAGAGTGGAGCTATGTGAGTTCTTTATATATTTCGGAGATTACATGCTTGTCTGAGGTATCATTGGCAAATATATTTTCCCATACGATTGGTTCCCTTTTCATTTTGCTGATGTTTTCTTTAGCTGTGCAGAAACTTCTTATTTTGATGAAGTCCCATTTGATTATTCTTTCCTTTATGTCCCTTGCTCTAGGGGACATATCAGTGAAAATATTGCTGTGTGGAATATCTGAGATTTTCCTGCCTGTGTTTTCCTCTAGAACTTTTTTGGTGTTGTGACTTATATTTAAGTCTTTTATCCATCCTGAGTTTATTTTTGTGTGTGGTGTAAGTTGGTGGTTGAATTTCATTTTTTTTGCATGTAACTGTCCAGATCTCCAACACCATTTGTTGAAGAGGCTATTTTTACTCTATTTTATGCTTCTGTCCCCTTTGTCAAATATTAATTGACCATAGAGACATGGGTTTATTTCTGGGTTCTCTATTCTGTTCCATTGTTCAATGTATGTTCTTGTGCTGATAACAGACAGTTTTAATACAGTGGTCGTATAATATAGCTTGATGTCAGGTATTGAGATCCCTGTTACTTTGTTCTTCTCTTGAAATTGCTACAGCTATTCAGGGTCATTTATGATTTCACAGAAATTTTTGAAATGTTTGTTTTATATCTGTGAAATATGTCATTGGTATTTTAATAGGGGTTGCATTGAATCTATAAATTGCTTTGGGTAGTATGGACATTTTGATGATAATTCTTCGAATCCATGAACATGGTATATACGTCCATTGATTTGTGTCTTCCTTAGTTTCTTTCTTCAGTGTTGTGTAGTTTCATGAGTACAGGTTTTTAACCTCCTTGGTTAAGTTTATTCCTAGGTATTTTATTTTTCTTGTTGCTATAGCAAATAGGATTTTTTCCCCCTGATTTCTGCTTGTGCTATTTCATTGTTGGTGTACAAAAATGCCTTTGATTTCTGAATATTGACTTTGTATCCTGCTATTTTGCCAAATTCACTTATTAGGTCCAGTAGTTTTTCGGTGGAGTCTATAGGGTTTTCTGGGTACACTATCATGTCATCTGCAAACAACAACAGTTTTAATCCCTCCCTTCCAATTTGGATACCTTTTATTTCTTTTTCTTGTCTGACCACTGTGGCTAGGATTGTAATGCTATGTTGAATAGAAGTGGTGAAAGCAGACATCCTTGTCTTGCTCCTGATCTTAGTGGGAAAGCTTTAGTTTTTGCATGTTCAGTATAATGCCGGATGTAGCTTTCTCATATATAGCCTTTATTATGTTGAGGTATGCTCCCTTTATTCCCACTTTGCTGAGGGTTTTTATCATAAATGGGTGCTGTACCTTATGAAATGCTTTTTCTGTATCTATTGATGTGATCATGTGATTTTTGTCTTTCCTTTTGTTTATGCGATGTAGTATGTTTATTGTTTTGTGAATATTGTACCATCCTTGCATCCCTGGGATGAATACCACTTGATCATAGTGGATGATCTTTCTAATGTATTGCTGGATAAAGTTTGCCAATATTTTGTTGAGCATTTTAGCGTCTTTGTTCATCAGTGATATTGGCCAGTAGTTTTCTTTCTTTGTTGTGTCTTTATCTGGTTTTGGGATTAGGATGACGCTGGGCTCATAAAAAGAGTTTTGGAGTCTTCCCTCTTTTTGGATTTTTTGGAATAGTCTGAGAAGGACAGGGATTATCTCTTCCTGAAATGTTTTGTAAAATTCTCCTGTGAAACCACCTGGTCCAGGGCTTTTGCATACCTGGAGTTTTTTGATTACTGCTTCAATTTCACCAGCTGTTAACAGTCTATTCAGGCTTTCTGCCTCTTCCTCATTCAGTTTTGGTAGATTATATTTTTCTAGAAATTTGTCCATTTTGCCCAGGTTTTTTTTTAATTTAATAATTTTTTATAAAGATTTTATTTATTTCATTTTTAGACAGAGGAGAAGGGAGAGAGAAAGAGAGGGAGAGAAACATGAATGTGTGGTTCCTTCTCACGCACCTCCTCCTGGGGACCTGGCCCACAACCCAAGGCTGTGCCCTGACTGGGGAATCGAACCAGCTACCCTTTGGTTGCAGACCGACACTTAATCCCCTGAGGTACACCAGCCGGGTCACCCAGGTTTTCAAATTTCTTGGCATATAGGTGTTTGTAGTAATTTTTAAAAATCTTTTGTATTTCTGTGGTATCAGTTGTAATTTCTCCTTCTTCTTTTCTGATTTTATTTATTTACATCCTCTCCCTTTGTTTTCTTGATGAGTCTGCTTAAAGGCTTGTCAATTTTGTTTATCTTTTCCAAGAACCATCTCCTGGATTTATTGATCCTTTGAATTGTTCTTTTAGTCTCTGTGTCATTCAGTTCTGCTCTGATCTTGATTATTTCCCTCCTTCTGCTTGCTTTGGCCTTTGTTTGTTGTTGTTTCTCCAGTTCTTGTAGATGTAGGGTTTGGTTGTTTACTTGAAATGTTTCTATTTTTAGGTAGGCCTGTATAGCTACAAACCTTCCTCTCAGGACTGTCTTTGCTGTGTTCCATAGCTTTTGGACTGTTGTATCTTCATTTTTGTGTGTTTCCAGAAACTTTTAAATTTCTTCTTTGATCTCATTATTGACCCATTAATTGTTTAATAGCATGCTCTTCAGACTCCATGAGTTTGAATGTTTTTGAGTTTTTCCTTTGAGGTTGGTCTAGTTCTAAGCCCTTGTGGTCTGAGAACATGCTTGACATGATTTCATTTTTCTTAAATTTGTTGAGGCTTATTTTGTGTCCTATCATGTGGTCTGCCTTTGAAAACGTTCCATGTGCATTTGAAAAGAATGTGTATTTTGTTTCTTTGGGATGAAAGGTTCTATATATATCAGTTAAGTCTATTTGATCTAATGTGTCATTCAGTTCTACAATATCCTTGTTGAGATTTTGTATGAATGATCTATTCCTTGTTGGCAGTGGGGGATTAAAATCCCCTAGTATAAGTGTGTTGCTGTCTATATCTTTCTTGTAGTCCTCCAGGATTTTCCTTATATATTTGGGTGCTGCTATGTTTGGTGCGTAAGTTTACAATGTTTATGTCTTTTTGATGGATTCTTCCTTTGAGTATTATGAAGTGCCCTCCTGGGTCTCTTTTTATGGCGTTTGTTCTGATGTCTGTTTTGTCTGATATAAGTATTGCTACCCTGGCTTTTTTCCCTATCCATTTGCTTGGAATATTTTTTCCCAACCCTTTACTTTCGGTCTGTGTAGGTCTTTTGTTCTGAGGTGGGTCTCTTGTAGGCAGCATATGTGCAGGTCATGTTTTCATATCCATTCAGCTACTCTATGTCTTTTAATTGGAGCATTTAATCCATTTACACTTAAAGTTATTATTGATAGGTATGGGAGTTTGACCACCTGCTTCCCCCTGGTATGTGTACCTGTGACACCAAGAACAGGGTTCTGAATGCGGAACTCGGCACGAACACTGCGATTAAAGGGGAACTGAGTGTTCCCTCCCTCTTGGTTGTCTTGGTAAACAACACTTGACTGTTCTTTCACCCTGCTCCTCCGTAACCCTGGTAACGGACATGATTGTTAGCCGTTCTATGCACCCTTAGTAACCAACCTCAATAAAAACCCTGGGGACCAGGGAACGGGCGTGTCCTCCTCTGAGAGGCACTCTCCCTCTCTCCCCAGGCCTGCATCGCTGCAACGCCTCCCATGTGTTTCGCTCTCTCCCGAACACCTGCAAGACAGAAAATGGACAAGTGGTAACCCCAACACGATCCACCGGAGAGTCCACACTTCTACTTAGTTAATGAAGGGCCGGCCGGCCACCCCGATCGAGAAGGCAGCCATTTGCCACATCCTGGGGGCACGTAGTGCAGAGAAGGAACACTTGCTTTGCTTGGCACTTAACTTTGCTGTCATTACGCCATGGGTGTCTCGCTAACGAAGCACCAACAGATGTTTTTAAACTTATTGCACCAATTACTGAAGGCAGCTGGGTGTCAGGTTAAGGAACAGCATTTGATAGACATGCTCCAGGTTGTCAAAGACTACTGCCCCTGGTTCCCTTACCAGGAGATGCTCGATCACCAGGTTTGGGATAAGATCAGGGAGAAGCTCTAATGGCATGCCGAGCACGGCAGTGGTGTGCCAACCCAAGCCCTAGTCACCTGGAACCTTGTGCGGGCAGCCCTTATACCGCTCCAAACTTAGGGAGGAGTGCCTTTGGTAAGCACCCAGGATATGAGTGAGGGAAATGGTGGGGACATTGAAGAGTATGTGGTGCCCCAAGACCCTATTGGGGAACTCGAAAGTGGGGTCAAATCCTTGGTTTGTGCAATTGCTTCTGTACCCCTGCAGCCAGGACTGATCTGAGATCTGGATGATCCACCCTGAGATCCACCCTTTTCAATGCCTGTGAAGGCCAAGCCTCCAGCTTCAAGCTTGGGAGGCTTCCAGTCCCTCATGGAGGGCTGCCTCAAAGAAGAGGCCCAGCAGGGTGACGCTGAGGCATTAGGGGCATTCCCTATCATCATGAGAAATAACCAGACCTATTGGGATTCTCTACCTTTTGAGGTGTTCAAGGTATCAAAGAAAAGTGTAAAAGAGAATGGGCTGCAGTCGCCCTTCACCCTAGGGCATGTAGAGGCCATAGCAAATGGATACTGCATGACCCCTTGGGACTGGAAAGTCTTAGTCTGGACCCTACTTTCCCCCATGCAGTATACGGTATGGCTCATAGACTATCGGGATAGGGCCACAAAGCAAGCCATAGCTAACCTGCAGGATATCCCTGTAGGAGTGGACATCCTTTAAGGGGAAGGAGCATTTGCCTATCCACAACAACAGGCCCAAGCCCATTGCAGAGCTACCCAGCAGGCCAGTGAGATTGCACCGAAGGCAAGTCGTCCCGGATAGTAAGAAGGGGCTAAGCTCCTTTGCCAACGTCTGACAGGGACCAACAGAGTCTTATGTGGATTTCATAGAGAGGCTGCAGCAGGCCATTCAATGGCAGGTTGAGAACACAGATGCTGCTGATACGCTGCTTTTGCAGTTGGCCTATGAGAATGCCAACAAGGATTGTAAAGCTGTCCTCAGGCCACTAAGAGGATCCTCAAAGGGCATTGGGCAATATCTAAAGGCTTGCCAAAATGTCAGAACCGAGTCATACCACACCTCCCTGCTTTCGGCGGCCCTCAGAGTCCCCAGTAGCAGGGAGATAAAGTGCGACAGTTGCGGCAAGTCAGGCCATATGCAAAAGAGCTGCCCCAGGAAAAAGGAAAGGAAGCCCCAGAAGGACTGTCCAAGATGCCGAAAGGGCAAACATGGGGCTAACCAGTGTAAGTCTAAGTTGGATAAGGATGGGAACCCGATTCCCCAGCGGGGAAACAGGATGATGGATGTGAGCTCCAGCACCCTGAGAAAGCCCCAGGAGCAGCTCCTCTAGGCGAAGGATGCCTCAGGGTAGCCGACATTTGGGCCACCACTCAGGGGAGTGCAGGACTAGATCTCTGTGCCACCGAGATAACCGCCCTTAAACAACAAGGTGTGGTCTTGAAGGTCCCAGCCCGGGTGTATGGGCCACTCCCTGCAGGGCTGGTAGGGTTAGTCCTAGACAGATCCAGCACAACTCTAAAGGGAATCCAGGTCCAACCCTGGAGTCATTGATTCAGACTACACTGGGGAAATCCAGGTATTAGTTTCCAGTGATACCTGCAGGACATTCTGTCAGGACAGTGCCTCACTCAGCTCCTGCTTCTGCCATATTCCATCCCTGGGACCACCAAGGAGGTCTGGACTGCAGGGTTCAGAGGTACCTGCAACCCGCATGAGGTAGATGACTGCCATCCAGAAATCAAAACCTAGTCCTACCATTCAGACTAAGATCAACCATTCTTCGCACTACTAGACACAGGGGCTGATACAACTATAATTTCAGAGCAGAAATGGCTACTGGAGTGGTCATTCACAGCAGGGGATGTCACTATAATACAGGTCAGAGGGAAAGCCTCTCCCAAGAAAAGCCTCTGGCCCCTACACTGCCAGGGGCTGGAAAGTCAGAAGGGATGAGTCTGACTCTATGTTCTTCCAGTACCCATTAACATACGGGGAAGGGACCTTCTTGCTCAATGGGGAGCCACTGTTAACATTCCTTCTTTTCTGTAGGGGCTACGATTGTTATACCTCCCCTCCTGCTGGTCTGGCTGTCTGAAATGCCAATCTGGGTGGATCAGTGGCCCCTTCCAGGGGAGAAGCTAGAACGTGCTAGGAAATCAGTACAGGAACAGATAGTAGCAGGACATATTGGGCCATCTACCAGTCCCTGGAATACCCCAATCTTTGTCATCACTAAGAAGTCAGGAAAACGGCAACTCCTACATGACCTCTGGCGGGTAAATGCAGTTAGCCTATGGGGGCTTTGCAGCCAGGGGGTCCTGTACCCAGCCTGTATTCCCAAAGAGTGGCCATTAGTAGTCATCGACCTTAAAGATTGTTTCTTCACCATCCCCCTTGCAGAGAAAGACAAGAAGTTTTCCTTTTCTGTTCCAGCTATCAATAGCAGTGAGCTCCTCCAACAATATCAGTGGAAAGTACTTCCCCAGGTCAAGCTTAATAGCCCTACCATATGTCACTATATTATACACCAAGTCTTGCTTCCTATTTGCAGGGTTTTCCCCAATATCTATATATATAATTACGTGGATGATATTCTCATAGCTGCCCCCACAGAGGAATGGCTATGGCATGTTTTCCAACACTTGCAAAGTCATCTGCCAGCCACTGGGCTCCAAATTGTCTCAGGGGAAGCACACTTCAGCTTCCCTTGGAGATATTTAGGCTACCTTCTATTCAAGAGGGAGATCTGGCCTCAGGCAGTTGCAGTTCAGCCAGCCAGGGAAATGACCATCAATGTGTTATAGCAGTTATTAGGAACCATTAATTGGCTCAGGCCCAGCCCTGGCATTAGCACACATCAGTCACGCCATCTCTTTAATCTTCTGAGGGACAATCTGAACCTAACTTCCAAGCAGGTCCTAACTGAAGCTGCTATAGCTGAGATTCAGGTAGTCAATCAAGCTATTCAAGAATGACAGCTTTTGTGAATAGACCCAGGTTTAGTAGTTCACCTCATATGTTTTCTCTCATTAGGGACCCCTACCTGGCTTCTAGCCCAGTTAGGGCCTCAGCTTCAAATTCTAGAGTGGCTATTCATCAGTCATTAACCCAAAAGAGCTATAACCCCCTACCTAACAGCTCTTACTGCACTGCTCTGAAAGGGACCCACGAGAGCCCAGCAGCTACTAGGGCATGATCCCCAAGTCATCCACCTTCTCTTGGGAAGGGAAGACTTTCAGCACTTATTAAGTCAGTCCCTTGAGATGCAAATTGCGCTAGCTGACTTTGTAGGAGAAGTGAATTCCTCCCTACCCACCGACAAATTGCTCCAAAACATCCTGAGGCTCCATTTGGGGCTCCCGCAGAAGGCCAGTCCCACACCCGTACTGGGAGCACTAACCGTCTTCCTAGATGGGCCAGGACGAACTAGCAAGGTGGCAATCACTTGGAAGGAAGAGATGGGGTGGAAGTCTCATAGCTCACAGACACTCAACCCCTCAGAGACACTTGGGGCCATGATTCTAGCCCTGCAGACCCATCCCAGTCACCCTCTCAACTTAGTCTGCGATTCTTGGTACACCGTTTACACTGTGCAGCATCTCAAACAGGCTCAGGTACGAGGGAACATTACTGAAGAGCTACTCTCCCTCTTCCTTATGCTATAGCAGCTATTAGATTTGTGGCAGCATCCTCTTTTCATAACCCATGTTCGCTCACACTCTGGCCTCCCTGGGCCCATAGCAGAGGGCAACTAGGAAGCTGACCAGCTCATGAGCTAACTCTCTCACCATTCAGCTTCACCATCAGAACAGCTGAGCCCTGTGTAAGGCATTTAGAATAATGCCAGAGGAGGCCAAAGAAATCATTCGCATTTGCCTTGATTGTTAGTTCCATGCACCTGCGGGAAAATCGTTAGGGGTAAACCCGCGAGGCCTGAAGCCTCTTGCTGTCTGGCAAACAGACATTACTCATGTTCCTGAACTTGGACCACTCACGTATGTTCATATTTCCATAGATACCCACTCGGGGCGCTCTATACCTTGGCTCATGCTGGAGAAACTGCTAAGCATATCCAGGCATTGGCTCCAGGCATTTGCCTATCTTGGCAAACCCCACCAGATCAAGACCGATAATGGGCCAGAGTATATGGCCTGAGCCACTCAAGCATTTCTTCAATGCTGGGGCATTGCGCACCAGACAGGAATCCCCTACAACCCTACTGGGCAGGCAATAGTAGAGTGCACCCATGCTACGCTAAAGTCTTACCTTTTAAAACAAAAAAGGGGGAGCAGGGAAGATCACTTTATCCCTACAGAACAATTATGCAATGTACTATTCACTCTCAATTTTTTGAATTGCGTTTCAATGCTCTCAGATGCCGTCAAACAGCACTTTGCCTGGGGGCAAGGCAAGGGGGGCCTGCAGCTGCTGGTCCCCTTCCACCCTGTCAATGGTAATGGAAACTGGCAAGGGCCCACAGAGCTCTTGGTGTGGGGACGTGGGTATGCTTGTGTTTCTACAGAGCATGGACCCCTGTGGATCCCAGCCAGGTGGGTTAAGTCCTACTGCGCCCGAGCTGCAGCCACCAGCCCCATTCCATTGGGAGCTGCCTCTAAGCCAACAAATGCTGCAACTGATGGAGCATCTTGAGGGCCAGATATCCCGGCTCCATCAGGAGCTACGAGAACAGCTCCGAGGCCTCTAGGAGGCCACTGAGGATCATGTCTTCCAGATCCTGAGCAAACACCTACAGTGGCTTGATCTGAGCACATGGACTGGACCGCTATGCCTTGGACAATGTGGGGTGGCAGTGGGTAGAGTCATGGCTGGTGTCATTCTCATCATCTGTCTCTGATGTCTCTGCTCAATGCGATGCGCTATGCATACCCGGGATTGTAATGTCCTGATGTTACCTTGCAAAACAAAAAAGGGGTGATGTGGGAGTTTGACCACCTGATTCCTCCTGGTATGTGTGCCTGTGACACCAAGAGCAGGGTTCCGAATGCGGAATTCAGCACGAACACTGCGATTAAAGGGGAACTGAGTGTTGCCTCCCTCTTGGTTGTCCTGGTAAACAACACTTGACCGTTCTTTCACCCCTCTCCTCCCTTACCCTGGTAACAGACATGATTGTTAGCAGTTCTATGCACCCTTAGTAACCAGCCTCAATAAAAATCCTGGGGACCAGGGAACGGGAGTGTCCTCCTCTGAGAGGCACTCTCCCTCTCTCCCCAGGCCTGCATCGCTGCAACGCCTCCCATGTGTTTCGCTCTCTGCTAAACACCTACAGGACAGGGAACAGACAGATAGGTACTTATTCAGTTTTTCCCTTTGTATTCCTCTCTCTCTCACTCTTTTTCTTTACCTTCTTAAGGCAGTCCCTTTAGCATATCTTGCAATGCTGGTTTGATAGAGGTTTATTCTTTTAGACTTCTTTAGTCTGAGAAACTCCTTATTTCACCTTCCATTTTAATTGAGAGCCTTACTGGGTAGAGTAATTTTGGTTGTAGTCTTTTGCTTTTCATTACTCAGATTACTTCTTGCCATTCCCTTCTGGCTTGTAGTGTTTCTGTGGAGAAGTCAGTTGCTAGTCTTATCAGGCTACCATGTATGTTACTTCCTGTTTCTCCCTTACTGCCTTTAAGATTCTCTCTTTGCCCTTGTTATTTGTCATTTTAAATATGATGTGTCTTGGAGTGGGTCTCTTTGCGTTCCTCTTGACTAGGACCCTCTGTGTTTCTTGGACTTGTGGGACTTTGTCTCTCCTCAGATTAGGGAAGTTTTCCATCATTACTTTTTCAAACAGGTTTTCTATCCCTTGCTCCTCTTCTTCTCCTCCTGGTATTCCTGTTATATGGATATTATTACATTTCATGTTGTTCTGCATTTCCCTTAACTGCTCTTCATTCTTTTTGACCTGTTTTCATTTTCTTTCTCTTCCTGGCAGATTTTTTCTACACTGTCCTCCTGCCACTGATTTGATTCTCTGCTTCATCCAGCCTGCTTTTGATTCCTTCTACTGTGTTCTTGAATTCAGGAATCGTATTCTTCATTTCCTTTTGGCTCTTGTTGACAGTTTCTATGTCCTCTTTCATGTTGATATAGTTTGCAAGTAAGTTTCTCATAGTTTTCCCTGTAGTTTTTGGTAATTCTCAATGAGCTCTTTGAGCTTCTATAACTATTGTTTTGAACTCAATATTTGATAGCTTACTTGCCTCTATTTCATTTAGCACTCTTTCTGAGGGTTCCTCCTTTCCTTTGGCTTGGGGGTTGTTTCTTTGTCTTCCCATTATTTGACTGCCAGAGCAAAACCACGAAGCCCAGGAAACAAACCCATGACTGCAAAAATAACTCCCTTCTGCAATCCCACTATCAACAGCAAATGAACCAGAATTAATACAGCTATAAAAGAACTAAGGCTATTATAGGAAAGGAGAGAAATAAACTATAGTATAAAATCTAGGGACTTGCCCTGGTTAATGTGGCTCAGTGGATTGAGGGCCAGCCTGCAACCAAAGTGTCACTGGTTCAATTCCCAGTCAGGGCACATGCCTGGGTCGTGGGCCAGGTTCGCCGGTGGGGGTGTGCAAGAGGCAACCACGCATTGACGTTTCTCTCCCTCTCTTTCTCCCTCCCTTCCCTTCTCTCTAAAAAATAAATAAATAAAATCTTTAAAAAAAAATCTAATGACTTAACATGCACCAACTTGATGGACAAGAAATGATTGTTAAAAAACTTTATAGTAAAGAAAATATTGCAAATCGTGGAGAAGACCACAATGGATTTCATCCCAGTAACCTCTAGTATTTACTGCTGATTTTTCTTTCTGGATCCACCTCTGGTGATGTCAGATGTTGACCCCATCTGATCTTAGGCAGCCTGTTCAAGACTTCCCGGGACCTACTGTCTGTGGCTCTCTCCTTCAGTTGTTAATCTAGTCACTCTGTGCTCAGCAGTCAAGCTTAAGCACCATAGCATGGGGCAGAATCTCTCCTGGGGTCAGGGCTAATGTTTCCCCTCAGACTGCTGCTGCCTGGAGGGGAGTGGTCTGCTCAGAGGGTGAGCTTGATGGCTGCTCCCTTATAGGGGATGATTCGGCACCAGGATCCCAGAGGCTACTCTCTCAGTTCTCTCTCCAAAGTCTCCATCCCCAGCCTGTCCTCAACTGTCTGTAGTCCACTCTGCTCCACCTTTGCAGGGATCTACTGTCGGTGGCTGCCACTCTGCACTCAGCAGTCATCCTTAAGCACTATGGTGCCAGGGCAGAGTACCTTCCTGGGGGCAGGGCTTTTGTTTCCTTTCAGGTGTCTACCGCTCAGGGAGTGGTCTGCCTGAGCAAGATGGCTCTGCCGCATGGGGGATGACTGAGCACCAGGATACTGTTGGCTACTTTCTCAGTTCTCTCCCCAAAGCCTCCATCCCCAGCCTCTCCTCAGGTGTCTCTAGCCTACTCTGCCCCACCTTTGCCAGAGCCCCAGGTAAGTGGCTGCAAATGAAAATTTATGCGTTGGCTATCTAAATGGCTCTTTCAGTCCCCAGCCACCCGTCTCTGCAGGGAGCAACCCTGCTGCTTTTTGCAACTGGCTGTTATCTGTGTACTTTTTGAGCTCTGGTGCTATAGGCTGGGTATCCCTTCTTATGGTTTAGACCCTGCTCATCTCAGGGGGATCCAACTGTCCACATAAATATTCCCCTGGCGCTGCCACCTGAGGGTGCCCAGCCAGCCTTTTTGCCTCTCCACCGAACTCCTTACCAGTCAGGTTGTGCTGAGCTGATTTTTCTGTCTGTCCGAGGTTATAAGGCTTCTTTCTCACTATTGTTCACTTGTTTGTTCTGAGTGCTTTCTCCACAATTTAGTTGTAGTTTCAGATTGGCCCTGTGAGGAGGTCAGTGTGACTTCTATTCACTCCTCTGCCATCTTGATCCTCCCCCATAAGGTTTCTTGTCAGAAATCAGCTGATAGACTTATTCAAACTCCTTTGTAGGTAGCTGTCTCCTTTTCTCTTGCTGCTTTTAAGATTCTCTCCTTATCTTTAATCTTGGGTAATGTAACTATGATCTGCCTTGGTGTGTGCTTCCTTGGGTCCAACTTCGTTGGGACTCTCTGAGCTTCCTGGACTTCCTGGAAGTCTATGTCCTTTGCCAGATTGGGGAAGTTCTTCATTATTTTCTCAAATAAGTTTTCAATTTCTTGCTCTTCTTCTTCTCTTTCTGGCACCCCTATGATTCAGATGTTGGAATGTTGAAAGCTGTACTGGACGTTCTCAGGTCTCTCGTTTTTTTTGAATTCTTGTTTCTTCATTCTGTTCCAGTCAAATGTTTATTTCTTCCTTCTGCTCCAAAATGTATATTTGAGTCCCAGTTTCCTTCTTCACTGTTGGCTCCCTGTATATTTTTCTTTATTTCACTTTGCATAGCCTTCATTTTTTCCTTTATTTTGGGACCATACTCAACCAGCATCTTGAAGTCTGCATCTGATAGGTTGGTGGTCTCTTCATTGCTTAACTCTTTCCCTGAAGTTTTGATCTGTTCTTTCATTTGGACCATAGTCCTGGTGCACCTGTTACATTGTAAGGGGTGGAGCCTTAGGTATTCACAAGGGTAGGGTAACTCATGTCACCACTTTGTGACACTGTATGTGGAAGAGGGGTCAGAGAGGAAACAATGCCATTTGCTTGGCTGGCTTTCAGTCACTTTCCCTGCTACCCACAAGCAAATTGGGCTCTTCTGATGCTGGTTCCTGGGTGGGTGGGTTTGTGTATATTCTAGGACCCTGTGGGTCCCTCCAACAAATGCTTGAGTGAGGTTGGGCCTTTCTTCCACTGCTGCAACCCCCACAGGTTTTACAGCCAGAGGTTTTGAGACTTTCTTTTCCTCTGCTGGACCCCTGGGTTGTGTGGTCTGTCTTGCTCCACAGTTGTTCCTCCCAGTTTAGGCACACGGAAATGTGGTATTGCTGGCCACTATCTCACTCACCCAGTCCTCCAGCTGCCACCTTGCTGCATGTCCTCTCCACCCTGGCTGCCTGTCTCTACCCCTCCTACCAGTCTTGATGAATATTTCTTCATTATGTCCTTGGTTGTTGGACTTCCATACAGTTTGATATTTCTGGCAGTTCTGGTTGATTTTTGTTTTTAAATTTGTTGTTGTCCTTCTTTTGGTTTTGCAAAGAATCAAAGTGTGTCTACCTTTGCCTCCATCTTGGCTGGAAGTCTCTTTATTTCTTTATTCATTTGTCAATGAACACTTAGGTTGTTAGGTTTCCATATCTTGACTATTGTGAGTAATGCTGCAGTGAATAAGGGTGTGGATATCTCTTTCAGGTACTGACTTCATTTTTTTGATATCTACTCAGAAGAGGGATTGCTGGATCATATGATAGGTCTATTTTTAATTTTCTGGGGAAACCCAATACTATTTTCCATGGCGGCTGTACCAGTCTGCATTCCCACTAACAGTGCACATGTGTTCCCTTTTCTCAACATTCTCACCAACACTCGTTCTCTTTCATCTCTTTGATAATAGCCTCTGATGATATCTAACCTTATTCGACATCAAATGCACCCAGGTATGTAAGCCTGTGGATTTCTTTCTAGGCTTTAGCTAATTTGAGTTGAATTCCTATCACTTGAGATTGAAAGTATCCTGACCCTTATACATAATGGTCTGGAGTGGGGAAACACTCATCGAAAAGCTCTGTGTGCAGAGTCACCCATTCCAGGCTCAAGCTACTTATGATGTATACCTGGTCCTCAGGCACACCTAGCTGTTCATGAAGCTTATTGGGCAAGCATCAACTTTTGGGTGTCTAAGCTTTGAGTTTCTTTGATCAACTGAAGCTGGAGGGTCCAAAGGGTCAAAACTTGGGAAAGGGAGAGGAGGAGCAGGATCAGCATCTGTTCATCCTAGGAGCTATCAGAGACCGGTGTTATTGTGAACCTAAATGTAGGAGGGCCAACAACCGAGGTTTCCCCTGTCTGGACACTTGAACTGCTTTCTGTTCACTCACCCAAGGCTGCTTAAATACCAGCTCACCCAGGGAGTCAAAGCAATTTTCCCCAGGCCTCACAACCTCCCAGTTTTCAAGGCAACTTTTCCGTTTATCAGATCACACTTCCTACCTTGGGAAAAAATAAGCATCAGTTAGAAAGCGCAAGTGGGCACTGGATTCTAGAAAAAGCAGGGTAAGTGTTCTGTGGATAAATGACACAGTGTATGTGGTCTGTGTAACTGGGAACCTCTATAGAACATGTGGGCTTTCTAGAAGTTCAAGAAGAGGAGAACAGGGCAGGTGACTTCTGAGCTTGCCACCTCCTGGCAAAAGTCGTGGAGCGTCTGACTCAGAGTACACATTTGTAGTGAGGCTGCGTGGGGTGGGAAGACTGGCAGGGGCAGAGACACAGAAATGAGTGTATAAGGCAAAGCAGATGTGAGGAGGAGGACTGATTTGTGATTAGAATCTTATTCTTTCCTTCTGTGTGTCATGTTATGAAGGGGCTCCTAAATCTTAATAAGGATGAGAACAGAAACACTGAAATGTCACTGAGGGACAAAGCATGGGCTGGGGGTTGTCAGGAGGATGGGAAAAGGAAGGAAGTGGTTTTGTAGGAGGATGAAAGAGAGGTGGGTAAAGACTGATTCTTAGCCAAAAGCTGCCCTCAGGTATGCAAGGAAGGCATGGAATGCTGGGCTTCCAGGGAGACCCCAGACCTTGGTCCTGACCCAGGTACAGCACAGAGGGCCAGGATCAGGAGACACCTGCTGAGAAAATGTGGGTTTTCCTGCTATAAGGGGGTCTCTCTGTGCTGACCAGTTCTAGCCACAATTGACATTTAAATAGGAAGGTGCACACAGAGAACAGTGGAACATGGCCTACTCCCTCCACCTAGACAGCTTTCCTCTGGGAGGCTGGTGGTCTCTGTCTGCCTCCCTATAGCGTACAGTCCATTCCCTCAACCATGGCCTGGCCTTTAATCCATGAACAGCTGAGTATCATTGGCACCTACCTGCTCTGTGCCAGCTTAGTGACAGGACACAATACTGAAGGGACAGATGCCTTTCTGACTTCTTCATGCCCTTTAAGCCCTTCCATCAGATTTCCCCTTTTTAAGGGCTAATACTGAGGTGTGTGCACAGCTTGTGTTCCTAACCAAGAAAAAACTCCAAACTCTGTCTGTAGTGCATCAACACCCTCCCAGTCTCCTGTTCTAGCCCCTGCCCCTGCCTGATGCCGTTCCCCTGGCTGATTGCAGGCAGGAAGCCTCGGCTTGCCTGCACATCACCAAGGTCTTCCCTCCACTCGGCCAGCCCTACCCCTGAGTGGAGAGAGTGTTTGCAGGCCAAAAACCAATCGTTCATGCCATTAATGTATAAAAGGAGTGAGAGATACAGCTCTGGGAAAGGGTTTTGTGCCACATTTAAAGATCCTCATGATGATGTCAGAGATGAGACTAAATGGACAACAACATGTGTTAAATATTACTTCTATTACGTGCATTTCAATTTAATAGTGGCTATATCATATAAACCCTAAGTGAGAAAATACAGAGTTAAAGGAGCTCTTTGGGGGTTCTTTGGGGGTGAGTGAACATATGTTGATGTTAAACAAGACCTTGCAATGTTGGGCTCTTGGGCCCAGGCAGATGAGACTTCGTTGTGGGTTCTGGAGGGATGTGAAGTATGATAATGCAGGTGACTGAGACTGGACTAAGGCTGAGGGATGAGGTACAAGTGTCTTGCCAGTTGCTTTGTTTTGTATCAGAGGAAAGCTCGACAGCTCCTACTCTGCACTGAAGCCTCTGTGTCTTTTCAGCGGCTCTTCCCTCGTGGTGCCATTGCCTGCTTGGCCTCACCACAGAGAGGCTTCCTTTTGGGTACCTGGGGCAGACGTGGCCACAACCACAGGAGTCCTGTGCTGTCTTCCTTGCGGTGAGGAGCTGGGGCTGGCTGCCGTGACAGGGCCAGTGCTCCAGGATTATGCTGGTTGACCACGTTGGTCAGCTGAAAAATTCCTTAAAATACCCCAGGGGCATGTATTTATTTTGTATTTTTGAAAGGATAAATATTCCAAAACCCTGATGCCAAAAAAGAGAGCTCTATGACTTTTATAAAACTGGCCATGCTGCAAGTTTAAAAAAAATTAGTTAAAAGACTAGAAATTATGGTTACAAAAATATCTCTGTTAATAGTTTACTGTCTGGCTTGAGTGAGTTTAACTTTAAGGTGTGGTAGCTCTGGAAATTTATCATGAGTCACTACATAATAACTGGCTGCACTATCAGGCATCAGCCCACACACAATTTTCCAGCCCTGAACTTTGAATGTTTCATACAAAATGAAAATAATACAGTCTTATGTTTTCTTCTAGGGATGAGGTGGTTGGCAGCACTTTAGACTTTGCTGAAGACTTGTGAATTTGATGTTTCCTACCAAATTGAAATGTTTTGAGGAAGTATCATTTTTTCAGTTAGAAAACACAAATCTTTTAAAAGAGTAAAACCGTGCACGTATGGCCCCTTGCATATAGTCCTCCTCTGTAGGTTACTCGCCTGACCTGGGCCATCATCTCTCCAAATGGCCAACTCAGCCCTTAGACTCATAATTACACACTGAAAGGAAAGCTAACCCAGCAAACACAGATGGTTATCTCTGCAAGCTTTATTTTCTCTTGTCTGTTTTTTTTTTTTTTTTTTTTTTGCCTTCTGTTCTCTTTCTGGGGCTGGAAAACCATAGATATGCTTTCTCCTCATGGAGGAGGCAGTAAGTAGATGCCCTTCTTTTTTAATACACTATGATTGGTCTTCAGTTTTAATAGTCATTAAAGTGTCCTTAGAAGACTAACTTTGGATCAACTCATGGAGATCAGTGTTTTCCTGGAAGCCTTTCTCAATCCGGGACGTCTTCTCCACTCATCCAAATCTTCCTCAGCTTTCATGGTTCTGCGAAATCCCTCCTTCCTTGACTCCCTGCTTGTCCACGTCCTTCCTTCTTCAAGCTTCCTGTGGCACTTACAGAGCACAGCCTGGAGGCCTGTTCAATGCTTTTTAATTTGTTATAGTTGCCTAAGTTTATACCATCGCTTCAAGTAGTCTATAAGTTCTTTGAGGGAAAAAAATACTCTGTTCATTTTTGTCATCTTCATTGTCTAATACACAGTGCACATCCTGAAAGTCCTTTCTGATTGCTTTGTTAAGATAGTTTTTGTGATCATTAACTCTCATTTAGGGCAAACCATGTGATAAACATGTGTTAGGCCTTTTTACCTGCCCTGTCTTATTGAATCTTCTCAAGGACCCTAGGCGATAAACATTGTTGTAAGTCTTCGGGTGGTGGAGCTAAGACACAAAGAGCTTCCCCGAGGTCCCCCAAGTCAGGAAATAGCAGAGCCCAAATCAGCTCATTTTCCCATTTAATATTTTTTCTGCTATGCCACCTTTACCATGAGAAGTAGGATTATCAAGGCCAAGAGGCAGAGCTGCCTCCTTGTCCTCGGAGGAAACCTGCTCAAGAAGTCAGCAAGTCATCTGAGGAGCCCCGGGACCTGCTGGAGGTGCCTCTGGGGAGTAGCTGTGCAAGCTGCTGGAAGATCCCTCCAGCTGGCCTGGACCCAGGCCCCAGCTGGGGCTGGGCAGGTGCCACTCAAGTGTCTCTCTGAGCTCTCAGCTTAGTTCCTCTGATTGTATCCTTGTTATGCTAACTGACATCCCAGGGTCCTGCTGGCAGTGGGCAGGCTGAGTGCCTCTGCATGTTCTTTTATTTTCCCTGGCTGGTCATTGTTTCTGTCTGATGGACTTGCATCTTTGCCTGGCACTGTCAAGCTGCTAGTTTTCTTCCAGGCAGAGCTTGCCGCAGGCAGGATGGACAAAAGAGCCTGTCTGGCCCAGAGGATAAGGAGGCAGATCTGCAGGAACAGAGTAGGGCTCTGAAGTCCCTTGAGCCCATGGCGGGTGAGGGGTCTCCCCACGAATCTGCATTTTGCACTCCCAGGGCAGCACCCATAGCACTGCGCACTGGCTGCAGCGCCACCCCCACGCAGCGCAAAGGCTTACCTATTCTAGAATCCGCAGGACTGTAACAATGAGAAATCTGGTGCCCAGCAAAAGAGCATGACTACAAACAAGAAGGCTTGGCTAACGTGCTCCAGCGGTTTTAGATAATTTTCCTTTGTTAGTCAATAAACCAGTCTTCGGGGGTTGGGGGGGGGGGATGTAAAAAATTTCACCCATACACGGCAGTTTCTCAGTGTCAAATGTCTGTCACAAATTTTGCTTGTGGTCACCTCCAAAGCCTACAATTTTAAAAAAACGCAGCAATTATCTCAACCAAAGTGCTATTGAGTGCACTTTCCAGTGGTCGGTCCTCAGGCTACTTTCCCAACAATGTTTTCGTCGTGCAAAAAGCCCAGAGGAGCGTGTGCGTGGCTCCTGAAGCCGAGAAGTCAGCTCCGCGGAAAATTTGCATGCTGTAATTGAGTTGCCGGGAAGGCTCGAGGCGTAATTCTTCAGGCTCACGATGGTCGTGATTCCCTGCAACCTTATAGGCTGTCGTTGGAAATGGCTCCTCAGTTCTCCTGTGACCTGATTCTTAACTTGAATCCTCACAGTCCCCTCAGATTCCCTGGTTTTCAGGATGCTGTAGCTGGCCAACCCTTAGCCTTCCCCTCTGTTAAGCCCCTACGGTATGTCATGTTTTTATAACTCATTTGCCAAGAATTGTGTTCTATTGAATAGCACAGGGACATTTTATGACCCCGGCTACTGGGTCAGTTCTTGGAGGGAAAGTTCTTGGAGGGAAAGCACTTAGTAGATGCTGAGTGCTTTTGAATGAATGAACAGAGAAATAGATTTTGCATTATTTGGAATTTTTTTAGTGCACACCTATGATTGGCCCTGTGCACACCCATGACATGGAAATATGATTGGGATCAACTTGAGTAAGGACTCCCTGTAGAATCTTTGAAGACAATTTTCAAGAAAATTATTTGGCCAACCATTCTTAGTTGGTAGGTTGAGTTTAACACAGGATTCACGAGCATGCAGAGGTTCCTTGTATGACCTAATGCTCAAAAAAACAGTATGAAATAAGTATGAATATTCCTTGGGGGGATGTGTGTGTGTGTGTGTGTGTGTGTATTTGGAGGAAGGGCTAAATTGGATCCTGTCATTACATTGCTTTGAAGCAGTCAGTACATAGAGGACTTGAAGGAAGTTTCCATCACTCCATCATTCCACCACTTCTTGTGTGTTGTGCACCCTTTTCTCTGATTCTGTATTTTTAACCATGAAATGCTTCCATAGTGAAAGTTTAGACAGTAAATCTTAAGCTGTGCAGAATAAAAACAGACAAAAACTTTGTTCTGGAGGTTTTCACTTGGCTGTCTCTATGGTTCTGAGATCCCAGGGCCAAGCAGAGGCAAAACCGAAAAATCAAAATTTACCTCGAGGAGTTTCTCACCTCTCTTCCTGTCTACAGGTTGCTCTTACCCAGGGTAATGGTGTTTTTCCAAAAGGTAATGGGTTTGCAATGATGTGCAAACCCATTGCACAGAGATTGCTTCCTTCCCCAGCCTCCAATCAGAATCTGTGTCCAAGTTGTACTACTATAAACAGTTGAGTTGACCCTAAGTCCCATTGGAGCCATTGGCAATATATAGTTTCAACAATAGGAATTAGTATTTACAGGCATGAATGCAGATTAAGGAAGTGGGAATTCTAAGGTGCTCTGCATTGGTCAGATCATGCTTGTTCAGTTCTGAGGATTGCCCTTTAAGAGGGACATTGTTAAGTGGGCATACATCCAGATAAAAGAGAGAAAAAACGAGGACAGTGTTGAAGAAGGAATTACAAAAGGTGTGAGCATTTGAAGTCTGACCAGAGGCCAGGAAAAGATGATCTTAGAATCTGAAGGTTGGGAGGTAAAGATCATCTAGTTTAGAAGAGAAACATCCTCTCTGATGTTTGAATTTATCTTCTACATATCTCTGTCAGATTATGAACTAACCTTGGCCTGAATATCTCGAATGACAGAAAGCTCACTACCCAGAACTCCAGACATGGCAGCCTCCTTTAAATAGTTCAAGTAGAATGGTATAAAACCTCCAGAAGGCAGTGGGGAGGAGCGAGAGAAAATAATTCTTTTCATTCAATATGGACAGATAATCTTCATGAGAATGTTGTGAGGATGCAGGAGTTGGCTTTGGTGCTAGGTGTAAATTCCCCACCATTGTCAAGATCTGCTACATTTATTTGTACTTAGTCAAGGTTCTTTTTACTATAAGACAATCTCAAGTGGAAAGAATATATGGGGTAAGAATATAATGGTCCATCTTATTTCACTGACCCTCAACAACCAGAAAAAAAAAGTATAGGCGGATCACCTGAACCCGAACCTGGAAATTTCAGAACCAGGATTATTAAGGCACCTGGTCTTTCTCCTCTACCTGTCTCTGTTGCTCTACTCTTTCTTCAGATTGGTTTCTCCCCCTTACTCATAAAAGTTCCCCAGTAGTTGCTTTTTTTAATTAAAAAATTGTATTTATTTATTTATTTTTAGAGAGGGGAAAAGAGGGAGAAATAAAGGGAAAGAAACATCAATGTGTGCCTGCCTCTCATGCACCCCCTACTGGGGATCTGGCCTGCAACCTAGGCATGTATCCTGGAGTGAGAATTGAATTTATGACCCTTTGGTTTGTAGGCTGGTGCTCAATCCACTGAGCCACACCAGTCAGGACTCCCAGTAGATTTTTGACTGGCCACATCACCATCTCTAATCCAGGCTCTACCTGAATTCACCATTTAATTCCTTAGTGAAGAATTACCTTCTTTGCATGTCTCAGTTCTAAATCAAGAGAATCAGCTTGGCTCAACCCAACCTTTGGATCAGCTCTCCTTGGGTCACAGGCATATTCCAGTTCCAGTCAGCTACAGCTTAGGGGCACAAGGTTGCATGAAGAGGTGGAGATATACTTCTTTAAGAAGTATATAAGGAAAGGTAGTAACTAGAATGCCTTCTATAGGTACCTAGCCTTAAGCCAAAGAAAGCAATAACATATAGTTGTGGGATTTTAGCCTTTGATAAAGGCAAGGGCCCTTCAAGCCTTACCTCAAAGGCCCCTACCTGCTTTTCTTAGTTGTGCTCTATAATCATCCTCTGTGGCCACGCAGAGCCCTTAGCCTTTCTAATCTGACTTTGCTCATACCCACTTTGCTTTCCTTGAATGAACCTGTATTTCTTTTTTCCACAAAGTTTAGCTATTGTCTTTCTTTTTGCTATACTTGTTTATTTTCAGAACTTTGAGTAGTACTTTTAAAAAACTGTCCCCAATGGACTGTCTACTGCAACATATCAGGTCCAGTGCAAATAATGCTCCTTTTTTTATTACAAAATCTTTTATTACAAAGTCATAAGCAGGTAATTCTTAGTGCCAACATCACACTCAAGCACACCATATGACATTTTAGGTGAAATGTTCAAATTAAAACTATAAATTATTATACCCATATTATTCCTCTACCAACCACACTGAAGCAAGCGTTACTTGTGCTGGACCCTGTATCTATGTATGTAATTTTTTAACGGAAAATTCAGATTTAGTTTCTGGTGTCATGTCCTATCTTTCAGGATGTGTCTTCCTTTCAGCCCAGAGTGCAGAGCATGATGACAAATGGGAAACAATCATTTCACACATCCTAGTAAAATAAATATCCTTTGTCAGAACAGCGGGTGATTAGATCTGTATTTTGACATATACTGCACTGTCTTCAGAAATGAACTAGTAAGACCCGATTTGAAAGAGAATGCAAATTTCCAGCTCAGGAATATGTTGAGGAGATGATAAGCTTGTGTAAAGTACAACTAAGTGGAGGCTAACCCACTTAGGGCAGGTGGTCTCACATTGCTGAATTCTATTAGCCTAGGCCCAAATTTAAACCCACATTTTAGGTTATGGGTGTAGGGGAAGTGAGCACTCAGTACTTTGTTAAATATTCATTTCTTCCACTTGTGATATTATTATTTGCCATGAAGTCGGTTGAAGCATTAATATGCCTGAACCATCTGCCAGGTAGAGTCGTGATTTGATTCCTATAAATTATTAATCTTCAGGAAGAAAAGCTTGATTCATAAATTAATTTGAGTGAACTTTGCTAGTTTACGGAGTTAAGTTACATTAAGTGGAACATCGAGTTATCATCTGATATGAATAAGAGTGAACATAGATTGTGTCTCTGGAAAGCTTTTCTCCCTGTCCCTTTAGTGCCATGCTTGTTTCTGGGACGGGAATCTGAACATCACTGAGGCTATGAGCATGGCACCTGGAGCCAGGTAGCTTCCAGTTTGAAACCAACTCTGCCGTTTACCAGCAGACTGACTTTGGGAAAGAAACTTAGCCAACCACTCTGTGCCTTGGCTCCCTAACTTGTAAAATGGGCATGATGACAATGATTGCTACAGGGAATAAATATATTTTTATTCTTACATATGAGAAAACCAGGGCTCAGAGAGTTAGGTATCTCTCTCGGATTCACGGGGCTTGTGAGTGGATGGGTCAGAATGCATTCTTTAGCTTGCTAATCTCTAGATTGTGCCTTTTCCCACTAGTAGCACTTCCCAAATTGTCAGGAGAATCACCTGTTGGGGGGTGCTTGTTAAAAATACAGATTAAAAACACAGATTCCCAGGCCCTTGGACTGGAGACCAGGAATCTGTGATACTAATAAGTGTCCCCCCACCTCCCATGGTCCTGCGGAGCTTTTGTGGCCAGATTTGTGCACAGAGCTGTTTTGTCCCCTTCTCACTCAACCTTCCCTTTAACCAACCCTGTTCTTCCCCACATCCCTTCCTGTGTCCTCCACTGTGCCTTTGAGAGTACTGGCTACTTAAATCATCATCTTTCTGAGACTTCCCAGGGCCTCCATGTGCCTGGTCACGTTGTTCAAGGTTTCTTCCTTAAGAACCCAGACCTTTGACTCCCCTTCACCTTCTTCCACCTGGCCTTCTGTTCTTCATTCATTGTCTTTTACCCCCCACTCTCCCTTTCCTGTAGTTTCCTCAGGACCATTGAGATGACTGTGGATGGCCTCTTTGTATGCAATATTGTAATGAAAACTGAACTATAGTATGGTTTTCTCAGAGTAGTTTGTGATAAAGTACAATACCGTTTATATCAAATATATATGGATTTATTATAGATAAAATAACGACTGCCATGTACTTGACTGAAAGTGATTATATTATAATCTAGAAACCCCAAGTGAGTGCATGGGCCCTGTTAATAGACAGCCGTGTCTATAATTTGTAGAGAGTCACCTTATTAACACACTGTTTCATTGTCTTCTTCAGGCAATGTCTGGATTTGGAACTCTGGGTCAAAGTGTAACTTCAGATTCCAGTCAGTCTCCTACAAAGCCAAATGATGGTTCAAGAAACAATATTTCACTGAAAAAACCTTTATATCTGCAACTGTGTAGGTCAAAGTCAAATACACTCGTATCTGATGTGAGAACAAATTGTTTCAAGGATTTTGGCCCACATGCTACCACTTGAGGAGCTAAGCCTGAATTAGATGCATAAATGAGCAGTTGTGTGTGTTATTGCGGTCTGAATAAATGGCACTTAGAAACACCAAATTGATTGCATACTCAGGAGAGGAAAAGTAATTGGGTGAATGAAATTTGTAGCTGCTTATTTACACACCAATGTGGATTTTCAGTTGAGAGGCACATGATTATTTCAGGTCCAGTGGAGGCTTTCTTGGAGGATAGGAATTACATGTGTTTGTGAATAATCATGCTGGTTTCTCTTAGTCCATGATCATTAAACATTTCTTTCACTTAGCATAATTCTCAAGCTATATATGAACAAACAAACTGCTCTTTTCAGGTTCGTATAATTTTTTGGTATTTTGAGAATATGTTAATTTAATTTTTTTATTGGGCCCTAGAGATTTTGAAGAGAATGAATTCACAATGGTTTTGTTAGAATGCTTGATGATACATCATTCAAAGATGGAGGCCAAGTCCCATTAAGTAAGTATAACCTTGAACAACTAAGACCCTTTATCTGTCTGAACCCTAGTTTTCTCACCTATAAAATAAAATGCTACTTATGTTACTGGGTTGTTGAAATAATATATCTCAGTGTATGCAGGAATGCCTGGTCAGTTGTGAAGCCCAGATTATCATTGTTTTATGCTTTGGGAGTAAAGGAGAATTGGTAGAATTTTGCTGACTGGACCTGCCCTGGAAGGCAAAGGATATATGTCAGGACTTAGGAAAATTTTATATGATTGAACTGTGAGGTTACAGCATGTAGAGAACAGAGGGTACCTCTGGATGGTCATGAACACCACTGATAGCCAGTTAGAATGTCAAAGCTAGAGGAGTCTCTTGGGGTTTCACCCACTCAGCAAGATGGTTTATAGATTAGTACAATACTTCCCAAATAGTTTTACAAGGAATTTCAGTCTGTTGGGAACATAGTTCCATGGCCCAACAAGTTTGTGAAATGCTCCATGCATTAATTCCCCCTTAGGGCTAATATTATATACGTGTGTGGCGTAAGCTGTGCTGTCTGATGCATAGATACTAGCTCCATGAAGCTATTTAACTAGAAATTACTTCTGGCCAAGATGGAAGCAAAGGTAGATACATTTGGCTTCCTTGCATAACCAAAAGAAGGATAACAACCAATTTAAAAACAAAAAATAACCAGAACTGCCAGAAAATCAAACTTTATGGAAGTCTGACCACCAAGGAGTTAAAGAAGAAACATTCATCCAGACTGGTAGGAGGGGTGGAGTTGGGCAACTGGGGCAGAGAGGACATACAGCAAGGCAGTGGACTCGGTGGGTCAGATGGCAATTGGTGGACCAGGCAGGCCAGATGGTGGCTGCTAGACTGGGTTATCTCCCATTCATGTGCAGATAAGCCAGGAGGAACAACTTGGGCATGAGACAGACTGTGCAATCCAAGTTTCCAGTGCAGGAAACTAAAGTCTCTCAAAACCTCTGGCGGTAAAAGCCTGTGGGGTTGAGTCAGCAGGAGGAACTCCCAACCTCACAGGAGGGTTCATTGGAGAGACCAATGGGGGTCCAGAACTTATACAAACCCACCCATCCACCCAGGAATCAGCACCAAAAGGGCATAATTTTCTTGTGGGTAGCTGGGGAAGTGATGAAATTGGGGCAAGAGCTGGGCAAGTTGCATTGTTCCCTCTCTGACCTCTCCCCCACATATAGCACCATAACCAAGTGATGTGGGTTGCCCGTCCCTGGTGAATACCTAAGTCTCTTTCCCTTACAACATAACAGGTGCCCTGAGACAAAGAAATATGGCCCAAATGAAAGAACAGATCAAAACTCCAGAAAAAGAACTAAGTGACGAGGAGATGGCCAACCTATCAGATGCAGAGTTCAAAACACTGTTAATTAAGTTGCTCACAGAAATGATTGAGTATGGCTGCAAAATAAAGGGAAAAAGTGAAGGTTATGCAAAGTGAAATAAAGAAAAATATATAGGGAACCAACAGTGAAGGGAAGGAAACTGGGACTTAAATCAATGATTTGGAACAGAAGGAAGAAATAAACATTCAACTGGAACAGAATGAAGAACAAGAATTAAAAAAAAATGAGGAAAGGCTAAGGAACCTCTGGAACAACTTTAAATGCTCCAACATCTGAATCATAGAAGTGCCAGAAGGAGAAGAGAAAGAGCAAGAAACTGAAAACTTATTTGAAAAAATAATGAAGGAGAACTTCTCCCATCTGGCAAAGAAAATAGACCTCCAGGAAGTCCAGGAAGTTTAGAGAGTCCCAAAGAAGTTGGAGCCAAGGAAGCGCACACTAAGGCGCATCATAATCATGGTGCCCAAGATTAAAGATAAGGAGAATCTTAAATGCAGCAAGAGAAAAGGAGATTGTTTCCTAAAAAGGACTTCCCATAAGAATATCAGCTGATTTCTCAAAAGAAACCTTGCAGGTAAGAAGGGTCTGGAAAGAAGTACTCAAAGTCATGAAAGGACTTACATCCAAGATTACTCTATGCAGCAAAGCTATCATTTAGAATGGAAGGGCAGATACAGTGCTTCCCAGATGAGGTTAAGTTAAAGGAGTTCATCATCACCAAGCCCTTAGTATATGAAATGTTAAAGGGACTTATCTAAGGAAAAGAAGATCAAAACTATGAATAGCAAAATGACAACAAACTCACCACTATCAATAACTGAACCTAAAAACAAAAACAAACTAAGCAAACTGTTAGATCAGGAACAGAGTCACAGAAATGGAGATCACATGGAGGGTTATCAGTGGGGAGAGGGAGGGTGGAGAATAGGGGAAAAGGTCCAGGGAATAAGAAGCATAAATGGCACGAATGACAGGTACAAAATAGATGGGGGGAGGTTAAGAATAGTATAGGAAAGGGAGAAACCAAAGAACTTATAAGATCTTTGTACAACCCATAGACATGAACTAAGAGGGGGAGAATGCTGGTGGGAGAGGGGGTGCAGGGTGCAGGGGGATAAAGGGGAGAAAAAAATTAGACAATTGTAATAGCATAATCAATAAAATATGCTTTAAGAAAAGAAATTAATTAAGATTTAATAAAATTATAAAATTCAACTCCTCAGTTGTGGTAGCTACATTTTAAGTGCTAATAGCCACATGTGGCTACTGGCTACTATATTGGAAAATGCATACATAGCATATTTCCATCATTGTAGAAAGTGGAGGAGAGGGTCTGAGGCTTTCTGTAGTCAAATAATTTATTTAATTTTGTTCACTTATCAAACTGTAACACTCAGCAGCATTTCCCTTCTCTAAGACATTGTTTAGAAAGTACGTTTTGACATCCTTGGACAGGTGGGTCCCCCGGCTGTATACGGTGTTCCAGGACCTGCTCAGCAGCTCCTGTATCCTGACAATTCTTCAAATCCTGTTCCTGCTGCTACATTTTATTCTGAGTTTATGGTTTGTTGAAAGATTAATTATTTTGGTATTCTAAGACACATCTCATCATGCTTCATGTCTCTGTTAAACTTGTTAATTGTCAATGTTCCCCATTAAAGACACAGAACTTCGGAGATGGAAGAGACCTTAGAAATTATGTAAATTGATCTCCTTGTTTAACTTATGATTAAACTGAAGCCCAGAAATGTTATATGACTTTCCCAAGGTTTCTCAGTTGAAAGTACAGTTTGTGCTCCTGATACCTACTTCTTATTAAGGCTGATTCATCTTCCCTTCACAAACTGGAGAGAGAAAAAGGCAATTATTAATGGACTAAGATTATATCAATGGATATATGGGTTATATCTCTAGTTTGAGATCTTGACTATCTTTTTGAGAATGGGCTCTTAGTCAATTTATTCTGTATTTTTTACCCCAAGATGTTTTTATAAGCTCTGACTGGATAGGGCCTATTAGTGAATAAATCACTATCACTCCAGTCCTTCGTTCCATGTTATAAAAGATTTTTTTGATGGTTTTCATCAGCCAGCCAATAATACTGGCATGAGTTTGTTTCTGCTTTTGCACCTATTTGGCACTTCTTGAATTAGAATTCTAGCTAGACCATATCTGCTTTTCATTTTTTTAGCCATGATATAAAAGAGAGTGAAAATTGAAACCTGCTTAATGGAAGAAAAACTGCACTCTTACCAGTTTATAGCAAGGCCAACATTTGCTGTGAAAGGTTCAGTTCTGAGGTGCAGGTCAGATATGCATTTCTGTACCCACCACCATGGAGAAGAAGGTAACACTGGTGGGTGGAACATAGGCTGTAAAAGAAGACAGGTCATCTGTCAAAGTTATGTCCTGAGAGGAACTGCCCTATTAGGGCTGTGATCTGGAACAAATATACTTCTGGCACCTTTGCTAGGACGTCCGTGGGAAAGCCCCATTAGTCTTCTCTGCCACATGGGGGTTTCTGGAAATCTCTGCACTGCTGTACACGTCTCTATTGATGAAAACACTGAGGCCACAGGGGTTGTGACTGTAAATGTCTCATCCTATGGACCCTCTGGCCCTGCGAGGGTCACAAAGAGGGGAATGAGTTGTGGAGCCTGAGCTTTGAAAGTTTTGAGTTTTGAAACATGGGAAATGTCATGTTCACCCTTTCTTCTAGGATAAATTTCCAGGGAATTTTGAACTTCAACAGCTGAGCCCAACTAGACTACCCCAGAATCTCTGAAAGAGGGACCTTCCCTGGTAATTCTTTAGCACTCTGATGTTTGAGACTCAATGCTCTTGAGAAATCACTCATTTACCCAGGATGTCATTAGCTGCATGAACAGTAATACAACTTAATTATCATTAAAGAGAGTTATGTCAGTATCTTTATTTTGACTTTATTGAATTCATATTTTGCTCACCCACATATGGAATTTGATATGAACTTCCTGTTTAATGACTCCATATCACCTCTTGCTCTATTTTTCTTGCACCGGCTCACAGCATCTCTCCCTGTCTTGTTATATGTAATAAGAGTTAGAGAAAATTCTGGCTCCAGATATGACCCAAAGATTCAAGTCATATTCATCGTATCTTTCATGGGGGAGCTTAACAGATAATGTCTAGGTATAAGCAAGATCTGGGTACCGTTTGACACCAGAACACTTGCTCTGTTCTCTAGAGCTCTCTTTTCCTGCTCCATGAGGTTAATGTGACTGTGTTAGTGGAGTTCATTTTTATGGATAGATTTGAGCCTATCTGAGGTTGCTCGGACCCAGAGGTTTATCAGCATTGGGTATAACCCTCTTATGAGAAGGAAAGCCCAGTGTAGGAAAAATAGCCCCAGGATAAGAGTCAAGAGACCAGATCCTGCCTCTGGCTCACCCATCAGCCAGCTCTTTGCCTTGGGCGTGTCTCTTCAGGTCTCTGGGTCTCCCTTTCTTTTGCTGTAAAATGAGGTGATAGTGGTACAAATTAAACTAAATGTGCTAAATTCAGTGGCCCTTTGATCTGAAAGAATCAATCGTAGCGTTTGGTATTATTGACCACTTCCTCCTTAAAATGTTCACGTTTTTTGGTTTTTGGGCTACTCTTTCCATGTTATTGACCAGCCTTCCTGGGCTCAGCATTGCCCTGAGGACTCAGTGTATGAACAAGACAACTTTTGTCTTTCAGGAGTGCACAAGACATGTAAACATAATCTAACACTCTTTTCTCTCTCTGAATGCTCCTTCTCACCTCTATTCCCTTCTTCAGTTTTGTTTTTTTCCTATCACCAACTCTCTCTAAACTTTCTGTGTACTCTCCTAGGTACTGTTTTTGTACTCATCCTCCTAGTTTCAGCTACTATTTAAATGCTGTTGATTAAAATTATTTATCTTTAACCATGCCCCTCCATGAATATCCTGCTCATCTCTGACTGGATATCCCTCAGGATTATCAAACTCAAAAGTTTAAAACTAAACTCATTTTATTCAAATCCACTTCTTTCCTTCTGCTCTTAAAATCCATGCCTCCTTTGAGTGTCTTATTTGAGTTAAGAGCATGCCATCCATTTAGTTACTCAGATTAGAAACTTCAGATTCATCTGCTTCTCCCTTGCCCAGCATCTAATTGTGCACATAGACTTTAGAATCCACTACCGAAGTGTTGTGGGTCTCTGCCTTTTTCTTTCGATTATTCCTGTTACTGCCCTAATTGAGGCCTAGATTGGCTCTCATTGGAAATTGATTAATTTTAAGATGCACACCCCCCCCCCCCACATTTTAACATTTCCCGAATATGGATGCATCTTCAAGCTTCTGTTGGCCAGGCAGCAACCATGAGATAGATACCACAGTCTGAACATGGATGTCCGAACTTGCAGAATGGGGCCTCAGAGACAATAGCAGGGCATTTTTTAAAAAGAAATGATGCATGCATCATTACATTCAGATGGCCCTTGAGTGAAAAAGTGTTTGCTAAAAATACCTTAACCAAGTTATTTTGTTTATATTTTCCTTTTCACATATGTGCAGGGATGATATATGATAAAAATCTGTCAGTATAAGTTTAAAAGAGCCCTTTCAGTAAGTATAAAATAAATATTCCAAGTGATAAGGAACATAGTATTGTCATTTAATTGACAAAATTTTTCTTTCCAGAGACAAATAAAATAATGGTGTGACTAATAATTAATTATATCTTAGACTTGCTAAAATAGAGATAAAGTACATAACTTCCTAGTGAACCAGTACTTTCATTACTCTTTTCGGGCCTCCTTGCCTTCAGCTTCTTCCCCTCTGGTCCATTTTTCATGCTGCCACCAGCATGTCCAGATCTGATCATATCATTCTAGCACTTGGAAACATCTGTTACGGTAGAGGTTCCAAACTCAGGGTGTGATAGAGTCACCTGGAGGGCTTGTTAACACACACATCACTGTGTCCCTAGCCCTTGAATTTCTGATTCAGTAGCTCTGGGACCACACTTGGAGAACCACTGTCCTGTGACATAAAGTCCAAACTCCTTATGGCATCCAAGACTCTTAATCAAGGGCTTCCAGTGTTCACCCGCCCCATCCTTTGCTGGTGTTCATTCTCTCACACACCCGCTCTCCTGCCTGCAACTGTCTGTTCCTGAACATGGCAGGCACTGCATGATTCTGGGATTATCTTGTTCTTTATACACTGCCTGAAGACTGCTAAAAACTATTTGGAGTCTTTTAAGATACGGTCCAATGAAAAAATTCTTCACTTGAGAATATTTCTTTTACTCATTTTTTTCCAAAGAGGTAAATTTCAGGATGTTTATCTATGAAGATTAAGTTCTAAGATAGCTAAGCTCAATGCTCAGGCTCTTCCAGTAATCAGAAAGATATTCTCTTGGGATGGACAGGTCATGAAGTTTGATGGGGTTTTCCAGTTTACTAGATTATCAATTTGGCAATCATCCCTACACAAAATACACAATTTATTATGAGTCAGATAGAGCCATTATTATGATAACTTTAAATATTTATAAGATGTTATAAATATATATGGCACTGAAAAGCAATTTGAATTATACCAAACCAACAAAATCCTCCCTGTTTCAATGTATTTATAGTTAGGGCTCATAAATGTAACAAGATAAAAACCATGGGAAGTGGGAGCATAGGCAGAGGGGGGACATAAGAAGGTGATTTTAAGGCACGCTGTGAGACAGAATGACATTATATAGCCATATAATGTTATATGATGGCTTCGTCAGACTTGTGGGCTTTGACAAATGGATCTAAGTTAGAACTCAAAAATGGATTTAGGTTGTATTTTGTAGGGGTATTTGTTACTTTGTTGAACTATTTAAGTCACAGACTATTTCCAGAATAGAAACTTGACCAGTTTTACATGTTGTGCATGTATGTTCTCACACACACACACACACACACACACACACACACATTCCTAGCATGGAACGGCTTCAGAAATGCAAAATTTGTAGAGTTGCGAATAGACCGTGTTTCATGATGTTTATCTGTTACGGAAAAATGAAACGACCAGACACTGAGGGGTTAGGAGCACGATCTTTATTTACGTGCAGGGGCCCAGAGGAGACAAACTCCAAATTCTGAGCCCAGAACAATAGCCCCGCACTCCTTTTATGCTGGGCTAAGTGGGGGAGGGTATTGGGAGGCATAGTATAGATTTGGCGTGAAAAGGGCTTACAGAGGTGGGAGAGAAGCATTTACATCATAAGGCAGGGCAATTAGCATTTCATCTTTAGTATCAGCCTTGATTCCCTCTACATTCCCCCCTGTGGGTGCTTAGACAGCGCTTTCATCTGTCTCTGCACCCAGAAATGGGGTCCTCTGCTCCTGTTGGGGGTCTAGTGCTGGAGATGGTGGCAGGTAGCGTTGGCTCGGCCATGGTCCACTCCTCCTCCCCGTCTTGGCAGGTCCTTCACAGCTTTAGGGCTGGGATTCGGCCTAGTCCCTGTTCCGGTCCTGGGTTGGTTTCCTCAGGGTCAGCGGCACCTTGGCTCTGGTGTGATGGATCCATGGAGTAATACCTGCAACTTTTAAGGCGGTGGGGGTAGTTAACAGTATTAGGTAGGGCCCAACCCATTTGGGTTGGAGGGACTCTTTTTTCCAGTCTTTTACCCAAACATACTGCCCTGGCTTATGGGAGTGGGCTGGCCCCCCTGTTGGCACAATTTCTTGCCCAAGGTGGGCCTGCCTGACTCTCTCTAACTCTTGACCTAGGGCTTTGAGGTAGGAGGCTTGGTGGGCCTCCCCTAAGGTGGTGAAGTCTGTGGTAGTAGGGATTTGGGTTATAGGGGTTGCCCTTCCATATAGGATTTCGTATGGGGTGTACCCTGCTGAATTTGGGGTGCACCTAACTTGGAAGTGGACAAGTGGCAGGACATCTGTCCAGGGTAGGAGAGTCTCTTGACAAAGTTTTCCTAGGGTCTCTTTTAGAGTTCGGTTCATTCGCTCTACTTTGCCCGAGCTTTGAGGTCGGTAGGCAGCGTGAAGCCTCCATTTTAGTTTTTAAGGCTTGGGTTAGCAGCTGGATCACTCTTGCAGTAAAGGCGGGCCCGTTGTCACTCTGGAGACCGAAGGGCATGAGTTCCACTATTTCTGGCTCTCGTTCCGTGGCCAGCCCCGGCGGGTTGCTTTCTGCCCAGACCCCAGAGTATTCAGCCCAGAGCGGGTCTAGGGCTGACACTCCGTCTTCCTGGTGGAGCCTATATTCTTCTTCTCGTGGAAGCCCTAGGGCAATAGTTCGTGGTGTAGGGAGGTCCAGGGAGGTCCCTTCTGGCCGGAAGGTGACCCGCGCTGCTGGCTTGGTCAAGATATCTTGGCCTAGTAGGGGGATAGGACAGTCTGGTAGGTAGAGGAACTCATGGGAGATCTGGTGGCCCCCAAGTTCGACCTTCCGTGCCTCACAAAATTTTTGGGGGCTAGCCGAGAGTCCGGTGGCTCCCTGCACGAGGATTTCTTTCCCCATGGGGGCCCAACTGGGATGGTGACTTCTGAGTGTTCCGCCCCTGTGTCTACCATAAAGTCAATGTCTTGGCCCCCAACTTTGACCCTGACCATGGGCTCCTGGGGACTGAGGGTGATGGAGCCCGGTTGCCCCTAGTCTTGGTCGAACCCGGAGAGGGCCAATACATTGGGGGCTGGTAGTGGTAGGATAGCCTGGCTGGCAGGCGTCTCCTCGCGCCGCTTGCGAGCTGGACAGTCTCGCTTCCAGTGCCTGCACTCCTTACAATAGGCACACTGGTCCTTTTCTACCTTGAAGTGTCCCTATTTGTTGGTCGGGTCACCCCTGGGGACAGGCCTCCCTAGTGCGGTGGCCAGCAGGGTGGCCTGCATTTTCTGGTACCCTAGGCGGGCTGCTGCGGCCTCCTCATCTCGATTTTCATATACTTTATTGGCGACCACTAGGAGTTGATTTAAGGTCATTCCTGCAAAGCCCTCAAGCTTTTGGAGCTTCCTCCTGATGTCCGTGGCCGATTGAGAGACAAAGGCCATGGCTACCAAACTTTGATTTTCAGCTGCCTCTGGGTCAAAAGGGGTAAACACTCGGTATGCCTCCATCAGCCGCTCAAGGAAGTCTCCGGGGCACTCATCTGACCTTTGGTGTACGGTGGCAACCTTAGCCATATTAGTGAGCTTCCTGGCTGCCGCCTTTATCCCCTGTAACAGGGAGTGGTGATACAGATCCAAGGCGGCCTGCCCTCGCTCAGTGTTTGGGTCCCAAGTGGGCTGTTGTTCGGGGGCGGCACGGCGCGCATAATCTGAGGGATCTAGGGTTCCTACCGGGGCATGCGCTTCAAGGTAGCGCCGGACCTCCTCTAGAATTTTTCTCCTCTCCTCAGTGTTGAACAGGCTCAGGAGAAGTTGGCGACGATCAAACCAGGTGGGCCGGTGGGTTTGGAAGATCGAGTCTACGAGCTCGATCATGGCCTGTGGCTTCTCCGAGAATGGAGGGGTGTGGTGTTTCCAGTTCAGGAGGTCAGTAGTACTGAATGGCTGGTAGTAATAAGTAACCAGTCCAGGCTGGACAGTCCCATCCTCATTAACTCTGGGCACCACCTGCACCTCTCGGAGTGGCATCTGAAGAGGGGGCCGGTGGCTTCTAAGTCTGCTAGCTATGGGTGACGGGCCTGGATGGGGCAGGGCTGGGTACCGAACCGGGGAGGGCTCCTGGGGAGACTGATGCCCCTGGGGCGAGATAGAAGGCGGGGGAGTCAGGGGCTCCTGCGGGGGAACCGTAGGGGGCGCCTGCGGACAACACATTCTTGGGTGTGCCCCGCCAGTGGCTCCTGTACGGCGCCCCTGAGTCCCTGCGCACTTACTAAGCCAGCTGGGCATATCCTGGGCCAACTCCTGCCATCTATCTATATAGGAAAACTGATCGGGATGTCCTGGCTTTCCTGTAACTTTCAGGTGAACTGCTCTTATAGTGGATAGATTTAATGTTCCCTCAGGGGACCAGCCGACCCCAAAAGCTGGCCACTCTGTAGTACGAAATGTCTCTAATTGGCCTGCATCAAACGATGGGTCCTGCCCTCTAAATTTGCTAAAATTCCGCAACATACAATCTAAAATTGTAGAAGGTCCGCCCCCCATGGCTTCCCTCCTATGCGGCGCAGACACACAAAGGGTCGGGGCACTCGCTCGTCCGCCTGGCCTGCTCCCTCGCGGGACGAAGTCGGTCTTGGCTAAGGGTACCCCAACAGAATTCGGGGTTAACTGTCAACCGTTATGCCATACGACCTGACACAGGAATCGCAGGTTGGGACCCACTCTCGCTCCGTAGGCTAGCGCCCGAGGAGCCACAAACACAGACACACTTGGGTTCACTCTCAAACATTCAGAGGTTATTCAGTTCCCTCCCCGAGTGAGGGTCCGGCGGTCAGACTTTCGTAGTCTCGATCCTAGTGTAACAGATGAGGGACCCAAATCCCTCCCAATCTCGAGTCTGGTCCCGGGGGTACTTACCGATGCGGTGCCTTCCAATAGATCGTGTTCCGAAGCCCCCACTTCCCGGCTGGAGTTACGGGCCGGAGTCTGGTGTCCTGACCGGTCGAGGCCTGAGAAATCTCAGGGCGCGCGCTTCCCCAGTCCCCAGCCGGGCCACCGGGCCCCCAGCCCACCCTGCCCAGTCGGTGGCAAATCGGCCCGAATTTATGTAAGGTCGTTTCCCGGTCAGGGAACCAAATGTTACGGAAAAATGAAACGACCAGACACTGAGGGGCTAGGAGCACGATCTTTATTTACGTACAGGGGCCCAGAGGAGACAAACTCCAAATTCTGAGCCCAGAACAATAGCCCCACATTCCTTTTATGCTGGGCTAAGTGGGGGAGGGTATTGGGAGGCGTAGTATAGATTTGGCATGAAAAAGGCTTACAGAGGTGGGAGAGAAGCATTTACATCATAAAGCAGGGAAATTAGCATTTCATCTTTGGTATCAGCCTTGATTCCCTCTACATATCTATTAAGATTAAGTTTCACGAATAGAACTCCATTCTTTCATTTACTCATCCAATGAACATTGGAGTGTATAATGTATGCAAACCTTATCCTGACTCATTGAAATACAACAGGAGTGAGTTTCACAATAATGAATGAAAAGCTGAATGAATGAATGAATGCCTTTACAGAAACTAGAATAAAATTGTGAAAACTTAGAATGCAGTTACTATAAGTCTCCATTTTCAGCACTTCCAGAATCCTCTCTAGGCTCATGCTTGTATTTCTATGCATTTTATCAGTTGACACAGCTACTTAAAGTTAAGTACAATTATTCCTGAGGAAGTGAAAGCCTAGAAATTCTAGGTTAAGAACCTCATCCAATATTACATTATTATATTAGCCAGTAAGTTGTAGAAGTTGTAGAGCCAGGATGAAAGTGAGTTTAACCTCATGCTGTGTGAGTAGTTTCTAGCCCACAGTGCTGCAGTCTAGCCAGGGAGACAGTTTAATAAGCCATCACAGTGCCGTTTTACAAATGTTATGATACGAGAAATGCAAGGGTTTTAGGAATATATTAGAAGGGCAAGAAAAGGCTTTCCAGAGGAAATAAAGTCTAGCCATTAGCCAGAATTGGGGGAAGAGTATCTACAAATGTTGTGAGGAACTGGGAGTAGGACAGTAAGGCTGGAGCACAAAATGCCTTCTCGGATGACATCAGCAATGCCCTGTGTGACTTCAGTTGGCAATTATACATTGATGATTCCCAATATGTGCCCTTGGAGTTGACTTATAGCTTGGTTAGAGGTTCAGAGTAAACATTTCACCCCCAGAAAGGTTGCAAATATCTTATGTTTGTGTGTAGCCTCATCATTTGTGTGCAATTCAATGTAACCAGTACACTTCTCTGTTTCTGGTAGGCACTGGTGAAATTTGAACAAAGTGTTCCATTAAACAGTGAAAGGTGTAGTACTCTTTCATATGGACACTTAGTGATTCCCTGTGCCCTTTCAAACATAATGAAAGAGGAATGTAACCTGGTTGCTGCTTGCCCCAGAGCAACTCAGCAGATTCACCTGAGCTCACCAAAGCAGGGGTTATCTTTGTAAAGGGCTGGCTTCCTGCCTGTGTGGCCTTGGGCTACATGCAGCTTGAAGGAGGCCTAGGAAGTAAAACTTGGGAAGAACAAGAATGTGCTCATGAAGGAAAGGGGAAAGAAGGAAAAATATAGAAGGAACCGAGGCTCCTCATATCCCTTTTTCTGTGAGGGCTGCAGTTGTTCTCAGGAAGCTGCGTGTCTGATCCTCTGAGGTGATTTAATGCCAGTCTTAGGAGAGGCTAGCGACATACTCACACTTCGAGTATTTAGCTTTCAAATATTTTTGTCAGGATGCAAAGGTCACATAGCATTCAGGGCTGGTTCCCATGAATACAGCCTGGAAGACAGAGCTCCTTAGGGCAGTTGGCACTGCTTTAATTAACCCCTTCCCCACCATGTTCCTACTCTTCCACTGAGAAAAGCACAAGTGTAAGTGTTTTACACACCCTCCCTGTAGAATTGTGACCAATTTCACTAACATCATCTCCTCTCCTACCCTCCACTGATTTTCATGTTAACGAAACCCACTAAATATCCTTGAATCACATAGACAAACTTCCACACTCACATACATGCACACCCTACACCCAGTGTAAGGTGGCATATTTTAGTCTCTTTGTCTCCATGAAAATGAAAGCAATAATAATATATTAACATTTAAATTCAGGTCTTTTCTTTCCTATTTGGTAGTAGTTTATATGAGGTTTTAGTTCATTTTCTCCAAATATGTAACCATCTCAGGTCAAGAGAAGAAGAGTTGCAGGTATCTTAAATACTTTTCTGAAATGGGTACACACACACACACACAAAGATGATTGGAATTCTTTTAGTAAAAATAAAAGATGCATTTCTGAACTAGAAACTCCCTAACAAATCAATACTTTCACGAAAAATCAATTAGAAAGAAACTTAGAATTAGTTCTGGGACCTATTTAGTTCATTTGCTAAAAAAATGAAAAAACAAAAACCCAACTTATTTTGTACATGGAAACAAACATTGTCAGGGAGGCTCAATAGTGATGTGTGACTCTGAATGTCAGCTCCACAGATCTTTCATGAGGGTGCTCCACGCAGTTCCCTGGAGTCCACTGTGGTAACTGAATAAAAAAAATTGTGACTTCACGGTCACAGTCACTCTAAGCTATAATAGTATCAGATTATCATGACACTTTTTTATGCTTGAAAAGCATATGTGGTCAAGATGGTGGCACAGGTAAACATGGCTCATCTCCTCTCAAAATTATAACTAAACTATAGAACATCTATCACTCAGAACCATCAGAAATCGAGTTGAATGGAAGGCTAACAACTACAGAATTAAAGAAACCACATCCATATAGACAGGTATGAGGGGCGGAGATGTGGAATGAGCTGGTCCCACATACATGTGTGGTGGATGAAAATTCAGAAGGGATATTTCAGAAGCGAGGTGTCTCTGCCCCACACCAGGGCCCCCAGCCCAGGGTACCAGTGCCAAGAAGATAAGTCCCCCTAATGTCTGGTTGCAAAAACCAGGAGGGATTGAGTATGTGGAAGAAACTTCTGGAGTCTAGAGCAGTTCTTCTTAAATAACCCACACAGGGACTTGCTCTGACTCACTTCCTATGTGCTCCAGCACTAGGGTAGCAGCTTGAAAGGCATCAATGGCAAACAGGGAGGAACTGAAGTGGCTGGCATCAAGGCGAGAGAAGGGGGACAGATTTCTCACAGGCAGAAAGACAGGCAGAGGCCACTGTCCCTATTCTGAACCCTCCCGCCAAAAGTCACAGGACTGGCAGGTGGGTACCATATTTGAGACTTCATCAACATGGCTAAAAATGTTTGCCCCACCATGGAGATTCCCTGAGACTCTGTACCACCCAGCTTACAGGCCCAACCAAGGTGTTATCAATGACTTTTTCATATGAATGGCTGGTGTTGGTTCATGCTTCACAACTTTCTAAATCCTCTCAAATAAACAACAGCTGGTCTTGGTGAGCTCCCAACCCCCATACCTCTTGCTAAGTGACCCCAGGCCCAACACTAGTAGCAGTGAACTTTGATTCACAGCTTGGCTTTGCCTGGGAACCCCTAAGCCCAGTGCAAGTACCAGCCATTTCAGACAGCTTTATAGCTAATGAAGGGTGGCCCTGGACAGAATACAGGTGGGGGCAGACCTTGGCCTGCACCACCCAGGAAATCCCATAGTCTGCACATCCAGTGGACAGCTACAGACCACACTGGAGCAGCACCACTCTGCCCCCGCATAGCTGTTCCTCCACAGAGGATGGAGTTTGGTGGTCAGTGGTCATAGCCAGTCCCTGCAGCTCACTGGCCTGGGAAAGTCCCTTCCATGACCTGCCACAAGCAATCAAAGCTCAACCAAAATAGGAAGTTGTATTCAGCCCACAGAAAGGGTACACCTCGAGTACCTAACTTGGGTGAAGGGAAGGCTGTGCCACTGGATCCTACAGGATGCCTGCTACGTTAGGACATGCTGCCAAGACAGCAAATCATAGCAGCTCTACCTAATTCATAGAGACAAACATAGGGAGGTTGCCAAAATGAGGGGACAAACATGGTCCAGATGAAAGAATAGATCAAAACTCCAGAAAAAGAAATAAACAAAAGGGAGATAAGCAGTCTATCAGATGCAGAGTTCAAAACACTAGTTATAAGGATGTTCAAGAAACTTAGTGAGGGTCTCAACAGCATAAAAAAGATCCCATCAGAAATGAAGGATACGTTCATTGAAAAAAAGAATGATTTGCAGGGAAACAGTAGTAGAATGGATGATGCCAAGAATCAAATCAATGTTTTGGAACATAAGGAAGCAAAAAACAAGCAATGAGAACCAGAAGAAAAAAGAATACAAAAACTATAAGTTAAGCAGCCTCTGGGACAACTTCAGATATTTCAATATTTGCATCATAGAGTGCCAGAAGGAGAAGAGAAAAAGCAAGCAATTGGAAATCTATTTGAAAAAATAATGACAGAAAATTTCCCTAATTTGGTGAAGGAAATGGATGTGCAAGTCCCGGAAGCAGAGGATCCCAAACAAGATGAATGCATAGAGGCCCATTCCAAGACACATCATAATTAAAATACCAAAGATTAAAGATAAAGATCAAATGCAGCAAGAGAAAAGCAGTTCGTTACCTATAGTGGAGTTCCCATAAGAAAATGCCACTCTATTAAAGCCACTCTATTTGTAGTAATTTGTTATAGCAACAATAGAAAGCTAATACTAGCATCTATATGTTCATCATTTCATAAAAGTAGGACATTTTTACTGGAAAAAATGGAGGAATGATTGGATGCCCTCAAAAAGCACAGTGGCAACTTCCTGCAATATACAGATAGGTGCAATGTTTCGGTGGTTCTCACCTGTCCTGAAAACAACAGAGGAAAATACCAGCATGGCTGTGTGGAGTCTGGAGCCCTGTCCCCTTCACTACTAAGTGAATGTCAAGCAAAGCCAAGAACCAGCCTCCCCTCTACATAATGGGAACCATTGGAGCAAAGTCACTATAGGTCTCTCTGACACAAGAGAGCAGAGCTCTCCCTCCTTCCCATACTTTCCTTTGGCTTCCAGAAACCTTCTCATCCCATTAACTGGAGAACTAACTTGCTTTGTGAGTGGAATTAACCTAGATAAGTTCTATAAGTTGAATTTAAGTCTAAGTGAAATCTATTATGAACGTGTAGATTTTATTCCAATGATTTTTTGAGTCCATGAATAAGAAGTAAGTGCCTAGACTAGCTTTGAAGGAGCCCAATACTTTTAGAATCTTTTCAAATTCTTTCTTTGAAGATCTATATTTCTCCCTTGCACAAATCTTTTTAAAAAGGACTTAATAACAGGGCCTGACTTCTTTGCTGTAGTCATTGTAAAATATCTCCATTCCTAACCATATTCTCAAATTGTAAGGCAGTAGGGGTGTAATCAACTTAATAAGCCCAATTTTCCCTGGCAGCTCCTTGCACTGCTAGAAGAGAGAAGAAAGCCATTTTTTGCAGCAAGAATAAGAGGAAGCTCATTCTTGTGGCAGCAAACAGCCTTCTCTCAACCCAGCCTTGCACAAAGCAGCTCCACACTGCTTTCCTCAGAATGGTGGTAAGGACAGGCCAAGTGCTGTCTCATGAGCTCTTGTGTCTCTTGTGAGCTGCAAAGTCACAGTGACAGCACTATGCTTATGGATTTGAGCTTTGCGGTCATACATATCAGGGTTCAAATCTGGCTCTTCTTAGCTGTATGTTCTGGAATAAGTTGCCTGACTCATCTATGCTTTAGTTTCCTTACTTGGGGTGGCATTAGCACTGCCTATTTCACTGTGAAAATAAAATGAGTTAATGAATGAAATGCACTTAACATATACCTTTACCATAGTATCTAATAATTATCCAATAAGTCTTGTTGCAATATATTCTAGGCATCATTTACACGAATTTAGAGTGTGTTAATTGATTAATATTGCTGTGTACTAAAATTCCAAAATTTCTCCCTCTCTCCCTGCCTTAATGTCTAAACTTTCATCCCATTAAGAGGCAGTTTTAATATAAAGGAAGTTACTCCTAGTGGATGTTTTCTGGCAACTTGAGTGTCTCTGGAATTTAACATTAGATAGAAAGGGTGATGGGGGCTTAGCTGATTGTTCAACCCTTGCCTTAGAATCCATGTGCTTTTTCTGTGGAAATCCCCTTTATGCCTATGAAGTGTCCACATATAACAAAAGTTATTTCCATTTGCATTTTTTCCCACTTCTCCTCCTATTCTTCTCACCCCCTTTGGGACAGGAATATCATTGTCTCTTTTTCTCAAGTTCGTTTAGTGCGCTTTTTGTTTTCACCAAACTTGGTGCCTGGACCATCTACGGGCTTTTGAAAATGAAAGATCAGTTTATAGTTGATTCATTGATTCTTTCCCCACCTCATGCCTATCTGGGATTTGACTCTCAGTGCTCCACTAGGCTCATAGTTTTTGTTTTATTTTTCAAACAGGTAGCTTTCTGTCATGGAACACCATGCACCTTTACTCCTACCTGCCATCAGATGCTGCATGCCCATTAGTCAACCCTTAGATCAGCCTCGCACCATTTAATGGAGCATCTAAAAATATATTCTGCAGTAGAAGCCTGTGTGTAGGAAATCATTTTGGAGAATCTAATATATTCCAAATTAAATCCATCAGCCTCTTCACCCTCATACTGTTTGTGTTCCTTGGATAAATGACTGTATCGACATATTGATATCTGGGCAGAATACTGATTTCTTTATTCCTTGCAACTACTCAATCTCCAAATTCTTTTGCATTTACCTCCATATTTTTATTGACTTTATCTTCTCTCCTTCCCCACTGGCATTGTCCTAATCCAGGCCACCTCATCTGTTACCTGATCACTGTGATGCTTCTGAATTAGCCTCTCTGCCACCAGTCTTCCCCCACACATTGCAGACAAATTCATCTTTTGGAAGCACACATATGATCATTGATACTCCTCATTTTCCTCAGGATTAACTCCATGCTTTTCAATGGGACTTATATCAATGTTACTAGGCTACACAGATACAAGTATTTTACACATTTATAGGTATTCTCTCATTGCATCAAAACTTTATCATTTGCACTCTACAGCTGTAAGCAAAGATGTTCTGACTTTTAAAAATTTTAATATATAAATTAAATATTAGGAAAATAGTTATGTTCCAAAGGATAGCTTTATAGACTTCATTGTAATACTCCCCACACCCACACTCTTTTAGGCCTAAGTAAACTGCCTTGGATTCTATTGTTAAGCTGGAAATTTCTGGCAAACAAGACAGAACTAAGAATAGAATCCATCAAGACTGACTTATTGTATCAGGTTTTGTATATAAGTTAATTAGATAAGGCAGTTCTCATAACTCTCCCTTATCTATTTATATGGATGGGGCCATTGCTTGAAAATTGTGGGCCCTACATTGGTCCACTGAAGGCAAACTAGACAAATGCATCAAAAAACACCCCTGGAACCTACTTCTTAGATGATATCGACACTGATTACAGATTCATCTGATTTGTTCCAGCAAGGATGGAGGTGTTTTTATATCATTCTAAGATTTCCTACGTTTACCTTCCAGGATGTTCCTGTTTTGGGATTTTTCTAGATTAGTGGTTCCCAGCCAAGGAGAGTTTTGCCTCCCTGGGGACATTTAGCCATATCTGGAGACACTTTTAATTTCCACAGTTGGAGGGGAGGGTGTTATTGGCATTAGTGGACAGAGACCAGGGATGTTGCTGAACATCCTACAGTGCACAGGACAACCCCTCACTACAGAGAATTATCTGGCAAAATGTCAATATTACCAGAGCTGAGAAACTCTGGAATTGATGTTCTTGGCTTGACAGGGAAGTCTGGGCAAGGATTTTCCTGATATCCATCTAGAATATCACTAGGTAAGTAAGTCTAAGTGCATAGAGACCTCTAGTAATGCAAGAGGCTTATCTAGAGATAGTCCTACAGTACTACCTCTATGCTTAGAAGCATAAAGGCTTCTAAGAGCTATGGAGATGCACTTTCTTCAGCTCTTCCCCTAAAGTCTTCCTCATTTGTTCACTGAGGCCCAAAATTATTTCCTCTGATTCCTTTCCATAATTTGAAAAGTGACTCAAGCTATAATTATACCTGGGAAGGAGAACAGATTGACTTCAATTTTCAAAGAGTAAGTCAGGTAGTTATAATTTTCTTGACAAGACATTTCAAAGAGCTAGAGAAAAATGCAAAGCCCTGGGTAGGGTTGCCAGATTTAGCAAATCAGAACATAGGATAAATTTAAGCGTAAGTATGTCCCAAATATTGTATGAGATGTACTAGTACTGAAAAGTTATTTGGTATTTGTCTGAACTTCATGTGTAACTGGGTATCCTGTATATTATCTGTCAATACTTTCTTTGAGTGATTGGAGGAATAGAAGATAGCTCTAGGAGAGAAACGAGTCAGAACGGTTTGGGAATCTCTAAGATATATTTATATCCATGATAAGCGTTCTTATTCTTTCTGTTCCTGAGTTTTGTCATATGCAAAAAGGAGATAATAATAATAGTACCTACCGTATAGGAAGGTTATGAGGATTAAATTAATTAATATATATAATGCATCCAGAACAATGCCTGGCACACAAAAGCTCAGTCCATGTTTGTTATTGTTATTATTGTCATTAAGACAGTATTTTTCCAAGACAATGGGGTGCATACTGGTCTCTGATATTAACTTTACTCCATAATTGAAAGAGCAGAAAAGAAGGAAACTGGATATTTCTTTTTCCAAGGGAGTTATACATGTGATATTTTTTGATAGCAGTAGTAGGTACCAGACTGCTCTCTAAACTAGGGCACCCAGTGTGCTTCAAAAACATGCATTGCCAAGAAAAGCATCTGCTTTTCAGAATAGCCCTATGTTTCATTCCTTCCAATTGCCAATGTGACACAGTGCTTGCATTTCATCATGTTATATCTCAAAAGTGAATTACAGTTGCTCTGGGGAAAGAATCTATGTCAGTACAAGATAACTTGTACTGATTCTACAGTGGATAAGAGTGATTAGTGCTCTGGGAAGAGCAATTTTCCTATGTTTATCTTTTTTTTCATATATATATGAAATACACATACATAATTGTAGCAAAGAGCTTCTTTTATATAGGTTTTTAAAAAATCCACTCTATATAGATGTTCTATTATTCTGAAATGTTCTATTATTCTTTTCAAAAACCTTTGATAACTCATTCTGGCCTACAGAATGATAGAATTATATGACATCAACCAGCATTTGAAGGGAGAGCCAGGACAAGAGGAACCAAAAAGGAAGAAAGAGAGAGGAGGAGGACGATAAGGAGGGATTTTTTTTCAAACAAACGTGTTTTATTGCCATCTATAAACAAAATTTACCCAACAATGAAATGAACTTTAATATTTATGTTTTTTTTTCTTTTCTTTTTTTTTTTTTTTTTACCTACTGCGGTATGAAGAACAAATGACAAGTCATAAACACTTGGGAGAAACAAAGACTATACTGTAGTGACAAAATCACTTTTTAAAATCTCTGTATGGTGCTCCTCAAATATCTAGAACCAGCCTTTTCATAAAATAGCACAGTTTTGTCCATTAGCTTGAATTCTGAAGCAACCTAAAGATACGGATATGATATACCACCACTTGCTTGTTGAAATATATCTATTACTATATCCAACCTAATGGTAGTATCTAAAAAGCTAACTTTTCCCTAGGAAGTGTCTTGTAAGCTGTTATTCATTTCCTTGAAATCTAAAGAACTTGGGAAAAGAGGAGAAGGAGGAGGAAGAGGAAGAGGTGGCATTGCTATTGTATTGATAAGTATACTATTTTATCAATAGGAATGAACTATTGAGAAGGGTTGATCTCAAAATTATTACACTGAGCAAAAGTGGCCAGACAAAAGTAGAATATATACAGTATAACTTCTTTTATATAAAATTCTAGAAAATGCAAACTAATGTGTAGTGACATAAAACAGATTAGTAGGAGCAGATGTGTGAGGAGAGGGAGGGAGGGAGAATAGATTATTGAAAGGTCACAGGGAAACTTCAGGGTGTGATTAACATGTTCATTATCTTAAATCTAGTAATGGTTTACAGGTGTATGTCTATGTGGAAAGTCATCAAATTGTATTCTTTGATATGTGCAGTTTTTTAATGTCAATGTTATCTCAATTAATAGGTATAACATTAATTAATTTCCACTCATTAAAAGATATACAAAACACACAAAAATGGAACTACATCAGACTAAAACATTTCTGTGCAGCAAAGGAAACCATCAAGAAAATAAACAGACAACCTATGAAATGGGAGAAAATATTTATAAATTATATATCTGAGAAAAGGTTAATATAAAAAAAACACAACTCAATAACAAAACAAATATGATTTGATTAAAGAATGGGCAGAGGAGCTGAATAGACAGGTCTCCAAAGATGACATACAAATGGCTAATAATTGCATGAAAATGTGCTCAACATCACTAATCATGTAGAAAATTTAAATCAAAACTACAATGAGATATCACTTCATACCATTAGAACGGCTATCATCAAAAGGGCAAGGTATAAACATTGGTGAGGATAATGAGAATAGTGAAAACTTGCGCACTGTGGGTAGGAATATAAATTGGTGCAGCCGTTTGGAGGTTCCTCAAAATATTGAAAATAAAACTACCATATGATCCAGCAGTCCTACTTCTGAATACATATCCAAAGGTAATGAAATCAGGGTATCAAAGAGATATCTGCACTCCTACGTTCAGTGCAGAATTATTCACAATAGTCAAGATCTGGAAACAACCTAAGTGTCAACAGATGAATGGGTAAAGGGACTATGACACAAAGACACACTGACACATAGACACACACACACACACACACACACACACACACACACATGCATGCACACAGTGGAATGTTATTCGGCCACAAGAAAAAAGGAAATCCTGCTGTTTGCAACAACAGGAATGGACATTGTGAGCATTATACCAGGTAGAGAAAGACAAATGCTGCGTGATCTCACTAATATGTAGAATCTACGAAACTCAAACTCATAGAAACAGAGAGTAGGAAAGTGGCTGCCAGGTGCTGGGGGATGGAGGAAAGAGAAAAAGTTTGGTAAAAGGTATAAACTTTCATCTATAAGATGAATAAGGTCAAGGAGCTAATGATAAATATAGTTGAAAACACTGTATTGTACAACTGAAATTTGCTAAGAGAGTAAAACTTAAATGTTTTCATCGAAAAGACGGTAAACATATGACATGATGGACTTCCATCATGTTAATTAACTAGCTGTGAGGAATCCTGTCACATGCCTGCATATATTAAATCATCATAATGTGTACTTTAAATATATTTTAATTTCATTTGTCAATTATGCTTCAATAAAGCTGAAGAAATATCAAAAACAATAAATCAATAGCTTAGAGGTTGAGGAAAAATATTTGCAATATTTCTTTTTTCTAATAATATTTGTCTATATCCAACAAAGGACTTGTACCTGGAATATATAAACTCTTACAACGCAAAAATAAAATTATTAACAATACAATAAAAATGTTTTATGAATGCCAGTAAATCCATGTAAGGCTGCTCGACATCATTGGATAGTAGGGAAATATAACAAATACTACTTCGCAAGGAAACACCACTTCACACCGAGTAGAATAACTAAAATTGAAAAAGGCTGACAGTGCCAAATGGAAGCAAAGATGTGGAACTTAATTCTCACACGTTGCTCTGAGGAAATAAAACTGCACAGATACTCGGGAAAACTGGCAGTTTCTTATTAACTTTCTTATAAAGTTAATATATGCCTTTCCTATGATTTCTCAATATTTACCCAAGAGAAATGGATACACATGTCCATAAAAAGACTTTTATAAGAATATTCATATTCTTTATTTATAATAACCCAAACTTGGAACAACCCAAATATCCCACAACAGGTAGAATGGATAAGAAAATTGTGGCATATTTATACATTAGAATACTACTCAGCAATAAAGAGGAATGAACTATTCAACAAGCACCATCATGAACGAATACCTAAGCTATTATGTCGAGTGAAAAAGCAAGATGCAAACTTTATTATTACATTGAAGACAGAAAGAAGTGGTTTCCTGTGGGGTTGCGGATGGAGGTGAAGGACAGAAAGAACTGAGGACATGAGGAAAATTTCTGCGGATGCAAATTGCTGTGGATTGAATTGTGCCCTCTCCCATGAAATTCCCATGTTGGAACCCTAACCTTCAATCAGACAGTATTTGGAGATAGGAGTTTCAGGAGGTAATTAAGGTTAAATGAGATCAAAAGTGTAGGGATCTAATCTAATAAGATTGATGGCCTTCTGTGAAGACACAAGGATGTGGCACTCATCTGCAGGACAGGGAGAGAGCTTGCCCCAGAACCTGGCCATGGACTTCCACCTCAGAGCTGCGAGATAAGAAATTTCTGTTATTTAAGCCACTCAGTCTATGGTATTTGTTATGGCAACTCGATCTGACTAATATTCAAATATTCTGTATCTTGCTCTTAAAATCAGTATATTTTATTGTATGTAAGTTATACCTCAGCAAAAATTGAGTATTTTAAAAAGTAAAAATGATGAAAGTGGGAGATAATGCAAATGTGAAATTGGGTGGTTGTGGAGTCTGGAGAATGGGCTTATGGGGGTTTATTATGCAATTTTATTTTTATATGTTTAAAAGTATAATAAAATTAAAAGCATAGTATAAATATCACATTTATAATACAAATTAAATGTGTAAGATACTTCAAATAATATTACTAAAAATACATAAACCTTTATGAGTTTATGAACTTATGGAGTAAATTATAAATATTATTGAGTATGTAAACATTTTGAAGAAGTGAAGGGGTATACGAACAGATGGAAAGACTCAATATTTTGAGATGTCATTATTCCCTTGGAATAATCTAGGCAATATATAAAATTTAAGTGAAAATTCCGAAACGTATTTTCATAGAACTAGACAAGCTTAGCCTAACATTTATTAGAAGAAGTTTGAGCAAAGACCACACTGAATGAGAATAAGGTGAAGCTTGATATGCAGACTTATTATGAAATGATAATAATTAGAGATCGCAGTGTTAATCTAGGAATATATAAATAGACCAGTGGAAGAGAACAGAGAACCCAGAGACAGATCCCAATATACAGAAATTTGATATTCAGAAGAAGGGGATGGGAATTACAAATTACTGGCAAGGTGGGAGGGAATGAACTATTCAATGAATGATGCCAGAATAAAATAAAGTTGGATACCTCCACTACGTAACAAAGATCTAAATATGAAAAGCAAAACTTCAAAATATTTATTACGTTGAGGTAGGGGAATATTTGTTAACTATGACATGCACACAAACTATAAAGGAGAAGATGGATACATTTGATAATGTTATAAACTCCTGAATGACAAAAACATTATAAAATTATTTAAAAAAACAAGTGAACAATTATGAGAAAATATTTGTTACATATTGTGGTAGTTAGAATAATGACCCCCAAAGATGTCCTCATCCTAATTTGTGAATATGGAGGAATTTGTGAATATGTTACTTTACAGGGCAAAAAGGAAACTGCAGGTATGGTTAAAGTTGAGGACTATGAGGTGGAGAGATAAACCTGGATTATCCACGTGGGCCCAGTCTAGTCCTATGAGTCCTTGAAAGCAGAGGACCTGTCCTGGCTGTGGTAAGAGGTAGATGTGATTACAGAAGAATGGTCAGAGATGTAATGATGCTGGTTTTGAAGATAGAAGAAGGAGCCACAAACAAGGAACGTGGTGGCCTCTAGAAGCAAGAAAATGAGTTCTTTCTTTCGGGCCCTATGAAGGAAAGCAGCCCAGGTAACAATTTCATTTTAGCCTCCTGAGACTTGTGTCAGACTTCAATCTACATGAATATAAGATAATGAAGTTCTGTTGTTTTACATCACTAAATTTGTGGTAAATTGTATAGCAGCAAAAGAAAACCAATGTATACATTTAGTTGATAAAAGATTGATACTCATAATATATGAAGAACTCCTCCAAATCAATAAGAAAATATTTTTAAAACTCAATACAAAATGAAAAAAGGATATATACAGGAATTAACAAAAAATGCATATGGTTGATAAACATAAAAAGATGCTTAACTCAATAAATACTGAAATAAAACCTGAAACAATGAAGTGGTATCATATACTGTTAACAAAATATCTGTAAATACCAAATACTGGGGAAGGTAAGTGAACAAATTATCTCATACAGTGCTTAGTAGGAAAACAAATTGGTAAACCCCTTTTCAGAGCAATTCAGTAACCTCTAGTAAAGTTGAAAGCACTCATACCTATAATCAAGCTATTCACTGTCTTGGTATATTCTCCAGAGGAACTTGCACATGACTCAATAAGATCTGTACAAGAATGTTTTTGGGGCATTGTTTGTAGTAGTAAGAGATTGGAAACAGCTTCCATACGCACCAACAGGAACATGTATACCTAAATTGTGGTATTCTGCTCAAAATTGCAGTAGCTCCTCATTTCAGGATGAAAGTCAAAGTTTTTATCACAACCTGCAAAGTTGTATGCAACCTGACCCCCATTATAATCTGGTCATTTTTTCTTGGCTTTTCTTCTTTCCAGTCAAACTGGCTGCCTTGCTTGTACTTAAACATAGGAGACATGCTTCTGCCTCAGGGCCTTTGCACTGCTCGTTGCTGCTGCCTGACGCACTTCTCTCTCACTTTCCTCACCTTCTTTAGGTATTTGATCCAATGTCATTATCTTAATGAGGCCTGCCCTAACTACGCTATCAAAAATTTTAAGCTCCTTCTCCACTGACTCTACCAACTTTCCCGTTTCCACGTTTTCTTTTCTATTGTATTTATACCTTTGAATATGTTTGTATAATTTATTTATTTCATTAGTTATTGTTTATTATCTGTTTACCTCAAGAACAATAAATTCTAGAAGGGTGGGGGTCTTAGTTGTGTATAACTAATGTATTCTAAGATCTTAGAGTTGTGTCTAGTATATAGTAGGGATTCAATAAATATATTTTCAAAAATGAATTGTATTCAGATAGAGGAATAATGTAATTTATGAAAAGTTCAAAAATATAAAAATAAACAATATGTATGAAAACATGTATTTGTAATACATATAAAGTATGATAACTTTCATATGAATATGAAAATCAGAACAGTGATCATTTGGGGGAAGAAGAGAAAAAAAGAAATTATGAAGGTATTCATGGGAACTTCAATCATAGTTACAATATTTTGTTTCCTAAAAATTAAATTTGACCCTGGCTGGTGTGGTTCAGTGGATTGAGTGCTGGCCTGTGAACCAAAGAGTTACCAGTTAGATTCCCGGTCAGGGCACATGCCTAGGTTGTGGACCAGGCCCCACTAGGGGGTACGCAAAAGGCAACCACACATTGATGTTTCTCTCTCTCTCTTTCTCCCTCCTTTCCCTTATCTCTAAAAATATATAAATAAAATCTTTTAAAGAAATAAGATTTGAAACAAATATAAAATGTTAGAATTAATAATATTGTATACTATGTATATGTGGGTGTTCTGACTGGATGCTCTTCTGTATGTATAAATTTTGTTACAATAAAAATTGACAAAATGACACAATGGGAAATGTGAAAATAGAGACATCTTGTACTGACACACTTTTAAAGAAACAATATGAAAAGAAGGCAGACAGTGAAAGATAAAAAGGGAGGGTATTTTTTAAAAAAGATTTTATTTATTTTTAGAGAGAAGGGAAGGGAGGGAGAAAGAGAGGGAAAGAAACATCAATGCGTGGTTGCCTCTCACACACCCCCTACTAGGGACCTAGCCTGTGATCCAGGTATGTGCCCTAGGAATTGAACTGGTAACCCTTTGGTTTGCAGCCAGTGCTCAATCCATTGAGCCATACCAGCCAGAGTGAGAGAGAGTATTTTTTAAAATGAGAGACTTGAAAGTGTTTATATACTAAAGGGAAGAACAAATGGAGAGAGAGGGAGCGGGGAAAGAGAGGGAGAGAGAAAATAAAGAGAAAAGTTGAAGATAAAAGGAGTGGAAGGGGTAATTAAGACTTAAATTAGCTTATGAGAAGGATGGGAGTTACAGCTTATCAGGGTCCATTAAAATATTATGGAGCCATGCTGCTAGACGGGCTGTCATTCATTCATTCATTCATTCATTCATTCATTCATTCATTTACTTATTCATTCACTCACTCCTCATAGAACCAGTATTTGTTATGGGCTCACCGTTGTGCGACTTACAGCGTCTCTGTAGAGAATTCTCAACAGAATTGGTATCCCCTCTAGAGAGATACAAGATTATTTAAATGTCCAAGGGGGTGGAGAATGTGTTTTTGGGAGAATTTGAGGTGTTTATAGCAGAATGCTCTAAAAGACTAGGGAAAAAAAAGTAGCAGAGCTAACATAGGGCTTCAGAGGGGAATTGTTCTGAGTCCCATGAGGGCAGGAACAGAACCTACCTCTGCCTGATATTTGTAGGAGAGGATTTATGGATTGATGGAGTGAGCTAGCATGGTGGCCTGAATTTCAACCCGGTGGGAGTGGAGGTGAAAAGTGTGAGGTGTGATCTGGCACTCCTTGGTCCCCACTGTGTTCTACAACTTGTGAGGCCATTCTTGGACATAGCCTTAACCCTGTTACCTTTCATAGGTCTCACCAACCAAATGATAATGAATGGCTATGTATTTGTCAGCAGGTGTGATAAACTAGTGGCACATGTAGTTGTGGTGTAAAACCTGAATTGTAAGTGTCTTTTTTCATTGTGGTAAAAAATGTACATCATGAACTTTACCATCTGAACCATTTCTAAGTACACACTTTAGTAGTGTTAAGTATATTCACATCGCTGTGACGCAGATCACCAGAACTTTTTCATCTTGCAGAACCAGTTAAACATCTCTACACCAGTTAAACAACACTTACACTTTACCCTACCCCCAACCCCTGGTAATCACCATTTACACTTTCTATAATTACAAGTGTGACTACTTTAGATACCTCATATATGTGGAATCATCCAGTATTTGTGTTTTGTGACTGGCTTATTTCACTTAGCATAATTTCCTCAAGGTTTATCCTTGTTTTAGAATGTGATAGTATTTCCTTCTTTTTTAGGGCTACATAGTATTTCATGTATGCATATACTACATTTTGTGTATCCATTTATTCACTGATGAACATTTGTGTTGCTTCCACTTTTAGGTTATCTATTTTGTTAGAATTTTTAATAATATTCTCATAATTATTTTTATTTCTGTGATATTGGTTATGATATCCCATCTATAATTTCTAATTTTGGTTCTTTGAGCCTCTTCTCTTTTTTTAGTTAATATAGCTGAGAATTTGTCAATTTTGTTGATCTTTTAAAAAAACCAGCTCTTAGTTTCTATTGTTTTATTAATATTCTATTATTTTTCTGTTTTCTATTTTATTATATTTGCTCTAATCTTTATTTCCCTCCTTCTGATGGTTCTAGGTTTAGTTTGTTCTTCCTTTTCTGGTTTGATGAGGTGTAAAGTTAGTGAATTAATTTATGAGCTTTCCTTTTTAATGTATATATTTATGGCTATAAACTTCCCTCTTAGCACAGCTTTTGCTGCATACATAGGTTTTATTTTTATTTATCTTGAGGTATTTTCTAATTTTCCTTCTGATTTCCTCTTTGACCCATTGGTTAAGAGTGTTTGTTTAATTCCACATATTTGTGGGTTTTCTAGTCCTTCTTCTGCTTTTGATGTTTAGCTTGTTTCCATTAGGACTGGAAAACATACTTGTAAAACTTCAATCTTTTAAAAAATTTTTGAGACCTTTTGTGGCTCTACGTTATTTTTAAAGATGGACAGCTAAATTGCTTTAGGTATTGTATATAAAAATTTAAGTTATAATTGAGTGGCAATTCAGAGAAACAGTTTTTTTTTTTTCATCTCTAAATGAGGAATCTGGGAAGTATTACATAACCATGAATCACAAAAACATATACCTAATTAAATCATCTAATTTATAACCTTTTACTCAATGAAAATCATGTATGAGGTCTATGGTCATAAAGCCTCATAAAGTTATGTTTTGGTAAAGTTGGCCTTAGTGGTTATTTAATATGGTTCCTTACGTTGCAGATGAAGAAACAGGGAGTCTTTTCTATTCCAAAGCTGTGTGTTCCAAAGGAGCATGACTTGACCATAGATTATAGCTTGTGTTACAGTATACTGACAACATCTTCGAGGCCATTCCCTGACATCCTTAGTTGTAATATATAGCAAGCTAAATTTTTCTAAGGGTATCATTGGGTATTTATAATGTTTACATAGAAAATAATTCAGAACATTTAAAAAATAAATTTTAATAACAGTTTTAGGTTCACAGAAAAGTTGACCAGAAAGTACAGAGGTTCCATATATCCCCTGCCACTCCCACAACACCCCCCAATCCAACTGTCCACATCCCCCACTGGAGTGGTATACATTACTGTAACTCTTGGTGTTGTATATTCTGTTTTCTTTAAAAACCATGGTAAACAAACACATACACTACCATGCTAACCATTTTTCAGTGCACAGTATACTATTGTTAAGTATATTCACATTGTTGACACAGATCTCTAGAACTTTTTCATTTTGCAAAACGGAAACTCTGTACCCATTTAACAATGATTCTCCTTTGCCCTCTTCCCCTAGTTCCTGGGAACCACCATTATATTTTCTATTTCTTTGAATTTTACTACTTTACATGTTTCATATAAATTGAATCATCTATTATTTTCTTTTTGTGACTAGCTTATTTCACTTAGCATAATGTCCTCAAGATTGATCCAAATCAGTCATCCATTGGTGGATATTTGGCTTGCTTCTACTTCTTGGCTATTGTAAATAGTGCTGCTATGAAGATGGGTGTGCAAATGTCTCTTTGAGACCCTGTTTTTGTTTATTTGGGATATTTACCCAGAAACCAAGATTACTGGATCATATGGTAGTTTTATTTTTAATTTTTGAGGGAACTCCACACTGTTTTCCATAGTAGTTGCACCACTTTGCAATCCTACCAATGGTTCCAATATGTGGAATTAATATGGATACAAGGGTTCCAATTTCTTTATATCCTTGCTAACGTTTGTTATTCATTTTTTGTTATTTTATTGTCGATGATAGTAACCATCCTAATGGTTGCAAGGTATAGAATTTAGAACTTTTGATTCTCTCTATCATATACTTTTTTTCTTGTTATTGAACTTTCATGAATTTTGACTGCTCATTGTGTTAGAGTTAACTGCCAACATCCTGTTTAGGACTGGGATAAAATTCTACAGACAAGATATTGTGAAAAACTGCTATTTTACCTAAAGAAGGGAAAGAGCTTTGTGAGATATTGTGTATCAATGAGTTATTCCTGAAAAGTCCAAAGGAAACTGGATTTATGTGGATTTGCAACTCAAAATGTAAAATTTAAGAATTCCTGCTGCTTTAGTTCAGATCATTATCAGATGTGGAATAAATTAATTTGTAGGAAATATATTCATAATGGAAGTTTCTAAACCACATCTATTTTAAACAATAAAATAAAGTAAAATAAAATAAAAAGAATCCTTTGATCCATAGAATGGTTTCTATATTATATGCAATTTAACCTGGAGGGGATTACAGAAAGTGCAAAATAAAAATAAGAAACAATGATTTTAAATAGGAAAATGATAGTAGCTAAGATTCATTGAGGACTTACTAGATCCTAGGCACATAGAATTTATATGCATTTAATTATCACAAAATCTCTACAGAGAGATATTATTGTACTCTCTATATTGCAAATGAACCTCAGAGAAGTTAAGTAAATAATCCAGGATTAAATGAACCTGAAGAAGTGGGGCCAACATCCAAGCCCAGATAGGTCAATCCACTTCTAACCACAGTGCAATCCCACCTCCCTGTGAGGAAGAATTAAAACAGTATGTTCCTCCATCGGGGGAAGACTAAAGGACAATTATATTTAGCTTCTCAAAGACGTATGATTTTCTTTTCTTTAAAGGAAGGGAGAGATTTTGAAGTGGGAGGAAGAGTCACATATAAACTCATGTTATATATTGTTTCTGGAGAACAGTTCTGCATGTAAGTAGTCCAAGACTTGGGCTTTCCTTAATACTCTCATCTCTATCCCACTGCAGAGTGAGTTACCGGGTGTTCTCCTAATCCCCTGGACTGCAGCTGGATGCCACACATTGATACACAAACATATTTACACACCTCAGAGGAAACAATGTGGTATAGTGGGGAAAACCTGGAATACTTTTGCAAGTGCTTCCTTCTTGGGCAGAAATCAGGGTTTTAAAATTATTACTGATTTTGCAAGACAGTGGTATAGTGGCCCTGAGGCAAGGCTGCCTGTGTTTGAGTCTAGATCTCCCACTGCCCAACAATATGACCTTGGACAAGCCCTGTGCCCATATATACCTTAGAGTCCTCATCTGTAAGACAGTGATAATTAATAGCAACATACTTCATAGGGTAGTTGGAGCATTGCATGTCAATATATATATAAAGTCCATAGCACAGTGCCTAGAATATAGTTAGTGCTGTTTCAATTTACCTGATGGCTGAGAAGGCAGAACTCAGAGCTGCAGAGAATTATTTTCAGGCATAAAAACCTAATGGAGCTGGTCTGGCTGGTTTTTAAAACTGCTTTGAACTGGTGACTTCTTTTTATCTTTTCTTTTTTCCCTTTTTGAACAGGAATGTCTATAACTGTTATCCTATGCCTGTCCTGTCTTTATATGTTGGGAGCAGTTAATTTGTTCCTTTAGCTTCATAGGTCAAGAGACGGAGAATTGTGCCCCAGGAGTTACACTCAGTGGAGTATATCCAGAACTTCATCTGTACTTGATACAGGTGATAAGATTTGGGACTTTTAGATTGCGATTATGATGTAGTAATGTGATTTAAAAACAAACAAACAAACAACTTTTGGAGACCTAATAATGGGATGAATGTATTTTGCATGGATATAAATTCTGGGGCCACAGGGTGGACTGAAGTAGGCAGAATTTTGGCTCCCCATGATCTCCGCCCTTGGTATTAGTCTTGTGGTTGTATTGTTATGTGGCAAAAGAGACCTTGCAGATACAATTAAGGTTACTAATCAACTGGCCTTAAAGTGGAGCAAGGATCCTGGATTGCATAGACGGACCCAGTGTAGTCATGTGAACACCTGAAGGTAGGAGAGGAAGGCAGAGAGATTGAGAGCATGGCAAGGACTCACTCCAGTATTACTGGCTTGAAGATAGAAGGAGCTACACGGGGACCATAAGAAGGAAATAAATTTTGCCAACAACTCGAATGAACCTGGACATAGATTCTACCCCTGAGTTTCCAAGTAAGAGCCCAAGCCAACCGGTAACCTGACTTTGGCCTTTTGAGACCCTAGGCGGAGAACCTAGCCTACAGAACTGTGACATAACAAATGAGTGTTTGTGCTAAAGCAGCAGAACACTTCTTTCGGATGAAGTATTTGTATCACTGCAGGGCTCCTTTGGTCAAATCTGGGGCAGGATTTCCCTGTGCCTTCCTCCTACACAGCCACTAAAAGCACTTGCACAGGTTCAGGTGCCGATGTTCCACCGGGGAAACCCACTGTCCATCCCAACACTTACTGTAACACAAGGCACTTGGGTGCTGTGTTTTACGTGTCCATCGTTGCCAATGAACTCAGGACAGAAAACATTTCTTCTTCATTTTTGTTCCCCCAGAGCAAGACACAGCATTGCCACAAGGTATGCCCTTGATAAATATTTTTTGAATGAATGCTAAATGTGTTTGATAACTAGTGTCTCTAGAGGACAATATTAGGTATGGGTAGAGGCAGAGCAAGGGGCTAGAAGCATGGCAGGCTACAAGATAAGGGAAAGAAACAATTTGCAAGGACAAAGGAATTAGAGTTTAATACTTATATAATTACTGTTGGTTTAAAAATTTCTTTGATAGATCTCTTCCACCCTCACCACCAGTAGTGTAAGTTTCGGGAAGTAGGCTGACCATTGCATAAGTGGCTTGTGAAATATCACTTAGTAGCTTACATTCCCGAAAAGTTGAATAAATATGTTTGTGGGTAGTTTACCCCCCAAGGTGCTTCTCCTGGCTCCCCTGCAGCTGGTCTCAGAATTGGTGTTTAGTAATTGCGTGGCAACTGACTCCTTCTGGGAATGGAATGCCCATGGCTGACCCTGGAGAAGAGACAGAGTGCAGCCTGAAAGAGTGTGGTCACTTCAGACAGTTGGGGACCTCGGGGTAAACTCCAAGAGCCTTGAGATGGCTTGTGAAGCTCTAGCAGGAAAACACCTACAGCTGGTTGCACCCCAAAGGCAAGCCAGAGGCATGAGATTTGAAGATGTCACCTAGGAAAGCAAGTCCTAGGGGGTACAAACAGCTGGAAGAGACCGTAGGATAATTAAAAAGCAAAACACCTTTTTTTTAATGAAGACTGATTCTGTCTTGAAAACCAATTAAATGAAGCTAGTCTGTTCTATGTTTCCAGCACAGTACTGCAGTTGCTATTTTGGTCACTGTAATTGGGAGTAAAAATAGTCTCTGCTGTGCCTGAAAAACAGCCACCAGCTACTCTATTTTAAATGATGTAGAAAAATATGAGGTGGATGTAAAAACTGGCCTTCTAGGGATGGCAACTGGCTGTATCTTGTTTCAGTGGTGGTTCTGTGCACTTTGTGATTTCTTGTTAGTGAAATAGATCACCACATGTTCTCAGGGATTTTAGTGCCTCCAGTACTGGAGCAGAGAACAGCACCCTATTATCAGGAGTGCATTTATGACTTCAATTCGGGTTGTGAATTTGGGTCAGCCATTTTGCTGTTCAGGTTCTCAGCTTCCTGCTCTAAAAAAGCAGAGCAAGTGAAAGGGGAGATGAGAAATGGGGAAAGTTGAAAGCGATTGCATTTTTAACCAGCGTCTGGACCTTTCTTATATGATCACTTGATGGTTTCATTTACTTTCCATGAACTCTAAATTTTATTGGTGAGTTTGGAATCAGTCCTTTGTTTAGGGGGCAGATCTAGATTTTGTGTAGCTTGAGCCTTGAACAGTGTTGGAGATCCTCTTTAAGAAAAGGAATACAAAAGTGTCTATTTGGCAAATTTTACAAAAAGATAATTATGTGAACACTGCCCGTCCCAGGGCCCCTGGAAAGGCCCCAAATCTTAAGCTTTACTACTTCCAGGTAAGCCCACTTCTGCACCTATGGAAGTGGGAGTCACCTTGCTTCTCTGAGAAGAAGGAAAGTGGCAGGAACCACAGAATGTGTTAGTTAAAAAGGAAATTACAATTAATCTTGATATTTTACAGGTGACGAGGACATGAAGGCTCGGAGAGGGTAAGTGATGCCCAGCGTTACACATGTAATCGGCACCTGACTCTGCTTCTCTTAACGCCACCTTTTTCAGACTGGTATTTCCGTGCCATTTCCCAGGACACTTTGTAAAACCAGAGAAAACAATATGGGTAAATATGATGCAGCCTATTCTACCTTACAGAGGGAGCTAGGAAGCCTGCAGGGAGATGGATGTAACCAGGTGATCCCATAACTAACGGGGTCTAAGAGGGAGAGTGGGGGTTTGACACCACCCACCCCCTGCCCTGAGTCCTGCCTATAGAAACTTACAAGGTATGACGACTTTTTCCTTTTTTAAAAAAAAATTTAAGTACAAAAGGACATTCATATCTCAATAAATTTTGTCCTCTTGTCCCTTTCAAAGTAGGTTCTTTTTCCAAATTGCTGCTGCTGCTGAAGCTGTTTTTAGAAACTCCCTTTTGGACTAATGTTTTGTCGGTTTTAGCCACCCAAGGAAGTCAGTACCTCAGGCCATTTTTCTGTCTTCCTTCTGCCTTCCTTCCCCCCTACCCCTTACATTTATATTTTTAGATTAAAATAAATATGTATCATTTAGTTTATCTGCAAGGTTTGGTGCTGAATGAATTTTAGATGTTTTTCCACATTAAGGTCATGATTTTTTAAGTTTTGGTATTATAAAAATAAACTGATATGGATTCTGAAGAGAACTATAGTTTTCACCAAAATTCTAAGCGAGGAGGTAAAACAATTGCTCATAACTCAAAGCCAAGGTAGGAGAATTGCTACTTTACATTCAAAGACCCTAGGCCAGGTTAAAAGGCGTAAACAGGCAGTGTGACAGGCCTTGTGTGAGCCGGTTTCATCTCCATCGTTACCATTACTATCCCCACCTGATGATGCTGACACAATGTGCCCATGGTACAGTTAGGAAAACTTGTGCTCTTCACACAGCCCTGTAAGATAGCATTTAGGGTCCTGTTTCTCATACTAAAAAAAAGCAGAGACTCATGCTGGTCCAAATACTATAGTGGCAAAACCAGCACTACGTTGATAAGTGAGGTCCATATACTGTAGCAATTCTTCCCCTCACCGGAGCTTAATTACTGTTACATCAGAATTTCCAAAACTGTTGTGTAAACATGGATATTACAAATGATTTGTAATCCCCAGGTCACAGACGGGATAATGAAGGCACTGCTAGATTGTGACTTGCCTACTAGATGGACACATTCCTGCACGTCTGTGTCTGAAACCCAGTTTACTCTTCAGGTGTACAAGTACAACATGGGCGTAATTATGATTAATGTTCCAGAGAAGGGACCTGGTGAAGCAACCGAAAAGATTGCTTTTTAAACTGTAATTACTGCTGCTGGAGAGGGATATTGTGATACATGAAAAATACTTATAGAGTGACTGACGTCTACAAAGAGAGAAATTGGAGGTCTTTTAGGAGCTACACATAAATTGAAAGAACATAAATTGACTTTTCCTTGCCAAAAGCTAGGGGAGGACTTAACATCTTTCTCCAATCACCATGAGACATTTTAAAGCAATCATCCTGTGGACTCATAGGAGAGATGTGTTTACGGCATTTGTGTCGATAATAGTAACCAGTAACTCCTGTGGAGTAATTACTGTGTGCCATGCTGAGTGCTCTACATAGTTTATCTCATTATATAATTGGAATCTATAAAGTAGCAAATAAAAACAGATGTGGTTAGAACCAAGGAAATAGCGTGGTTAGAACCAAGGAAGTAGCAAATAAACATAGGCATGGTTAGAGCCAAGGAAATAAAGATTCTGTGCCTTAAAAAAGTAATCAACCCTTGAGTAATTGCACAAAGGCTAGGAATTCTCCTCACTTTGTAGGTAAATCCTGATACCATTCAATGACATTTAGTGCAGTTTGTAGGTGCAGATGGAGTGCAGCGCATACCAGCAGATAAGCCAAAAAACAGGTTAAAAAGAACCAGAACCAGGGTAGAGGGCTCATTCTTGGCCACATCTCTTCATGGGGAAATATTGTTAGTTAAGAAGAGATACTGCTAGTCAAATGAGTTTCTGGTTGTAGCTTATTTAATGTACATTCAGACTTAAGTTCATATGATAAAAGCTGTACTTTATTTTATAATATAATTCTGTGTTCTTTCATTTTTAAAAAAATGAAGTCCCACCTTAAAAGATCTTTGAATATGGCTAGCTAGTGAGTGCAGCTGTTGACAAAGGTTCAGCTTCTCCATGAGGCACTTGTATTTTAAGAGAAGAATCTTAAAGCCTGAAATGTTTCCAAGACCCAAAGGAATTAGACACTAATGGTGGAATTGTAGAGACCTGGTGGAGATGTTTGGAGTGGGTAGAGGAGTGATCGTTCTCCCTATTTTATACCTAATTCTGCAGAGTGATTATTTTCTGTATGAGATGCTGAAAGACTTATTAGAGATAAGCATCTTATAGTTTATGAAAAGAAATAAAGTTGGTTATCTTCTAGAAACTGAATTAGTACCTCAAAATAGTTTTCTTTCTGACCCTGGAATCTGTTGTTTCTGCTTTCAAAATATGGTTTCTTCCTTCCTTACATAACAGCGGCTGAATTTTCTGTTCTTTCGTCCACTCTCCCCAATATTCCAGAAGTGTTTATCTGACTAGGACTAGTGTCAGACAGCTCCCACCTTTCCAGTAGTGATTGGTGGATCTGGGATAGACATGTGACTCTAAGGGAGCCTGTGGGAGCCTGTCCTGAGATTTTTGCAGAAACATTTAGGAAAGATGAACTTTTTTTCTGTGATAGTTATTAAGCTGACAGGATGTAACCCTGAAGTGGTTAGGGCTCATCTATACTATTACAGAGAAACAATCTGTTTGAGAAGGAGGCCAACTCAAAGGAAAGCAGACCTGGAAAGGGAAGAACAGATTCCTGAGGGAATGTGTGAGAATCCTGATTCGGATGAACCATACTTATCTCCTAGCCTTTTCAGTTACATAAGCCAGGAAAGCTTCCTTTTTGTTTAAGTCAGTTCGGTTTGCATTTTTATTATGGCAGCCGGAAGACTCTTGATTCAAACTCCCTCTCAAGATGCTAATCCCTTAAATCAATGAACTATTTATCACCCAAGTGCTGACTTCATCATCCTTTTCCTATTTCTCAATGTTATTTAATTTATCTTTGGACTCTCCTATCTTGTTCTTATTCAAAGAAAGAAAGATAACCAGTAAAAAATTAAGTCACGTTTATTTTTCTCTTTTTCCAGCCACCACTTTCTCCTGCTCCAACAATACCCACCTCCCACCCTCAATCCTTCCCCCATTTAGCTTTGTCCACGTTCCTTGGTGACTCTTCCCTTTCTTTCACCGTGTTATCCCTCTTACCCCTCCCCTCTGTTTATTGTGAGTTTGTTCTTTATTTCAATGTCACTTCTTATAATTTGCTCATTTGTTTTCTTGATTAGGTTCCACTTATAGGTGAGATCATATGGTATTTGTCTTTCACCACCTGGCTTATTTCACTTAGCATAATGCTCTCCAGTTATATCCATGCTGTCATGAAGGGTAGCAGCTATTTCTTTCTTTCAGCTGTGTAGTATTCCATTGTGTAAATGTGCCACAGTTTTTTGATCCACTCATTTACTGATGGGCACCTAGGTTGCTTCCAACACTTGGCTATTGTAAATTGTGCTGCTATGAACATTGGGGTGCATAGGTTCCTCTGAATTGGTGTTTCAGGATTCTTAGGGTACAATCCCAGCAGTGGAATAGCTGGGTCAGAAGGCAGGTCCATTTTTAGTTTTTTTGAGGAAATTCCATACAGTTTTCCACGGTGGCTTCACAAGTCTGCATTCTCACCTACAGTGAGCCAGGGTTCCCTTTTCTCCACACCCATTCCAGCACTTATTGTTTGTTGATCTGTTTATGATGACCATTCTATCTGGTGTGAAGTGGTATCTCTTTGTGGTTTTAATTTGCATCTCTCTGATGGCTAGTGATGCTGAGCATCCTTTCATATGGTTCTGGGTCCTGTGAATGTCCTCCTTGGAGAAGTGTCTGGTCAGGGCCTTTGCCCATATTTTAATTGGGTTGTTTTTCTTCCTAGAGTGGAGCTACGTGAGTTCTTTATATACTTTGGAGATCAAAAGCTTGTCTGAGGTATCACTGGCAAATATGTTTTCCCATACGATTGGTTCCCCTTTCATTTTGCTGATGTTTTCTTTAGCTGTGCAGAAGTTTCTTACTCTGATGAAGTCCCATTTGTTTATTCTTTCCCTCATGTCCCTTGCTCTAGGGGACATATCAGTGAAAATACTGTGTGGAATATCTGAGATTTTCCTGCCTATGTTTTCCTCTAGGACTTATATGGTGTTACAACTTGTATTTAAGTCTTTTATCCATCTCGAGTTTATTTTTGTGTATGGTGTCAGTTGGTGGTTGAGTTTCATTTTTTTGCATGTAGCTGTCCAGATCTCCCAGCACCATTTGTTGATGAGACTATTTTTACTCCATTTTATGCTTCTGCTACCTTTTTCGAATATTAATTTCTGGGCTCTCAATTCTGTTCCATTGATCTGTGTGTCTGTTCTTATGCCAGTACCAGACTGTTTTAGTTACAGAGACCTTATAATATAGTTTGATATCAGGTATTGTGATCCCTCCTACTTTGTTCTTCTTCCTCAAAATTGCTGCAGCTATTTGGGGTGATTTATGATTCCATATAAATTTTTGAAATGTTTGTTCTATATCAGTGAAATATGTCATTGGTATTTTAATGGGGCTTGTATTAAATCTATGAATTGCTTTGGGTAGTGGACATTTTGATGATGTTAATTCTTCCAATCCATGAACACGGTATATGCTTCCATTTATTTGTGTCTTCCTTAGTTTCTTTCTTCAGTGTTGTGTAGTTTCATGAGTACAGGTCTTTAACCTCCTAGGTATTCCTAGGTATTTTATTTTTCTTGTTGCTGTAGCAAATGGGATTTTCCCCCTGATTTCTGCTTATACTGTTTCATTGTTGGTGTACAAAAATGCCTTTGATTTCTGAATATTGACTTTGTATCCTGCTGTTTTACCAAATTCACTTATTAGGTCGAGTAGTTTTTTGGTGGAGTCTATAGGGTTTTCTGGGTACACCATCATGTCATCTGCAAACAACAACAGTTTTAATCCTTCCCTTCCAATTTGGATACCTTTCATTTCTTTTTCTTGTCTGACCACTGTGGCTAGGATTGTAATGCTATGTTGAATAGAAGTGGTGAAAGCAGACATCCTTGTCTTGCTCCTGATCTTAGTGGGAAAGCTTTAGTTTTTGTATGTTCAGTATAATGCCGGATGTAGCTTTCTCATATATAGCCTTTATTATGTTGAGGTATGCCCCCTTTAGTCCCACTTTGCTGAGAGTTTTTATCAGAAATGGGTGCTGTACCTTATAAAATGCTTTTTCTGCATCTATTGATGTGATCTTGTGATTTTTGTCTTTCCTTTTGTTTATGTGATGTAGTATGTTTATTGTTTTGTGAATATTGTACCATCCTTGCATCCCTGGGATGAATACCACTTGATCATGGTGGATGATCTTTCTAATGTATTGCTGGATAAAGTTTGCCAATATTTTGTTGAGCATTTTAGTGTCTATGTTCATCAGTGATATTGGCCAGTAGTTTTCTTTCTTTGTTTTGTATTTATCTGGTTTTGGGATTAGGTGACGCTGGGCTCATAAAAAGAGTTTTGGAGTCTTCCCTCTTTTTGGATTTTTTGGAATGGTCTGAGAAGGACAGGGATTAGCTCTTCCTGAAATGTTTTGTAAAATTCTCCTGTGAAACCATCTGGTCCAGGGCTTTTGGGTGCCTAGAGTTTTTTGATTACTGTTTCAATTTCACCGGCTGTTTTTGGTCTATTCAGGTTTTCTGCCTCTTCTTCATTCAGTTTTGGAAGATTCTATTTTTCTAGAAATTTGTCCATTTCACCCAGGTTTTCAAATTTTTTGGCATATAGTTGTTTGTATTAATTTCTTACCATCCTTTGTATTTCTGTGGTATCAGTTGTAATTTCTGTTCTTTCATTTCTGATTTTATTTATTTGGGTCTTCTCTCTTTCCTTGATGATTCTGCTTAAAGGCTTGTCAATTTTGTTTATCTTACAAAGGACCAGCTCCTTGATTTATTGATTCTTTAAATATTTCTTTTAGTCTCTATGTCATTCAATTCTGCTCTGATCTTGATGATATCTTTCCTTCTGCTTGCTCTGGCCTTTGTTTGTTGTTGTTTCTCCAGTTCTTGTACAGGTAGGATTAGGTTGTTTATTTGAAATGTTTCTATCTTTTTTAAGTAGGCCTGCTATGAACTTCCCTCTCAGGGCTGCCTTCACTGTGTCCCATAGGTTTTGGACTGTGTATATTCATTTTCATTTGTTTCCAGAAACTTTTTTGATTTCTTCTTTGAGCTCATTATTGACCCATTTGGTGTTTAATAACATGCTATTCAGTCTCCATGAGTTTGAATGTTTGAGTTTTTCACTTGAGGTTGATTTCTAGTTTCAAGTCCTCATGGTGCAAGAAAATGCTCGATATGATATCAGTTTTCTTGAATTTGTTGATGCTTGTTTTGTGTCTATCATGTGGTCTATCTTTGAAAATGTTCCAAGTGAATTTCAGTAAAATGTGTATTTTGCTTCTTTGGGGTGAAATATTTTATATATATCAGTTATGTCCATTTGATCCAATGTGTCATTCAGTTCCACAACATCCTTGTTGATATTTTGTTTGGAAGATCTCTCAATTGTTGTCAGTGGGTACTAAAATCCCCTAATACAGTTTGTTGCTGTCTATATCTTTCTTCAAGTCCTCCAGGATTTTCCTTATATATTTGGGAGCTCCTATGTTGGAGTGCATATAGGTTTACAATGTTTATGTCTTCTTGATGGATTCTTTCTTTGAGTATTATGAAGTGTCCTTCTGTGTCTCTTTTTATGGCCTTTGTCTTGAAGTCTATTTTGTCTAATATAAGTATTGCTACCCTGGTTTTTTTTCCCTGTCCATTTGCTTGGAATAGTTTTTTCCAACCCTTTACTTTCAGTCTGTATAGGTCTTTTGTTCTGAGGTGGGTTCCTTGTAGGCAGCATATGTGCGGGTCATGTTTTCTTATCCATTCACCTACCCTATGTCTTTTGATTAGAGCATTTTATCCATTTACATTTAAGGTTATTATTGATAAGTCCTTATTCATGTTTTCCCTTTGAATCTGTGTTGCTCTCTCTCTCTCACTCTTTTTCCTCATCTTCTTAAAACAGTCCCTTCAGCATATCTTGCAGTGGTGGTTTGGTAGAGTTGTATTCTTTTAGCCTTCTTTTGTCTGAGAAACTCCTTATTTCACCTTCCATTTTAATTGAGAACCTTGCTACATAGAGTTGTTTTGGTTACAGGCCTTTGCTTTTCATTACTTGGAATATTTCTTGTCATTCCCTTTTGGCTTGCAGTTTTTCTGTGTAGAAGTCAGCCTCTAGTCTTATCAGGCTCCCATGTATGTTACTTCCTGTTTCTCCCTTGCTGCCTTTAAGACTCTCTCTTTGTCATTGATAGTTGCCATTTTAATTATGATGTGTCTTGGAGTGGGTCTCTTTGGGTTCCTCTTGACTGGGACCCTCTGTGCTTCTTGGACTTGTGGGACTTTGTCTGTCCTCAGATTAGGGAAGTTTTCCATTGTTTTTTCAAATAGGTTTTCTATCTCTTGCTCCTCTTTTTCTCCTTCTGGTATCCCTATTTTATGGATATTATTATGTTTCACATTGTCCTGCATTTCCTTTAACCCTTCATTCTTTTTGAGTCTTTTTTCCTTTTCTTGTTCTTATGGGAACTTTTTTTCTACCTTGTCCTCCTGCTTGCTGATTTGATCCTCTACTTCATCTAGCTTGCTTTTGATTCCTTCTACTGTGTTCTTCAATTCAGAAATTGTAATAATTACCTCTTGGTATTTGTTGATAGTTTCTATGTACTTTTCCATGCTGATACAATTTGCAGTGAGTTCCTCATAGTTTCCCTATAGTTTTTATTAATTCTCACTGGGCTCATTGGGCTTCCATATAACCATTGTTTGAAACTCAATATCTGATAGTTTACCTGCCTCTATTTTGTTTAAACTGTTTGTGAGAATTCCTCCTTTCCTTTGCATTGGGGGTTGTTTCTTTGTCTTCCCATTATTTGTGAGACTCTTCTTTTTTGCTCCTGCCTCTTAAATTGATCTGTTTTGACTCCCTGCCTTTGTGGTTTGAACTTCTATGGTAGGAAACCTGTGAGATTCAGTGGTGCAATGTCCTTGACCTTCTCCATTTGATGCTCTTGGGATGCCTTTTATGTTGGGTGTCTGGAAGTAATTGACTTTTGACTGTTGTTTGATTATTCTTTGGTGGGTCCTTTCCTCCAGCTGGTTGGCTGAGGTTCACTCTCTCCATCACGTCTTGTGTGTTGTTATACAGGTGCTCCCAGAACAATACCACGAAGCCCAGGAAACAAACTCACATCTGCAATAAAACCACAAAACCCAGGAAACAAACTCACATCTGCAAACTCACACCCTGCAATCCCACTATCAACAGCAAATGAACCAGTATTAATAAGGCTGTAAAAAATTTAAGACTATTACAAGAAAGGAGAGAAATAAACTATAGTATAAAATCTAGTGACTTAATATGCACAAAGTTGATGGGCAAGAAATGAGCGTTAAAAAGCTGTATAGTAAAGAAAATATCACAAATCATGAGAAGACCACAGTGGATGTTTTACAGTAGCCTCTAGTATTTCCCGCTGATTTTTCTTTCTGGGTCTGCCTCTGGTGATGTCAGATGTTAACGCCATCTGACCTTAGGCAGCCTGTTCGAGACTTCCTGGGATCTACTGTCTGTGGCTGTCTTCTTCAGTTGTTAATCTAGTCACTCTGCACTCAGCAGTCAGGCTTAAGCACCATAGGTTAGGGCAGAATCCCTCCTGGGGTCGGGGCTAATGTTTCCCCTCAGGCTGCTGCTGCTTAGAGGGAAGTGGTCTGCCTGAGCAGTATGGCTGCTGCCATATGGGGCACGACTCAGCACTGGGATCCCAATGGCTACTCTCTCAGTCCTCTCCCCAAAGCCTCTGTCCCCAGTCTCTCTTCAAGCGTCTCTAGCCCACTCTTCTCCATCCCTTGCCAGAGACCAGGGTAAGTGACCGCAAATGAAAATTTATGAGTTGGCTCTTTAAAGGGCTCTGCCAGTCTCCAGCTGTCTGTCTCTGGCAGAGAACAGCCCTGCCACTTTTTGTAGCTGGCTGTTATGTGTGTACTTTTTGAGTTCTGATGCTGTAGGCTGGGGATCCCCACATGCAGTTTAGACCCTGCTCTTCTCAGGGGGATCAACTGGCTGCTTAAATATTCCTCTGGCGCCTGAGGGTGCTCAGCCAGCCTTCTTGTGTCTCTGCTGCACTCCTTACCAGTCAGGTTGTGCTGAAGCTGAGTTTTCCGTTTGTTTGAGGTTATAAGGCTTCTCTCTCTCTATTGCTCAGTTGTTCATTCTGGGTGATTTCTCCACAATTTAGCTGTAATTCCAGATTGGTCCTGGGAGGAAGTCAGTATGACTTCCATTCACTCCTCTGCCATCTTGCTGATCCGAATCACATTGATTATTTAGTTTCATGTAGACTATACAGTTTATCTCTGGTGATGTAATCAAGTTCAGAATACATTAAAACATTAAGCATATTGAAAGTAGTCTCTGTGATTAGGGTGTAGCTTCAACTTTGTGATTAAAAAAACATGCTTCATATTACACAAGCCTGATAACTGGTGGAGACCTCTTTCTTGCCCAGCAGTTTCTTAACTATCAAAAAATTTTCCTGGTTGGTTGCTATGGCAGCAGCACCAACTCAACTTTCCCAGTTTAAAAGCATCCTTTGTCAAATGAGCAATTGACCTGTTTTCTACCATATCCCAAACTCTGGCCTAGTGAAACACAAGTTAAACAGAGTAAAATGGTATCTTATTGTAGAGGGAATCAAGGCTGAGACGCCAAAGATGAAATACCATTTGCCCTGACTAATGCTGTAAATACTTCTTTCCCGTTTCTGTAAACCGCTTCGTGCCAAACCTGTGCCACACCTCCAAGGACCCTCCTCAGATCTGTACCGTGCCTCCCAAGACCCTCCCCATTTGGCCCAACATAAAAGGAATGCAGAGCTATTGTTCTGGGCCCAGGCTTTGAGAGAGTACTCCACTGGGCCCGCATGCGTAAATAAACTTTCCCTTTGTTACTCCTGGTGCCGCGTGAGTCTTTCCTGGTTTCACTTTCTGCAACATTTTGGTTCCCTAACCAGGAAATGTCCCATTCATGCAGGCGAATTGCCTCCAGTGGGGAGGGCTGGCAGGCTGCCCCGCCTGACTTTTTCTGGGACCTGTTCTATGCCAGGGTCTCTTGGGATGACACCTGGTAACTCGACCTTAACATTACAGCCACTTAAAACTAGATTTCCACTCCAACTCTGCCATATACTTACTGTCAGATTGTAGAGAGTTTATCAAAATCTTTGTGACTCAGTTCCATCATCTAAGAAACAAGAATAGTAAGCTAAAGTAAAATGTAATACAATAATATACAAAATAATAGGGCTTGTGTAAAGTTAAAAGATCTGATCTGTAAAGCACTGAACATGATAGGTGACACAGAGAAAGCATACCAGGTGGCTCTTTAGATATACAGTTATGATCACATCTGGAATTGATTATTTGCTCAAAATTACATACCTTATATGAAGCCCATGTTTTAGAAGCATCTCAGAGTGGGAAAATTAAGTTTCAAGTTGATTGGTCTTTTGAGAATAATAAATATGTGGAAAAATACAATAAAGACCTAACTTGGGTAAATTAATTGCTGTCCAGTTGATATGGAATTATACCTAGAAGTGTTAATAAATGAAACAATAAGTGACCCTCAGGAGTATTGTTATAAACTCTGACCTCTGCCACCATCTCTGTTGAAATGACTCACTGAATGCTCTTAATTGTTGCATGGAACATGTCCATTAATTTTTCTATTGTACTGAAATTAAAATTTAAAATAGATATTATCAAAACTATTTTTATCTTACTTATCTATATCAGATAAATCATTTTCAAAACAAGTACTGTCATGTGACATTTCTGAACATAGGTCACTGGAAATCTTATTAGTTTTGGAACTACAGAAACATTTCTCTTATTTTATTCTGAAAGGACAAGAAACGATTTCAGGATAGTGCTGGCATACCATTCTAAACCTTGTCTGTAGTTGTATGATCAAAGAGTGTGTACAAATTCAAATGTTATGTCATGTGGAGTCTAAGAATTTCTGCCATCTGGGTGATGGTTCGGTAACATAAAGGGAACTTGGCCTCTAAATCATGAAGTTATTGCTTCTGATGAACTTTTGAATAGTTATACTTTAGAATAGTTATACTGAGAGTAATGATACTTTAGGAAAATGATGATTATGGTTCATTAAAATGATGATTATGGTTCAGCAAAAGAGGTAAGCTAAAGCCACCTGCAAGTTGTGACTGTGGTTACTTTATGGACTACTGAACTAATTGCCTAAATTGCTGAGTAAGTTTCTTCAAGTTGAAAATACTGCAAGAGGGAACAGACTATTTACAAATAGGGTTTCTTATACAGCTGGGTAGAATTTAGGGTCATTCATTTATGTTCAGCATTTCCAAAGGTTAACAATGTGAATCATGCAACTGAAACCAGCCTCGCATGTCTTCAGGATGTTACCACATCAAACACCCAACTGGCGTCAGGGAAGGAGGCCTGATGTCATTGTATGTTTGGTCTATATGTTTTCTTAACCCAACAGTAGCTTCCTGAGAAACTCGGTAAATTTGGGTGGAATGTCTCTGTAGACTACATGTAGATTTTTCCGGATATTTCTCCCATCTTAGTAATGCTAGTGAGACTCACACAGCAAATGCTCATTAGGAAAATAGATTCTGAATTATACAGATGAAAAAACAAAGAATAAAAATTTGCCGACTGGCACAATATAGAGATCATATGGAGGATTCTGAGCTGGAAAACACTTAGAAGTCACGTTGACCAAATCAAATCCCATTTTAAGCTCCTATCACAGTTATACAGCAAGTTCCAGTGTCAAATGTGCAGCAACCAGCTTTCCAAGCTGCAACCAACTCATGATCCAGGTTTGGCACCGCATGGCAGGGGTGGTGCCAACATCAGGAGCACCTATTCACGTGTGGTACTCTTCCTTTGAGAAACTTTACAACTTTTAATTACCCATTAAGTAAAACCTTGATAATGTATTGTGATGGCAAACCCTTTTCATCTTCAAGAATTTATAGCTTAACTTAAGGTGAGGGATTAAATTAGAAAAACAAGTAAAGACAGTTGTTATTTAGATCAGTGTTTTTTACTGAGTTTTCTAAGGCATGCTTTGGGCTTTCTTAAAAGCCAGCATGGTCACGGGGTCTGCTCTACCACCTATCAACTTTATCAAACTACAGTTTCTACACGTTTCCCACATTTAGAACTCTTGGGTTTGATGATGAAGAACCTTTTGCCAAACTTTTAAGTTTTCTGAGAGGAGGTACTGGCTCTTTTTTAACATTATAGTTCTCTACTCCCTACATGGTGCCTGGTGTGAACTGAATGTTTGTGTCCCTTAAAATCATATCTTGAAACCTAACCCCTAACGTAATGGTATTTGGAGGTTGGGGCCATTAGGAAGTTAGACCTTGAAGGTCGGCCCTCATAAATGTGACTAGTGTCCTTATAAGAGACCTCTGAGAGCTCCCTTGCCTCCTTTGCCATGGGAGGATAGAGCCAGAAGAGACAGAGACAGAAGATAGCCATTTATGAATCAGAAAGTGGGTTCTCACCAGACTCCCAAACTGCTGGCTCTTGGTCTTGGACTCTCCAGCCTTCAGAAATGAGAAATAAAATTTTGTGACTTATAAGCCCTCCAGCCTATGGTATTCTGTTATAGGAGACTGAATGGACTAAGAGAATGCCTGATGGATAGTGGGCGTTTAAGTATTTTGATTGAACAAATGAACAAATTTAGATTTCCAATGTAAACTAAACCACCTGAGAAGACTCAGTATTTATTTATCCATTAGCTGATTAGCAAATAGGATATTTTGGAAATAAGTTGGTTATATTGCTTTTACCCTCTAAATGATAATATTGTTTCCACAAATCATAATCTAGGAATGGGCATCACATAACATTGAAATAAATTCTGATTTAAAAAATAAAATAATCCATTGAATGACAAAGTGACTTGGGTGGTTTGCTGTCAAGGAATGTAATTCTGGCCTTCAGTCTCCTTCCAGTAAAGCGAGCTAACTTGCCTCAGCAGACACCTGTTCTGTGCGACTCCAGCACACCTGATGGCTCTGTTAGGAAAGGAAGCAGGGACAACTCAGCAGAAAGACTGAGGAGGCTCTATTGGTTTGGGGCTGGACAAGGTGACCTTTGCAGACTCTTGTGTCCCTGAAATGTTCTAAGTCCATAAAAACTAACAAAATAAAACAAAATAAACACGGCCCCCACTCTTGGAACCAGTATTTTCTGTGAAAAACTTCATCAAACTGTTACTTAGCATCTTTTTGAAAAGACAAAATTAAAAAATTATGATGGACTTTTTCTTTACTCTCCACCTAGAAGTGGCTCAAACCCTACATAGGGTGTTTTAGCCCGAGTTGGGAGGGGTTTGGCTTCTGCCCCCCAACCATTGCCTGCTTGCTGATGCTGATGGGGGAGGCTTTCGAATGTGTTTCATGTTGGTTGACCTTTGGGCTTGGGTTCTGGAGCTCGCAGTGTCCCTCACGGGGACAGAACACATCCTGGAAACGGTCTGGCAGTTAGCTCCCCCGGCGTTCTCTGTGGGTGAACTCAGGCAACCAACAACTCGGTGACTCCGGCAGATGTTTTTGTCTCTTAACCCTCGGGCACCTTGCCCTGTTGTCTTGTATACACAGGCTGATGCCTGGCACCCTGCCTGTTGCCACCAGGAATGAGCATGGCTCCAGGGAGTACTGCCAAGTTGTGTCAGTGAGCTGCTTTCTGTGAGCCAAGTGGCCACCAGATAAATGCACTGTTCTGCTTGCTCAGAACGATGTCGGGGGCACACTCGCCTACGTATCTCACTACTTTATGTGGCTGTCAGTTCTCTATGTTCTGTGTTTTAAGCCATTCGGTTTCACATTGCATTTGCCTCATTGTGCAATTGTGGTGACTGGAGGGGTTCATTGGACAAAAGTCATAGGTTTCATGATTGTGCCTGTAGCAAAATAGTGGAAGAATATGCTACCCCGAGTGTATTCTGTCTCAGCCATTAAGATCAAAGTCATCTAAATAATAAATAAGAAATAAACTTCTGCCAGTCAACACAGATGACAAAAACCCACTTATGGTAACAGCCTAGCACAGTGGACAGCACTGAACTTGTAATCAGAAAGGGCCTGGCTGCAGGTCCCAGCTCATCATTTATAAGCTGAGTCCTTTACATGTTTCCAATTTGTTTTTAATTATTTCTTATTTCTATTTTAACAGATTTAATCTGTATTGAAGTATTTCTTAAATTAAAAAGAAAACATGAGTGAATGGGTGTGCAACCTTTCCAAGTTAGTTAATCTCTTTGAGCATTGAGTTCCTCAACTGTATAGTAGAGTTCATTTATTCATTCAACAAACATGAATTGGGTATTTTCCTTCTGCTGGACATTGGCCTGGGTCCTGAGGGTACAAAGGCGAAGAAGACTGAGTTCTGCCCTAGCAGAGCTCTTGGTTCTTTGACCAGTCATTATTCAGGGATAAACCCCAAAGCAAAGAGCTCAGTGTCCTTACAGAGATAACAACCCAGAGCCCTCGTATTACAGAGGCCAAAGAAAAACTTATTTTGCTGGGATGGTTAAGCTCCATCTAGAGGTGAAGTTTTGAGTTGAGTCTAGAAAGATGAACTGGGGTTGTGTCAAGCCACGATGAGGCTTGGAGCAGGAGCAAGGGGAATACCTTCTGGACAAAGGGGAGTAGTATTTTGGGTCCATAAGGACATTAAAGGAGCCCCTTGAAACAGGGAAACCCTGCTCCCAGAGGAAGGCAGAGCCCAGGAGCACTCACTTTATTTATAATGAGGAGGTGTTCCTGCACTACCTCATTTTACAGGTGACCATCAATTTTAACAACACCCACAGGCTAGGTAAATGACTGAAGAGTTTTTCTGATTATAAAAGCAATGTACATTTATTGTAACAAATTTAGAAAATACACATAAATATAAAAAAGACAATAAACACCATCCAGAATCTTTCCAGAAAGAACTTTAATATTTTAATGCTTTAAAAAATACACACATGTGTTTCCATATTTACTCTGTGTCATTTAAGCTGAGACTTGAAGAAGAAGAAGAAACAGTGGCAGAGAGAGGAGAGGGCCTCTGGACAGAGAGATGTGCTTGTAAGAGGCTCCAAGAAGAGGAGAGACTGTTTGTGGGGGAAACTGGAATGTGGCTGAGGTTCCAGGGAAGAGGGCTGGAGTGGTGGGGTTGAGGTTGGAAGTTGCAGGATCAAATCATCTGGGCAACTGGGAACTTGGAGGGGTTTTGAAACTCATCAGGAAACTGACATGGCATTGCCTTACTTTTTAAGAAGACCACCTAGCAGCCCTGTGGAGAGTTGATTGTGAGCAGGCAGGAATGGAGGCAGAGAGACATGATAATTCTGGTAGAAGATCATGGTGGCAGGGGAGAGAAGATATCATATTCAAGGCAGAGTTTGAAAATGTGATTGAAAGGGTTTAGTGATGAATTGACATGGGTGGTGAAGGAGAAATTGAGAATGAATTATAATCGATCCATATATACTTCTTAGTTAATGAAATTTAACTAAATTAGGATATTTCTAAATTTACAATGTTATATTTCATTTTATCAATGGTTTATCATCACTGAACACTAAGTCTGGCGTTCTTCTACTTTTAGACCTTGCAAAAAGCATGTTGATAGAGAGGATTGCTTTACTTATCCCCTCTCTTTTCTGTGCTTCCTCCTTTCCACCCCTCATCTAGGAGTTTCCACCCATTTGTGCTGGTCAGAGCACCTACCTAGGAGCCATTTCTGTAATGTGACCTAATGGGCAGTGTGTTGGGTTTGTGTTTGGTGGTGTGGGCAGGTGAGACTTGGGTGAGCAGAGACAAGGCATCCCCAGGTATGCTGGCTGAGTAGGGAAGAGGACGTGCCTTTCTGGTGGAACATGCCCTTCCGTACTCTCCATGCTCCAGACTGATCTCCAGCCTCTCCTGACCTTCCAGGCTGAACCAGTCGGTCATTGGAGGTCAAGCCTGGGTTACTGAAGTCTCCAAGGGTGTATCAGAACACCTGTCTTAGTGAAGAAGAGTGAGCACCAATCAATAACAAAACACTATCAAAAGCCAAAGTTGATGGTTTGACATGGAGTTAATTTGGTCTGATAAGAATCATTGGCTGGTGGTGAACTAGAATGATAGCAGTCATATCTCCAAGTGGTGGTGTTAGAGGTGGTGACATTTTTTTCTTCTTTGTATGCCTCTTTATTTTGCAAATTTTCTTCAGTGAGTGTGGTCTTACAAGAACTGATCTAAACAAAGCAGTTTTGTAATTGTCAGTGCTATAAAAATTGTAGGTATTTCAAATGGTACAGTCTTTATTGGAAGGAACTGCATTTTTATCTTTTTTTAAAGATTCGAATGACAGAGCTGAGAATTCCTAATAATAAATGGCCTGTTTATGAAAACTGCCTTGAATACTTAGTGATTTCCTAATAAAAACAAATAGAGATTTCACTCAAAATATTTTAAAATATAAGTAGTATGTCTAGCATATCTAACACAACTTTAATGATATGATTATCATACATATATTTTAACCATGTAGTCATTATATATGCCACAGCAGCATATCTGTATACATTATACATATTATAATGAAATATATGTTACCTTGTATCATTCACAGAGTGTGGCTTTGTGCCTGGCATAGCTCAGTGCCTTGGTAACTGCTGAATAATTGTTGGAAGTGGAAAAAACTTTATATGTGTTATCCTGGACTTTAATTATTAAAAATGATAAGACATAAAAATGATACCTCTTCTTTTTAAGTTACCTAACTTTAGGAGTAACGCTCAGCTTTTTTTTTTTTCGTACAGGTTTATATTTGGATGGAAGAATCAGCTATAAGTATAAGAAAAGAAGACTTGATATAGGAGTAGTATATCTAAAACAGAGACTGGAGCTTTATTTTACTAAGATCTCAATATGATCTAGTGAATAAAAATAAAGCAATATCATCTTAGGCTGCATTAATATAAATATAGTGTCAGCAACAAGAAACATAATTGTTCTGCTACATTTTTCACTCTAATAAACAAACCAACAAACAAAACCCGGTATGATTTTCCTTGAAGAGGAAATATCTTCATGTGGCTCAAGTACCAACAAGTGTCAAAGTAACATTTATTTCTCCCTCCCCTCCTATCCTGCATAATCACGGTGGCCACTTCCCTCAGGAGGTGAGCAGAGATGCTGGCTCTTGTCGATCCTTCTGAGGACTTGATGTAGTTACAAACATTTTCTTCCTTTAATAAAAAATGTCAGCATTTAGTGTATTCCACATGTCTGTGTCTTGTTTTTTGTTTAACTTAACAGAGTATTTCGGAAATTATTTACTACGCATTCTTCACTTACAGCCAATAACATCCCATTGTGTGCGTGAGCTCAGCAAATCCCTGGCTACTGAATAATTAGGTTGTTTCCTTTCCCCCTTTGACAAACAAGGGCTTCAGAAAATAATCTAAAAAACACACACATAATTATTTTCTGTGTACGAGTATCTTTGCAGGATAAATTTCTAGAAATGGAATTGGTAATAAAATTCTGCAGTTTCTACTAAATTTTTCCCCCATGGGTTAAACAATTTCTCACCAACAGTATGTTCCCACACATAGAAATCTGTAAGTGAAAACTGGTATCTCAGTGTAGTTTTAATTTCTATTTCTTTTATGGAGAGAGGATACACATGTTTCTAGGTTTATAAGTCATTTCTATTTCCTTCTGTGTATACTTTCATTTATATATTTTGTCTAATTTTATATTATGTTGAACAGATTACTCAGTTAAAGGTAAATTCTTTCCAGGGTCTATTACATCCTGCCATCTGGTACCCATGCATATGAGAATTCAATGTGGACTAGAAAATACAGGGGGAAATTTATGAAAGAAGGAGATGAAAAAAATTGAAAACTGATGCCAAAACATCCCGGAGGTTATAGTCAGGCACTAACTTCCTTTGAAGGGTTCCAAATACTGGGAGTAAGTCCTTGGGAAAATAGTTTGACTTCATAGGACAAAATACTTGCACTATGAAAACTTGTGTTATCTTCCACTTCGATATTTAGAAATCATCTCCTCCCCACAAAGTAATAAACATTGTGTTATAAATTCAAGAGCAAGTGGTTTTTTTTTTAACAAGGATGTAGTCAAGACTGTATTAGTAGAGTAAAATGGAGCATGGAAGCAATTTAGGGATTGGCTACCAACTACCTACTTCATCTGATGTACAGGGTGGAGAAAAAGTGGGTTTATGGTTGTTCATATGGAAAATAATACAATAATTAATAAATGATAACATAAGAATAAACTCTGCATTTCATAAACCATAACTCACAACCATAAACCTCTTTTTGCCCTACCCTAAGATATGAGTTAACAATTTTTTCACAGTTTAAAATAATTATGGCAGTCAACTATTTTTTAGTATCCATTCTTCTTTTTCTACTCTACTAGAATTTTGCCCCAACTGAAGTCAATATTACTTAGCTCCCTTTGCTGCTAGAAATGGCCATGTGATTATGTTCCGGCAATGAGGAGTCAGCGATATGAAATGTGATACATCCATTGTGTTTCCTCCCTTTTCTGATGACCGGGATGTAGTTGTGATAGTAAGAGTTGGAAGAACCATCTTGGACCCAGATATATTAAAAAAAATGTTGAAGAGTCCTGGACTTAAATGTAAAAAAGCATTTAAACTACTGCATGTCTGAGTCTTTTGGTCACAACATGTTAGCCTGTATCCCAACAGGTGCAATGTATCTTCACTTTGTGATAAACTTCCCCCAAATGTAGTGTCTTAAAACAATAATTTAATAGCTCATGGTACTATGGTTTGTCAGTTTGGGCTCTGCTCAGATGAGAAGTTCTTTTACTAGTTTTTCTGGGTTCACTCACATGACTATAGGTAGTTGGTGGTTTTGCTTGGGGATAATTGGTTCTAGAGGGCCTCATTCATGTGAGCGGCAGGGGACTGGGGCCATCGGAGCAGCAGGCCATGTGTCTCCAGCGGTTTCCCAGAAGCCCAGGCTTCTTTATGCGGTGAGTGGGCCTCCAAGTGCAATGAGAGAGAGCAAGCACCAGCTGAGCACTCACCTTTCACACCACTGCTTATATCACAGTTGTTAAAGTCTCATTGGCTACAGCAAATCACATGGCTAAACCCAGAGTGAAGGCCGGAGGGGACCAACCAGGGCTATATGTTTTCAGCAGGGTTTGTCAACATTTTTGACATTTGGGCCTGGATAATGTTTTATTGTCCTGTGCCTTTTAGGATGTTTAGCAGCATCTCTGGCTTCTACCTACCAGATGTCCTTTCCACACCCCTCAGATCATGACAACCAAACTTGTTTTTAGATATTGCCAACGATCTCTGGGTGGCAAAATTACCATCTGTTGAGAATCACTTGTTTACGGGGAGATACATACAAATCATTGGGGGTTATTAATGCAACAGTCTACCATATACAACAACTGATGTAGTACCTCAGCATATTTTTGTTTGCTGTTAATAAATGATACAACCTTACATTGTGAGGCTGTGCTGATTATTTCCACTGAGGTGTATGTTTTTGAAAGGCTGTACTTTGGTTCAGGGATTCAGCCCTCATTTTCAGAACTTGGTGTTATTTGTGATTCTGAGTTTTAGACTTAGACTTTGCTAGCATGGAACTGACCTAATTTATGAGAAAATATTAGGTATTGTGATATATTGGCTAACTGTGCCCAAATCTTTGTTTTCTTTCTGTACTAATACATTTTCCCCATTGTCATGTGACTTACCATGCTTCACAAGAAGCAGAAAGACATTTTTGTTTCATTGTCTTTGGACTTGGCCATGTCACTTGTTTTAGCCAGTGGAAAGTGGGTATAAGTGACAGTGCCAATTCTGAGTAGAGGTCCCTCTTGTGCTTCTGTCTCCTGCCATGAGAACAGCATGTCCTAGATAGAAACTAATCCTCTGCCTGCTTCCCTATAGAAACAGACTTGTGGAGCAAAGCTGAACTTGACCAGAAGTCAGGAACAGAGCTATCACAGCTGACCCACAAGTATTAGGTGAGAAATGAAGACTTGCTGTTGTAAGACTTTAATATTTTGGAATTGATTGTAGCATTATCATAGCAAAAGCAGACTAAAACAATTTCCATTTAAAGATTTTATCAAATTATTTTTATTCAAAAAGGATATAAACATTGTAGAAAAAATTAGAAGATTGAGAAAGAAAAAAATCACTGTGATATCATTGTTCACTGAAAAACTATTGTTATCATTTATATATATATATACTTCCAGACTTTTTCCATGTGTATTAATTCAGTTACTCACTTATTCTTTCATTCAACAAACAATTTTGAGCTGCTTACCAAAAACTATATGCAGCTAGATACAGCAGCATATAAGATGGACATGTCACTGTCCTCAAGGAGATTATATTCAGATAGGAAAGCAAAATCAAGAACTATGAGGCAATTAAGCATTCTCTTATAATTCTGAGAAGTGCTATGGAAGGGAAATATAGTATGCAAGGAAAGTGCTTAGTAAAAGGACATATTATAGTCTGAGGTCAGGAGAGGTATTCCTTAAGAAATAATATATGTTATATATATAATAATTTATTTCATACATTATAAAATACAGTGTTTCAGATATTGTATACATATATAATTTCATACATTATATACATGTTATTTCTCTTGTGTATGTTATAACATAAACATTATTTATTATGTTTTCTTTAATATACAATATAAATTGAACATCTTTCCACATTAATAAATATATTTTTAGAGCACCATTTTATTGGCTGCATCATAGTTCACTGACCTGTGTATATCATGTTGTATTCAACCAATCATTTGGTGTTAGAGATTTGAGTTGCTTTTCATTTTTAATTACTCTAAACTACCTTGTAAAGTCCTTCTGTCAAGGACTCTAATGTGTTTTAAAGAGAAATAGTTGTGGTGAAAATTAAAATATTATATGCTGTGAAGCAAAACTCTATAATATACCTTGATCTCATGTATTCCCTAATGAAGCATAATGGAAATATTTATTTTTGAAATAAAATTTCTCATGTATTGTAAGTAATGTTCAGTTAGTCATTCCTGAAGATCCTTGGGGAAAATTTAGACTATCCTTCTTGGATGAAGATTTATTGGTGGTAGATAGTGGCAGGATGTCAAGGGAAATGATATGTGTATACAAAGTCAAAAAAGTCAGCATACCACCTCTGCTTTTTCAAATCAAGATGTGATCTGTTGTTACAATACTGTATTGCTGGTTTAGCTTTTCTTTTCTTTTCTTTTTTTTATTTTTGTCAGTGTGGTTATTGTTACTTCATCTGTGGCCTGTTTCCAAAAGCAACGAGTAAGCCTCCGCAAGATAATCACTAGAGTATCTGGTTCTTTCATGAGTAATAGGCCAGGAGAATGTACTAAACAAACAGTTTAGTTTGAATGTGTTGCAAAAGATTGAAATTGTCTGTATAAAAATGAAGTATGATAAAACAAAATTCACATGATTGTCTTATACAGGACAACGAAGTCTGACATTCTTATTTTGTTTAAGAGGTAGTAATTTAGGATTGCACATTTAGAAAGGATATAAAATATAATTTTGGCAGATTTAATGGTGTAAAGCTATACTATGATATTTTGGGTTTATAATATGAGCAAATCCATTTACCTTGTGGTTGACTATGAGGTAAACTTTCAAACATGTGTCCATGTTATACTCATCCACTATGAGAAACACTTTCAAATTGTGAACCCAAGGGGAAACAGTGGTGAAAAGGCCTCATGAGTTTCAGTTGACTTGGTTAACAATAAATGTGGCAGAGGCACATTTGTAATTTGGAGAATTATAACCTAAGTGGCTACATTTAATGAAATGAGCTGGGATTATTTGAGAGGCAATCCCTCTTCTTTTTGGTTAAAGTCAGATTGACTCACATTTTAAAAGCATTTTTGTCCAGAAGAGTAATGGAATCTAATAGTCTTCCATTTTAAGTCAATGACCTTAAGTCAGTCAGTAGTATGATTCAAGGTCACTGAAAAAGTCTTTCCGAGGAAGTAATTTCTCTCTTTTTCTAAAATACGAGAATCTTGCTTTCAGGTCACACAACGAGGTATATTTCTTATCTCCCTATTTCCTTTAGAAGGTTGAGAAAAAAAGGTTCAGGGACCTCAGAAATCCTGTTCAGTTTGAACAGTGAAATTGTGGTTAGGTGAACCTTTGCTACTCAGGTGTACTGTCTTCCAGAAAGGCATCAAATAAAGTCAGCTTATTCTTTCAACAAATGTGTATTAAATGCCCTCCAACTGTCTTCTAGGTCTCTAAATTTTTGGAGCTTAAAGCCTTGTGGGGTAGGCACAATATACAGGTAAACAAAACAAAGAATTAAGATTTGCCTGTGGAAGCAGTCAGAGCAGAGTATAGGGATGAGAATGAGAGGTGGTGAGGAGAAGGAGAACCGGTTTAGAAGGAAAGAGAGGAAGACCTCCCAACTAAAACTTGGGGGAAAGCTGTATTCACAGTGCCTCTGACAGAGCCCAGCATATAGAAGGATCTCAATAAATATGTGCAGATTGAATGAATAGGTAGATGTGTGAGTAGAAAGCAAGTGGGGACAAGGGACCAACAGGGAAGAGAAGAGGAGGTCATGGTATTTGGGATTTTACGTGTCATGGGAAGTCATTTGAAAGTTTTAAAATAGAAATAATATGAATTTTGATTTAAAATTTCACCTGATATTAACCCAAATAGCTGAAGTAATCTTGAAAATGAAGAACAAAGTTGGAAGCCACTCACTTCTTGATTTCAAAGCTCATTATAAAACTGCACTAAACAAAACAGTGTATTATTGACATAAAGACAGACATGTAGACCAATGCAATAGATGGAAAGCCCAGAAATAAATCCTTGCATATGTGGCCAAAAAGACTTTTTATAAGAGTGTCAAGACTGTTCAAAATGGCTATCCAGTTTTTTCAACAAATGGTGTTGGAAAAACTGAATAGCTACATGCAAAAGAATGAAGTTGGACCCCTACCTTACATCATATACAAAATTTAACTAGAAATGAATAAAAGGCCTAATATAAGGCCTACAATTGTAAGGTTCTTAGAAGAAAACATAGGGGGAAATCTTCATTGTCTTTGTCAATGATTTCTTGGATATGATAACAAAAAGAAAGCAGAAGTAAAAATAGATAAATTATACTACAACAAAATTTAAAACTTTTGAGTATCAAAAGACACAAGTAACAGAGTAAAAAAAAAGCAACCTATAGGATGGGAGAAAATATTTGAAAATCATACATCTCATACAGGGTTAGTATCCAAAATATGTAAAGAACACTTACAAATGTACAATGAAAACAATAACTGAATTAAAACCATAGGCAAAGGACCTGAATTAACAGTTCTCCAAAGGAGATATACAAATGGTCAATAAGTGCATTAAAAAGTATTTAACATCACTAATCTTTAAGGAAATATAAATCAGAACAATGAGATATTACCTCATACACTTAAGATGGTTACTATGAAAAAAAACAGAAAATAACAACTGTTGGCAGGGATATAAAGAAGTTAAAACCCTTGTACACTGTTGGTGGAAATGTAAAATGTTATAGCTACTATGAAAAAATGGCATTACTCTTCCTCAACAAATTACATAGAAATACCATATGATGCAGCAATTCCACTTCTGGGTATATATCCAAAAGAATTGAGGCAAAACTTTTTTATTGTTTAAGACATTTTAGATACACTTTTTGTTACTGAAAAAAAAGTCCTGATTGTTACTGAACAGAAGACAGTCCGCCCACTTGCATAGCAGAGCCAAACACTGAACACCAAGTTTGGAAGTAGGGTTTTGAAAATATCTGTACAGTCATGTTCACAGCAACATTATTCACACTTGCCAAAAGGGAAGCAACCCAAATGTCCATTGATTGATGAATAGATTTAAAAAATGTGGTATTCATATACAACAGGATATTATTCAACCTTAAAAAGGAAGGAAATCCTGACATGCTTAAAACTGATGAATCTTGAGGACATTATGCTAAGTGAAATAAGCCAGTCACAAAAAAGCAAATACTGTATGATTCCACTTATATCAGGTACCTAGAGTGGTCAAACTCATAGTGACAGAAAGCAGAATGGTGGTGCCAGGCGCTGGGGGAGCCGTGGTTAATGGGTACAGGGTTTTAGTTTAGTAAGATGAAAAAGTTTTGGAGATTGGTTGAACAAAAACATGATTATACTTAACACTACTGAACTGAACACTTAAAAATGGTTAAGATGGAAAATTTTATGTTATGTGTATTTTGCCACAGTTTAAAAAATGCCTAATATTCATGTCCATAGGCAGAATACATGTAAAATGTACTCTTCCTCCCCTTGGAGGAGGCGGATGAGGCTCTCCCCTGGAGTAAACGGCATGCCAGGTAACCACTTTTTCACGTTAGAGCTCTCTTTGTCCTGCGTGCTCTGCTCATTTCCCTCTTAGGTGGCAGTTCCCCAGCAGGAACTGCTTTGCCTCCTTATGCTTTCCTTCATGAGTGTTTCCCCCTTCGTTAGATGTGCAGGGCAGTGAGATTCAAGTGTCCAGAGACTGACGGTCTCAAGAGATCGAGAGTTTAAGAAGACATAGGTGAAGCCCTGGTTGCACAGGCTTTGAGAATGACCCCCTGGAGGCTCACTGGTGGTTTAGTGACAGTGACACTGTTTTGGCTTGGGCTCAGGCACATTCTGATTGAATAACTCTGTTGGCACCCAACACATGGGTGGCACTAGTATGGGAGCACTGGATGGTGACTGGCAAAAGCATATACTAAAACAATTCACATTGGGTTTCTTTCCACTTAACTACACAGTATGACATTATTGGTTTTAATTAGAAATATGAATATGTGTAAAGGAAGGATTTACGAAACTTTGTTGTCTCAAGTTTATTCTGGCTTGAGCTACAAAATACCTAAATTGACTAAAAGTAACCAACTGTCAGTTATTGAGATGACTCAAATATTGCTATATTTGGCAGCAATTGGGTCGCTTTCCATGCGTCTGTCCTCGGACCCTCAGTGTTTTATCAGTGTACTTTGGCACAGACCTGCAATAGCTAACACATGTTGCAGGGGGGTGGAGGGAAAGAGATAGAGGGAGAAGGAGAAGAGGAGGAGAGAGAAGAAGGGGGTCAAGGCAGAGAAATGGAAAATAATATTCTATGAGCCTCGAAATCCATGGCTCTTACATGTCGGTGATCATCATCAGGATCCCGTGGAGGCTTCTTGCCACAGAGACACTTAGCCTGCGCTTTGCTTCTGATCCGGGTTTGCACTGGGGCCCAAGAATGCGCGTTGCCGACCTGGTCCCCAGGGATGGCAGTGCTGTTGATCCAGAACCACATTTTGAGGACCACCGCTCTGAAGCAGTGTCTTAATCACAGCTGGACAGTAGGTTCACCTGCGGGGATATGAAAACTGCTGTCCAGACCACACCCTAGGGCAATTAAATCATGTTAAACTAAATCTGAAGATAGAACCCAGGCAGCAGTATTTTTCAAATGTTCCTAAGAGTTTCCGATAGAGCAGCCAAAGTTGAGAAGCTCAGCGTTAGACCCTTGTATCTAAAACCGAGCAGAACAGCAGCAGTGGCATCACCTGATCGGCATGTAGGCACTCAGGCCCCATCCCAGGCTGCTGGGTCAGCCCCTGCATCCGACAGGCAAGCTTCTCAAGCTCCCAGGTGCATGGGAGCTCCTGCAGAGAGGTCAGGTGCCATGGAGCACATTCAGCCAAGAGAGACTGTGATGATGGCTGCAGGAGGCTCTCCAAATACCTGCAGAAATAGGAAACTCGCTATGCTGCTGCCACACTGGACTGTGTTAAAGGGAGGACGCTTAGTTCAGACAGAAAATACTGGTGACTGAACTCCCTGATCAACACTGATTTTCATATGTCCAAATAATATTTTTCACTTAAAAAATAAAATTGAGTAAAAATAGATTAAACATTTTAAACCTGTATACACACACACGCGTGCGCGTGCGCGCAGATGCGTGGGTGCATTCCTTAGTGTATTAAAACAGTGACTTTTACATTGAATATGCTTAAAATACTGGTAGTTACAATCGCTATATGTGCAGCACCAAGAAATCTGCTGCCTTTATAGAGAAAAGATCAGCTGAATGACTCCATCTGAGTGGCCCTTCATTTGGTCTTTTTATGGTCAGTGGCCTCATCAAAGTCATCACGACCACGTCATCATCAAAGTGGGTTTGGTCATACATTTTTCAGGTGCTGTTTTGTAATTTTAAAGGGTGACCAGAAGTGCTAGATATGAAATTTTGATCTTACCAAAGAAAACAAGCAGCTCACATTGTGGAAAACCATCGGAAAAGGCAGAGAACGTAGCAAAGGGAGGTAACCAAGCACAGGGGCTCTGGAGCCCAACTGTGTGGGTTTGAACCGGCCCTGCCATTTGGTAGCTGTAAGTCCTTCCCAAGTAAATTGACCCCTCTTTAACTCATTTTCCTCATCTATAGAATAGAGACTGCGGTGATAATAGTCCCTGCCACACAGCTTGTTGAGAAAATAAAATGAGTTAGTATTTGTCAAACTCTTGGGTCTGACCCATCACATCATAGTTGTTATATGATGATAATTAAATACACCAGAAAAGAAACATGAGAATTTATATTCTTTTGCCTAGTTGAACCCCATGAAAAACCTGAAAGATAATATCTCAAGTTGCATAAAACTATCCTCTGTGTCTGTGGGACAAATTTCAAATTGCTCCTTTAAGGGCTATCTCATGGAGAAAGAATCTTTAGTCTCTGACACGGGCTGAGTCTGCCTGGTGAGCAAATTTTCTAAATGATATGAGACATAACTCTCAGTTTTATAAGCCAAGTAACAGAAAGTGAGTAATACATCATTTAGAATAGAAATGATAAAAAGGACATAAATTAACGAAGAGGGAGAAGTATTTTCAAAAGAGGATAAAACAGTAATAATCAATTAGAATCTTAGAAAACCACTTTTCCTGAACAGAAGAGTTGGACATAGTGAATTCAGAAAAAAAGGCTTTTGTAGACTGCTCACACCTAAGGGGATTCATATTAGCGCGTAATTAGGATTTTTCTTTTATAAATACTGTCAACTGAGAAAATGAAAATTTAAGCCTTTTTCCTTCTGTAAGCTGGAAAGAGATGCCTCCAGCAGCCTTGTATGGAGGGTTTCCCTGGCCACAAGCGTCAATCTCCTGGGGCATGTGGGTCCACCCAGCCATATAATGCAAACATGTTAAAAGACACACACACACACACACACACACACACACACACTGACATAATCCAGGCTGCTTTCCCCAAACCCAGAGCCTCCATGAAACCACCATGAGCCACATACACAAGGATCACATCACATCACCCCAAATCACACATGTCAAATCATAAGGACTGCCTGGCAAATGGCCTCTCTCCTGCCAGCTGAAAAATTTCTCCCTCCTGCCTTGCAAGAAGTTGCCTCGTAGGTCAATCCTTCACCTCTTTGGTTGGTTCCTTTTCCTTCTGGCTACTTTTTAAGGTTGAGGTGCTCCACCCTTGACTCTCTTCTCTACCAGCACCCTGGCTCTCAAGATCTCATCCTGGCACAAGGCCCCTGCCTTTGTACCTCTACAGTAGATCTCCTTCCTGGGCTCCAGGCCTGTTATACACAAGTGCCTATGCTTCCTCCAGCACTTCTCACAGTTACCTCAAAGCTATCATGCCCAAAATTGAACTTCTGATCTTCCTCCAGAGCCTGTTTCTTCTAAATTTCAGTTGATCGCAAATTCAGCCTTCCAGGTGTCCAAGACAAAAACCTCAGAGCAATTCCCAAGTCTTCTCTTTCACATCCAATAGTTAATCCATCAGAAAATCCTGATTCTGTAATTATTCAGAATTTGACCGCTTCTCTACCACTCTGGCCTGAGTGGTCATTGTGTCTTACCTGGATTATTGCAACAGCCTCCTAAACTTTTAAAAACACTAATCAGATCACATCACTCCTCTGATCAAAATCCTGCATGGTTCCACATTTTACTCAATAAAAATTAAAGTTTACAGCCTTCCACAGTCTGGTCAACTCCCCTTGTTGCCTCTCTGATGTTATCTCCTACTTTCTCCCTCCTGTATTGCCCTTGAGCCACACTGGCCTCTGTAGACAGGTTCCACCTTAGGGCCTTTCTACTTAGTGGCTCTAGCCACCTGGCACACTCTTGACTCAGGTAATCACATGGATAATTCCCTCATCCCTTAAAGTCTTTACTCAAAAATCATCTGCTTTATGAGACCTACCCTGACCACTATATTTAAAACTGTGGCCCTCCCTCTACATTTCCAATCCCCCTTACCCTGCATTACTTTTTGTTTCCTTAGTGCTTTTAAACTTCTGTATACTAAATAGTTTATTTATTATCTGTCCCTTCTTGCCAGAGTGTAAGTGTCAGCAGGTCATGGAAATTTGACATATAGTTTTCATATAGTAAGTGCTTGGTAGATATGTGTTGAAAAAATGAATTGCTGATTGGCTTGCCTCCAGTTTTAGTGTTCAACAGTTCTGCTCAGGCGGGGAGGACCAGCAATCTCGCTAGGTTATCAGAAGGGTATATTATATTTAAAAGACTGAAAAAATGATGTCCTCTGGTAAAGAGTGCTGGGTACCATCCCTATCCAGACCCATGCCTTGTCCCTGCTGGCCACTCCCTCCTGGCCACCAATGCCCACTTGTCCTGTCAAGTACTTGCAGTAATGATGTTAGTCCTAATCAAACTCCACTTCATATCAGTCACCGTGGGCTCTGGCACCTTCGGTTGCACAATCCATCTCAAATGTATGTAATTATCAAGGACACCAATTAGCCTTGTATGCTCAGGAGAGCCCCTGGCCCAGGGCTGGGCTGTGGTAAATCAAGATGTATTTGTAGGTTTGGGGTCCTTAATTTTATATGTTTTGTAACTAACTGTACATTCTTATCACTACCTTGGAACCAAAAGAAAGGGTGAGTGATACCAAACACAATCAAACTTTATAGCCGAGTTTCTTGGAGGGGCTGCCATTTTGTACCTCCCCTCCCCCATCTTCAGAACTGTAAGGTGAATATCCCTCCCAGCCTTAGTATTTGGGTGAGGAAGCAATAGATTAATCATAGCATAAATTGTCTGGATGAGCCCACCATGATTACTGGGAAACCACCATTCCCTGTCATCTCAGAACTGTTGGTCATCATCCCATCCTTCTTTGTGTTTCGATTAACTCTTATTCTTTGGTTAAAAAAAGTTATAGGGTTGAAGGAAATTGTCAAATACATCAGGCTGAACAGTAAATGTGGGCTAATTCTAAAAGCACATTCCTATTGGAAGTTTAACACTCTTTCTAGATCTTTACAAAATTATTTTTTTTCTTTCACTATACATGTAATGATTTAAAGTGTTATTTTTTTCTCCATGAAAGAATAATAAATAAATCATGTTTAAGTAGTAAAATGATTATTATTGCCCTTGAGGTCTTGCAAAGGAGGCTACCAGTTTCCTGGGAGGGAAAAGCCAACAACGAATTAAATAAGAAAGAGGTTACTTTTGAAAACCCGCACCGTGCCAGCAACTTTAATATACATGCATAAACTTGCTGGATCCTCAAGGCACCATGAAAATTAGGTGTTATATCTGTTTCAGAGATAAGGAAATGAGGGCTCAGAGGGCTGAGGTAACCTGCCCAGGGTCACAAAGCTAGTAAGCGGTAGAGTTAGGTTTTGAGTGGAGGATGAGGCTATTGCAAGGCTATGCCAAGTACCTGGATGGATACCACACCTCTTTCCACTTGAGTCATGGGGCTGCTGCATTTGAAGGAATGATTCAGACTTACAGACCATGCGTCTACCTTCTCTAGAAGAGTGTCTGGTATGAAGTAGAGGCTTACTGGGTGTTAGTTTTTCATATCCTTCTTTCTTAAGATGGTCTCTGATGGCATGTTAAGTAATCAAGGCAACACCCACTAAGTGTGACCTCAGAAGAGTGAAGTATAATTATAGTGATAGCAAATATTTATTTACTACCTCTAATTTGTCCCATGCTATTCTGTCATTTATGTGTATTGATTCATTTAATCATTGCAACAATCTGATAAAATATATTCCATTTTCACCCCATTTAACAGACTTGTTAGAGTTTTACATATATAGCCAGTAAGTGAGAGAAGTGGGACTTGAACTTGGACAATCTGTCTCCAGAGCCCAAATCTTTAATTGCTATGCTATGCTGCCTGCTAGATAATTGAGCTCCTATAGTATAGGTGTTATGTATGTGTCCATGTATGTGCACATGTGACTACTGTGAATTGCAATAATATAATTTGGTGGCACTATCTTACATTGCATTGGTATGAATCTACAATCTGGGATTTTTCTTTATTCTTTACAATGACTTCATCACAAATATCATGCTATGAACCAGGTGGCAGAGGTACTTTCAACATACCCATGGGGAGGGAACTAAAACTAAGGGGATCAACTTATGGCCCCATCACCCTTCAGCTCCGGGCAAAGTGATTTAAACATGCAAAAAAAAAAAGGAAAATTGACATTGCAATTTGCTGAAATGCAGATTGCATAGAATAAATACCATGCCCTTTGAAAACCTCAAATCATTACACAGTGTTAGACACGTGAGCATTCTTATATAAGCTGGCAATAGGCAAAAATCCATTTTATAGCAGAAATCTGTTTTGGAATTCATTGCTGCCTTTGGGGAATGGCACTGTTCATTTCTATCTCCTAGCATAGCCAGGTCACCCATGGCCTCCATCTTCTTTGTAGATCTCTGACTAAAACTCTTTATAATGAGCCCCCTTTTTGTGCCACAATAAAATGGTTTTTGAGAAAGGTATTAAAGCCACAGGCTTTCTTTAAGTAGTGGTACCTTGTGTTGTTTCCTTTAAAATCATTTCTAGTACAAGGAAGAACTGTGTCTTAGAAGATTTGCCCCAGAGAGCTCATGAGCCAGGAACAAGGGTGTGCACCACTACTTTCTGGAAAGCAAATGGATTTTAATGTGAACCAAGAAAGCGGTCAGACCACACTGAAATATATTCTATGGACTGTGTTACACAATCCTCAGACCCAAAGCCCAGCCATGTAAGTTTTTTTTATCAGCTCAAACCTTGAGTTCTAATCTGAAATAGAATGGTGATATCACTGTGGTTCAATCAAATCGCTTGCCTGAGTTCAGTCCTGGATACTCCAGGTTGGTAACTCCCAGATGATTGATCTATGATATCTGGTGCCCTGAGTGATATGGTAATGTTAACTAACTGAAAAATATTTTTTTCATCGTGATATGTGTGTGTGTGTGTGTGTGTGTGTGTGTGTGTGTAGCCAATGAAGGACGTTGGGAAGAGTTGTTCGCTTTTTCTTCTAGTTTAGCAGAGCATAAGCTAAGAAGAAAATTTCTCAGGAAGTGATGCTCACCTCCCACTCAATTTTTTAATCCAAAATTCAAACAAGTCATTTATTTGTCCTTTCTTTCACTTACAGCTAATGTCCAGTCCATCAGTAAATCTTGTTTTCTCCATTGCCAATATTTTTCTTGAATTGTACCATTTTCACCATATTCACTGCTAAGACCCTCATCCAAGGCAAGGTCATACCTTATCTAGCCCCATGCAACATCCCCCTAACTGGTTTTCCTGCTCCCGTTCTTGATGCTATACTCCATATAGCAGCCAGAGGGGTCTCTGTAAAGTCATATTACTTGCTTGGGTACAGGTCCCCAGTGTTTTCCTTTGCAACCAGATTAAAACCCAGACTCCTTACCACGACCTGCAAGAGCCTGCATAGTGCCTGCTGCCCGCCTCTCTCCTCACCTTCTCTCTCGCCACTCACCATGTCAACCACAGTGCTTCAGGCACTGGAGACATGGGTTTTTGTTCTTTTTTTTAAGTCTCTTACGTTGACATTCACCCTACCTGGAAGTAGTAGTAGTAGATATTCACATTACTGCTTCCTTATCATTCAGGTTTTACTCAAATGTTACCTTCTTATGGAAGAAAAATGCCTTTGATGACAATTTGCACACTCAGTTGTATCCCTCCCCATGAGGGCAAGGACTGTGTCTGCACCATTCACTGCTTCCTCTGCTGTGCATAGCACTGAGCCTTGCACATGAAAGGTGCTGAGGAAATAAATGCATGAATTCCTGAATCCCAGCTGGACTGGGTGTTTATCACGGGGGAAGTTGTTGAGTATACTGCACAATGGGCACTTGAAAACTGCCTTGCCCTGCAGCCACATGGTGATAATAAAAAGCACACTGATTTTTGGTTAATTTTATTATTATTTTAAACTTTTCTACTCAGTATTTATGTCCTTCTTTCCTGTGCCTGGGATAAATAATTCCCATTACCCTGCTGCTGATATAGTTCTAGAAAAGAAATAGCCCTCCTCATACCACTGAGGGTAGAAGACAAAGTCAGCTGACACAGAAAATATAAAGTATCTGAAATAAAGGTGGGGATGAACCAGGATCATGAAAACTTACAGAGATAAATCACTCTTGGTATATAACCAATTAGGTGTAGGAAATTTTCAGAGTGTTTTGAAAGAAGTATGTGGATCAGGTAGGACAGGTTAAGTTATGCTGCAGTGACAAACAATACGAAAATTTCAGTGGCTGATCACAACAAGAGTATTTTTGCTCCCATGGTACATGTTCAAAGTGGGATGATAAAAGACTTCTGCTCTTTGTAGTTATTTTGGGACCCAGGTTCTACCTAAACATGAGTTTGTGTTTGTTGAGTCAGGGAAAGAGAACACAGTGAAGAATGCTCTAGCTCTTAAAGACTCTCCTTGGAAATGATGCTCATCACTTTTACTCATATTTTAATGACCTAACTTCAAGAGGCCTGGGAAGTATAACCCTGTCACCTGCCTCGATGGAGAGCTGAAGCTGAGGAACCACCCTGGTAAGGATCTCACCATCCTAGCAATACAATGGATTAAAAAGTTGTACTTAGGGACTTTTAAATCATTGAAAATATATAAATATATACAGTGGATACACACACTATGAAATATAAAACTGTGTACAGTGGATGCACACAGTAAATAGGTTACACCGATATGGGCCAATAACAGTTGAAATATAGTACTATAGAAGAATAACAGTAAAACTGCATATTAAAAAAGAGAAAAATATGGATTGAATCAGATCAGAAACTGTCCTTGTTATCAGCCCTTATGAACTGGGGTTTTGTGAGAGATTTATTGTCAAGCGTTCTATGAATCTACAGTGGTACTAGCTCGGGATTCTTGGGAGAATTGAAAAAATAGTCTCTCAGATAATTTTCTGTAGAGCTTAATTCTGCCATGGAACTCTGGTTGGAACAAAGCAGTTTGTCATACCTATATATATAACGTTTTCACCAAATCCTTACATAGGAGGGCCTGGTAATTAATTTTATTACCCCATTAAATATGATTTGAGATTACTTTACACAATGATGCTAAAATTACCTAGAGTGAACTATACATAATTTTCTATCCATTACGTAGATTCAGTTATCTTTTATTATATCCAGCTTCTTATTGCTCTTTATTGTTATAACCTATCAATCTTACTTTTTAAATTTTACTCAAACTTATCAAATCCTGTTTCTACTAACTCATCTATGATACCTCCAAATCTTATTTTAGTTGTAACAATAGCCACATCTCTGGTCTCACCTCATACACTCTTGTACCCCTTCCCCCAAATCAGTTCATACTTTGCAGCCAGAGTGCTTTTTAAAATTATTTCATGATACACACACACACACACACACACACACACACGCGCGCGCACCCCTAAAAACCTTCAGTGGCTTTCCATTGGAGATCAAGATTCTTAACTGAGTCCACAAGACTCAGCTGTCTGGTTTCTAACTCTCTAACCTTATCTTGCATCACCCTCTCCCTCATTCCCTGTCCTTCCAACATTATGCCACTGACTCTTCCTCTCTTTTGATCAGAATAAAATAGTACATGGTTAAAAAAATATCAAATAATTCTGAAAAGCTTGTAAATGTAAGCACATTCCTCCCCACCCAGGAAGTAATTTAATTTAACTTTTAGCTGCTTCCTATGATACTTGTGGTCACATTTATAAATAATATGCTTATACTGCTATTTCATAATTTACCCATTTTAACCATTATTTATTTCCTGTGATAGTAGATGAGGATTTGACTATTCCTCTACCACTCCCTCACCTCCTCCTCTCCTTCAAATACTGTTTATTATTTTTTGTTAAACTACCAATTGAAGTTTATTATACTATGATTATGTAAATAAAATCCATTGCAGAACTGAGGGTTGTATTATGATTAAGTCTCTTTCTTGTAGAGATTTTTATCCTAGTATTTCTAATTGCTTCATTGGAAACATTTTCTAGTTCATGTGTTTTTAATTTTCTCCATGTTCATACTTCAGTACTGTCTGGTAGTGCCCCAGGTCTGCTGCACGACTTTTACCTGAGTTCTTTCCTCCACCTCCCTCCTGAAGTGCACCTACCCTTTCCCGCATCTTATGATTGCTTGTTTCTTTATTTATTCCATTACTTTGTTGAAGCATTTTCTCACAGTTCTTATATATCTGAAACTGTCTTTGTCTCCTCATTTACTTGAATAATAGTTTATCTGTGTATGGAATTCTAGGTTACAAATAATTTCCCCTTAGAATTTTCAAGACACTGTGATGGAGCCTAGATTTTCATCATAGGTTTTTCGTCAATTAATTAATTCTCTTCATGGTTCTGTCCTTGTAGTCACAGACTTTCATGTAAGCAAGAAGGTGAGACACTGATGAACAAATAGTTCAGTTAATAACTGAGTTATACCCTTGCCCAGACATATCTGGCCATTCCCACTATAAAGGGATCACATGAATAAGAATCTAGAAGTCCTGAAACTTCAAATCTCAACAGGAAAGTTCAAGTAAAATTGTTTTGTCTGCTGCACTGGAGATACATATATACATACATACATATATAATATATATGTATGTATCTCCACATATATACATATATACACATGGAGATATATGTATATCTGCTGCACTGGAAATACACATACACAGGCCTTCACTGTCTAACAAACACAGCTGATGGTTCAGTCTTGGAGACATCTTTGGAGAGGGTGGATTGGCTAATGTAGGCTAGGCTCAGCTGGGGTAACTTAATTGGTACAGCTCTGCCCTAAATACCCAGCCTCCTCTTCCTGGTACTAGTGGGCTAGTCTGGCATGATAGCCTCAAGGTGATTACAGAAGTATAAGAGGCTAGTGGAAGTACACAAGGCTTCTTGAGGTCTTGGCTCAGAATGAACACAACATAATTTTAGCTTTATTCTATTGGCAAAAATAGTCCTGTGTCCAAACTCAAAGCCAAGTACTGCAGAAGCATGCCATGCTCACATTAGGTGTACGCTGCAGAGTTATGTAGAAAACAGTATGCATACAAGGACAGGTGAAAATTCAGAACTAAACATTTTGTATCACAGAGTATAGTATATAAACATATTTCTAAAAATACTAATTTATACAGCACATGTTTACTGAAGAAAGATGATTCTCCTACAAGCAAGGTTCTGGCCCTGTTTATTCAAACAAAATACATCTTCAAAATGTGATGAGGAGCTTTGTTTGTTTTTCTAATCTGCCTGGAGCTCTCAGCAGCACAATGAGCACTGGCTACTTTCTTTGCTGTTTGGGGAGAGCATTACCTCCCTTGAAATGATTTTGGTTCAGTGCACCACTGAGACAGGGCAGGACATGATGCTGGGATGTGTGGAGGGTTGGGTGAGGAGATTAAAAAAAATCTTTTGTCACTGGAAGGGAAGAACAAGTTGTGCTTAGATTTCAACTTCCTTCTGGGCAGACATGCCTTACCCTTCTTTGAATTCTTGCGCATAATAGAACCTGGGAGCTGAGAGCTGCAGCCCAGCACATGCTGACCTAAGGGCCGGAGGCCTAGATTCTCAGCACCACCACTTGTTAACTTGAGCTCTCTGGCTTTCAGTTTCCTGTTCTGTAAATGGGGACTAATGGCAATGTGTCCTACTTACCCGCAGAGGTGCTGTGAAGAGCAAAAGACATAGTGATGTGAAAGGATATTGGAGAACTGCAGAGTACTGCCTGCGTGTAGTTGGGGTAGTTCATCTGAATTCCAGGCTTGTTAACCACGTTCAGACATGACCTTAAGGGGGCTGAGGTTGTGGGTTTAAGCTACTTAGGTATTACACTGAGGGAAAGATGTTCCAATACCCAAGTGTCGGTTCTGTCCCTTCTGTTATAATACGGGCTTCAGAGATGCAGAGTAACTTGGGCACTTCTGGAAAGAGAGGTTCTGGGAAATTCTGACTCCGAGCAACATGTTTCAACAACTTTTTGAAGTCATGGACTACAGTGAGTATCTGAAGAAAGTTATATCTCTTTCTCCGGGGTGAAAAATGCACCTATGCATATGAACACAAAATTTTGAGTATAATTTCCAGATTTGGATGGGGAAATGTTTCTTCTAGGAGCCTTTCTTTAGGGAAATCCTTTCCCTGTTCATAGCCTCAGTGCTCAGTCTGGCACTTTAGGGACAGCATCTTTGTTTCTTCATGTCTGTTTCCCAAGATTACTCTACCAGGAGCTTCATGGAAAGGACTGGACCCTCTCACCTGGCCTCTTTCCCTCATTTTGTTTCTCCTCTTCACAAACGGAGATAGGAATTCAGCTCCAAGACATTATTGTATATTGGTCCAAATATTCTCTGAGAGCTGTATAAAACAGTTCTTTCATTGGCCATTCTTTCTTCCCTCCTTCTCCTTTTCCTCCTCCCCCTCATCTTCTTCCACAAGACCATTTTTTTCTGTCATTTTGCAGAGGTACATCATTAATTATAATGTACCTTAAAATTATAATGTGCCTTGCAAAGATATCTTTAAAAAGCACATGACCTAATTAGCATAAGCTCAGTGAATGAAGTCTTTTACTTTTGTAAGGAAAGGATCTAAGGCATTAATTATGTTCCTGCAGGTGAATGAATAATATCACCTTATGTAAATAGGCACCTAAACCCCACTTTTCCCCAGCATTCATTTTGTTGCAAAACTGCTAGTTTAGCTCTACAGGGTAGCTTACTTGCTGGTTATAAGTGTTATGAACTCAGTATTGTCTATGGCATCCCACCTTTGATGAAATTTAGAATTATAATCACCAGGGGTTGAGGACCATTGGAAAATATGAGCAAGGCACAAGAGGATCACATGAGGGAAAAGAAACTATGAATTTAAAAATTCACAGACCATGACAATGTCAAGAAAGATGATATCAGCAAATATGGCGATTATTCTACAACACTCAAATTCCTGTCCTGTGTGTCAGCTGAGGAGAATTTTGTCAGAAGGATATCACACAATAATCCACATATACCCTGAGGTTTTAAAAGTTTTTTGAAATAACAATTGGAAAAATTTTAAATAATGTTATATATTTCAATTTGTCTCTTACCCCTGTTGGGAATATTTTCTGATAATTGGACAAGTGACCACCCTATTACACTGTTTAACAATCACATCATTTATATATTTTTAGTGCTTTATGTTGTTCAGACTTATTTATGAGCAATTAAACAGAGGTGTTGCCCTTTGAAAGAATCTAGGTGTTTAAAAGTTGCTGAGTGGAAGAATAGCGAAAGGAGGGTACTGCTGAGTAATGGGTTTTGACAATTCTGTGGCCAAGAACACCTTTAAATATCTTTAGAAAGTGATGAGTCCTCTCCCTAGGGGGAAAGTGCACCTACGGATATGGACACATAATATCAGGATTTACGTGGAAGGGATGCTGCTCCCACAACCTCTGTTTAAAGAATTAACTTCTTTCCTATGCACTGGCAGGCAGGTTGCAGTTTCTCCAGCTCATCCCTGCCAGGATCATTTCTCCTCCTTCAGGCAGTCTACTAGAAATAAACTTTAAATAAACAAATCAGGTGAGATCTAACAGAAAATAGACAATCCACTTAAAAGGCAATGGGATTGAGAAGCCACACCTTTCTCTATGTTTTTATTTGGTCTTTATGGAAATATTTTGGGTGTGGGAATTCTGTGTTTGTAACCGTTAGATCCTCTTATCCTTTGAACCTTGTTATATGTACAGCACCTGTAGAAAGAGGTGACAGCCATGCAAATTATATTGCACTGCCTATTTCACTGTAATATTTCAGAAGTGTTTCACATAAGTGTCTGCCCATCTGAGGTGGCTGGTTAATATGAAGGGGACCAAGGAAACTGCAAGGACCATGATTTCCACACTATTTGCAAGACTTTGAAAATATCCACTGTTATGAACAATTATTGCTCAGAGGTAGTCTAAAGGAATGTGGTCTGGAATGAAAATTGTGTTCTTTGTTCTGCTACTCCTGAGAAAATTGTAGTATCAGCTCAGTGTCTCACCTAATTGCTCTAGTTAGATTTTTCTCTGGAGAAACAGGCCATTTATACTACAATGAACAAAATATCTTATTTCTATATTTTTTCTTCCATTTGTAAAGTTTAAAACAAAAAGCCCTGAAATGCTGCACTAAAAAATTTGCAAATAAAATATTAGTCAGGTGTCCATGATCTAGACTTCTAGCTCTCCTTTCTTTCTTTTTTTGGCCTGATTTTAAAGAAATGCACTTTGAATTAGTGCTTTCACTGAGAGGGTGACCAGGAAGATGGGAAAAGAGTAAATCTCAGTTAATCAGCTCTACAATTGATTTCTACATTGGTTAAGAAAATACAATGGCAATATTTGAAAAGATGTTCTCTGTTACGGTTCCTGCCGTCATTAGCACAACGACCACCACCATCATCATTGTCACCAGCACTGTTGCTACCACCATGACCACTACCACCACCACCCCCGCCACCAGCCTCTCCACTGCCACCATCATCATTGCTTCCATTACTACCACTGTCATTGTCGTTGACATTACTAACTATTACCATCTGCCAGGAACTCTGTTGGGCACTCTCTTTGCACTATTTCAGTAAATCTTCTCTTTCATATGAGGTGCGGCCTTTGCACATGTTCTGGTTCTTGTAATGCTCTTACTTGCTCCTTTCTGGTTAACACTGGCTGACCCATCCTTCACAGAGCACTTCAGATCGCACTTACCCCCGGAAGACCTCCCTCCTGAACCCTCTTGAACTCTGTGTCCTTCTGTTACCTTATCTTTCTCTATTACTAAGCTGCCAGCTCTCAGAGGGCAGGGACGATATCACTTTTTGCTCACTGGGTGGTGTGCAGTGTACAGCACCCTACCTAGTACAGCAGACTTTGTCACTGATCAATACATGTTGCCATTGGCCATATATTGCAGCCAGAAAGCTAGCAAGTCAGGATTCTTCTATTCCAGTGCTTTTCTGGCACTAGAGGTTTAGCCAATGTTATTCTACCTCCCCTCTTCCTCCTATGCCTTCTTGCTTCTCTTCTTCCTCATCACAACAGCATAGTGTAGTGGTAAACTGGTGGCTTCACATTTAGACTGTCTGAGTTTAGATCCATACAGCATATGCAAAGCACTAAGTGCTAAATATTTATTACTGATTTCTCTCCTACCCACTTTCAATCTGTGAAGGGGGTATGCCAAATCAGATATGTAGTTGCATAATTTGAATTAACCAGGGCCCCTGCCAATGGAACTGGTAATATAAGACTGACAATACCTATCCTTAGAGGCATAAAACACATGGAGAATTGATGAAATTTATTAAACTAAAGGTTTACTATGGCGGTAGAAAAGGAAAAAGATAAAAAACTAATTAGGCAAATAATGGGGATGGAAGAAAGATTCTGGTTCGAGAAGGCTTCAACCAATGAGGAAAATTTGGGAGCTGTATGAATGTAAGGTATAGTAAAATCTTAAATACATGGCCCTAGGACCTGAGCAGTGTAGTGGATGAGAGAAATAATTGGGATTTAGAAAAAGTTTTGAAAGTAAATGAGAGATATTAGTAAAGATATGAAGTATGGTGGGAATTCATTGATCCAAACACTAGGTGACAAAGGTAATTATTGGCTAAATGATGGTGAATTGCGATAAAGCATGAATATGCTTTGTGTCTGTTTCTTTTCCCCTTCTTCTTCCCCTTCCCCTCCTCCTCCTCCTCCTCCTCCTTCTTCTTCTTCTTATTATTATTATCATTATTCTCATTAGTGTTTTCAAGGGTAAGTGTGCTAATACATTGAGTACATTATCACCCTCACATAAAAAATCAACTAAAAAAGAAAGCTATAAGCAGGATCAAAACTGTCTTAAATTTATAAAAATCATATTGACATGACAAACACTAGATTTACAAGGCCAACATGTGAGAAATAAATGAAAAAAATTTATATATCTGTCTACATGTTGCAAAATAGGAAAAATCAACATATCCTAGAAATTGGTGCTATAATTGCAGGTTTAATTTTACCAGTGGTTATATTTCTCATAGTTTCCTGTGTTGGAGTTGATGGCATGAGAATGAATGACCACAGAATTAGCAATTATCCTGTAATTTAAAAAGTATGGTCAAATTTGTTTCTGTTAGCATTAAGTTTTCCACTTGCATAAAAACATACTATACAAAACATTTTAGGGAAAATGGATCAATCTTTTGTTCCCTAGTATTAGAAGCTGGTGAAGATAATGATTTCATTAAACTCATTATCATTATGAAAAAAAGAAAACTGATGGTAGTGTATCTCTAAATAGTTACATTAATTAAATCTCACTTTCTTACAAAAGTGAGATGTGGGGAGAATACAATAAAAATGTTTCTGAATTTTAATTCTACACAATAAAACTGATTAAGATTATCCCAGCCATTTTACTTATTTACAGCACAGAGCAGTTTGAAATAAAAAGCTGGAAGTCCCACATGTTATTTCACCTACAGTAAGTGCACATCTCATACTACTACATAACTTTCCCTTGATTCTAATTTCTCAGGGCAGTAATTCTTTATACTTCCACCTTTGCCAGGTACAGAAAAGGGACCTAATGAGAATTTGTTGATGAAGGTGAATACAGCTATGTGTGCTGAAATCAAAGTTCTGGAACACTGACTTAGTGGCTAACTGCTTGGGAAGGAATGCATGGAGGGAGATGTGGATACACTGTTGCAGGACAGAGTCACTATCCTTTTTCTCATCTACATGCGTCCTGGTTTCCTTAAAGAAGGTGGAAGTGGGCAGTGCTAGAAAAGCAGCAGAACTAAGCGCTTTTCTAGAACTTTGACCACCTTATTTTTCTGGACTTTGGTAGGGTTCCACATCTGGAAAACGCTGGTCCAGGTTACCATTCGATGATGGTCAGAGATGGTTAAGAGGTCAGAGGTGGGCAGCTAGTGTCTGGATAGAATAGCTGGATGCAGATGTGTGTCTTCTGCCTGCCTGCCTGCCTGCCTAGCCCTGGAAGAAGGTCGAGAACAAGGGTCTGGTAGAGGCAATTGTCTACCATCCAGACATGTTTGAGTAGCCAAATACCTTGAAAGACAAGAAGTCTGCTCTGGCCAGTGTGGCTCAGTTGGCTGGGCATCATCCCGCAAGTGAAAAAGTTGCTATGTGCAAGAGATGGTTGATCAAAGTTCCTCTCTCACGTCAGTGTTTCTCTCCCTCTTTTTCTCCCTATCTTACCCTCTCCCTAGAATCAATTAAAGAAAAAAAATTGAAAAAAACAAACAAAAAAGAAAGACAGGGAACCTGGTTAGAAGTTCACTCACTTCAGATGCAAGCAAGGCTGATGCATGTCACTTCTTTCATTTATAACAGGAAGACTCAGACCCTCAAACAACTGGCTTAACCATTATGAATACAACTAGCCTTTTAGGTATTGGGGTTATTGGTTTATTTAAACTTGAAAATAATAAAGATCTCATTTTCTGATTCTAAAAATTATATATAGTATTTGAAAAAAAATTTATAGAATACAGAAAAAATATAAAGAAGATAAAAATCACTTGGAATCATCCAGAAATTACAGTAGAGTTAACTTTTTGGAATATTTTCTTTTTTTCATAAGTAGATAAATGAACAAAGAAAAGCAAATGGGATGATGGTACAGATTGTTTATATCCTTGTTTTTCCCTCCTAATATATTGAGGTCATTATCCCATACCTTAAATGATTTTTAAGGACTGCACAGTATAATTATGTTTATCTAAATGTTATTTTTGACCATGTAGGTTGTTTACAGTTTTAGAATTAAAAATAATGCAATGATGAATCCCCTTGTCAATACTCTTTGTGCACCTTTCTAAATATTTTCTTATGGTACATTTTCTACAGTAATCATATTTTAAAAAATTATAATTAGACAAAAATGCTTTTAAAAAACCTTTAAGAAATAATTTTTTAAAAAACCATTGATTGACCAGGCACACACATATTCAGACACAGAGCAGAAAAAGCTCAATAAATTTAAGAACACTTCAGGTTTATCTCAAAAGCATTAGAGACAGAATCTCCCACTGTTAGCCGTCTTGTGCAATCACCAGTGAATTGTGACTAGACAAGTCTGAGAAAGAACACCTCATTTAAAAAGCATTACCTGGGGCGTGGTTATCCTGGAGAGTGGTGGATTTGTAATAGAGTGAAAATAATGAAGCGAAGTCCAGTGTGATAGAACCTCTCGTTCCTTATTTCACTGTCTCTGGCCTGTGGGGAAGAAGGCCGAAGGACAATTTCCAGGGCTGATGTACCGAGATTTTAACCCCGCAGGCCAGCAGTAAGGCTATTCTCCTTGACCTAGCACTACTTGGAGCCCTTCATTTTTAACCTTCCTTTTGACTCTCAAAACCTGCCCTTGCATTGTCTCTATAAAGGTTTTACGGTTGTGAAGAGAGTGATTTAGCAAATCACCAGCTACTTATTACATTTCTCACATGCATATTGAACAGCATTTAAAACTAGAAATAAGGAAGTAGATTTTATTCCTCAAACCAGTACCTGCTACAAGCATTGACCAAACTCCACGGGGAGAAGCTGTCTCATGTGACTGCTTCCCAAACAACCCTGATGTGACCACACTGGGGTAGCAGCACACGGGCCTAGAATAGTGGCAAAGGAGGTGAGATGGAATGAACTGAAACTGAAAAGTGTTAACAGTTCAAAAGATTCTCAGTGCTGAGCTAGGATAGTGAGGCCTTTGACCCATTTGTGCTCCACTAATATCAGGTCTGCCTGTGTCTAAGGCCAACACATGATAAAACCAAGATGGTGGTGATGTTGATAAGATATTGAATCCTGGCTTTTCTAGATGTTTCTACCTTTATCTTAGCTATATTTAGTAGCATACTCGGTAGCTTTATTTACTAACATGCTCACCAGTTTTTATATCTCTGGATTATCCACACTTTCTCTCCTCTAAAAAATGTGATAGACCTTATTACCCCACACTTTTGCAGAAGTCGGGGATTGGTAAGTTGTGGGGAGGAGGTAAGGATGGCATGCCTGGCTTGCCCCTGAAATTCTGGCAGTGATAGAGGCCTCTCTTTCTCCTTGTAAGGAGGGTAGTGATGGCTCTTTCTACTTCTGCCACCTATGGAGAATGGTAGTTTATTGATGAGAAAGGGATGGGGCTGAGTACATGAATATTCATTTTAAGTTTTAAATCACAGTATTAAAAAAATAAAACTCTTTCTCCATGTAAGCATTTTCTGTGTATGTCTATTTGAAGCCAAGAATGACGAGGATCTAAATTGATCAATGGATATAATTATTCTCTCTCTTTTATTTTCTTTTTTTCTGGATGTCCTTGCACTCTGATTCTTCAGACAGTGTTTTTCACTCATTTGGATGGCATAAAAACCCACCTTGGAACTTACATTCAACTGATGCTATTTATTCCTTTGATTTTCAATACACTGCCTATTTAAGTTATTTAAAATCACTCTAGAGTCATTTTATAATGCTAATAGCACTCACCCTCTATCAGCAAAAGAGCAACATTCTTGAAGCATACATTAATTCATAGTTAATAGAATTGTATAGTAAATTTTTCTAATCCTTTTCACTAGAGTTGCAGTGAACTGCAGCTCAATAAGCAAGGAGGTTAGCAAATCATAACTGATGAAGAGAACTCAGGTTCTAAACATCTTTAACCCTGACATTTCGAGTTTGTTGCAAGGATGCTGGGAAGAAAAGCTTGGGGAAGAAGCCAGAAGTTCGGTGCGCAGCACTGGCATTACTCAGGCCTGGGAAGCTGGTGGCCCTTGGGTGGTCTATGTGGCTATGTGTTGTGCCTGGGTGGGGAGGTTTCTTGAAGACAGAGAATGGCCAGAGTGGATGCTAAAGGTGAGGATCCCAACAGGCTGACCTTTGCAATGGGTTTTAGTATCATGTCCCAAGGAACCTGGACTTTCACAAACTCATTTCCTTGCATTGTCAGGATTTTAGATATGAATTAGTTTCTCCTCATAATTTTGAGGAGCTGCGAAGAACTAACTGTGAAATGGGGACTCTGTCAGGTTGCTACCATTGAACTTTCTAGCCACATGGGAAGAATTTGTTTCTCTGGTCTGCTATGGCCTGGTGTTAGCTCAAATGGGGTCTATCTCAGTACTGGCACTGCTCCTGGTCAGGTGTACCTTAACTATTTGGATATCAAGTCACAGTGTGAGGTATCTTTATTTGTCATCCCATAGTGAATTTAATTATTCTGAGACTCTGAAGTTAGGATTGTTGTGGGTTCAACTGGGATCAACCTAGAATTGTTGAAGAATGGGACGATTACTTTTTCCGTAGAGTGAACAGTAATTTTCAAAAACTCGGTAGCAGTAAAATCTTTTGGTTAAACACAATTTTATGTGGAACATCAGTATAAAAAAATAGACAAAAGTATATGTTCCCTGGTACCCTTGGAGCTCGACCATGGATCTTTACCTCAAGGCACAGCATGAAGCCTTCTCAGGAAGCATATACTAACCAAAGTGGAAAATTCCTCTTTAAATTTGTACGTGAGCAGAACCTGCTTGCGCTAAGTGGTAGCACATGGAAAGAACCTGGCAACTTTGGGGAATGTCATAGGAAACAACTCTATGAAACTCATTTTGTGTTTACTGGAGGGATGTTGTTAAGGATGTGGTTGATGACATCCCACAATGTTTCCTTTATGAAGATCTGCTGAAGAAATTTTTCTCTTCCCTCAGGACTGCTATTAACCACATTTCTCCTGAGCAATTGAATAGTTTACATACTGTAGGTGCTATAAATTGTGGTCTGTCCCTACGTATACCTATAGCGCGGTTTCTCAAACCTTACTGCACACTAGAACCATCTGGGGAGTTTTTTAAATGCACACGCCCAGGCTCATCCCAGACCAGTTGCATCAGACTCTCGAGAGGGGCATCAGTTCCCTGGGTGCTTCTAATGTACAGCCAGTGTTGAGAACCACTGCTATGTGGTTCTCATGTATTGTGGGTGTTTTCTTTTTCTATGCGATGTCCCAGTGTGTTCATTCCTTATATGTCTTCATTAGCCTTATAAATCTTTTTTTTTTATGAGTGGATGTGCATAATACACACACACACACACACACACACACACACGTTTATGATGATTATATAAATGAGTTAGAAATATTCAGTTTTTTAGAGTAAAATTAAGCTATTCTTACATTTTCTCCCATAGTGCAGGTGCTAGTTTGGATCCTCCAAGAAGTAGATCCCAAGATGGGATTAGATGTGCAAGAAATTTATCTGGGGGAGCCATCAGGGAAGAAAAATGGAGAGGGACCTAGATGTAAATCTGGCCTTTGGGAGGAAGAGACAGAAAGAAGAAAGGGGAGCTGAAGGGTCCCAGCTTGTGGTGCAGTTCTAGGTAGGTTGGGCAAGGCCAATATAGAGCCCTCAAGCCCAAGTAGGAGCTCAAGTCAGAGGAGCTCAAGGCCTCCAGAGACAGGCCAGACTTAGCACCCATAGTCAGTCACCGACTTTGAGTACCCAAAGGAAGGATGCCCTCATGCTAATGGGGTGGTGGATTTGGGAGTATAGCACTTGGGGCCATAGGTCAATTATGCTTCCTGCAGTTAGAAATCTGAGAGGCAGGTATTGGCCATGGTACATCACCTTAGTTTTTTTCTCACTCTGATTGTTCCCACTATTTGTGTTTAGGAATAGCAAAGGGTTATGAGGTATGAGGATATATGACAGTGGCAGCAGAGCCAAGAAACTGACAGATGGAGATGCATGAAGGCAGCTGCAGGGGCAGAGTGGGCATTTCATAGAGCAGTAGTCCTGGTTCAGCCACTGATCAAAGAGAAGATGTGGGGTAGGGGCAGGAATGAAACTGAGAGAAGGGGGTTACTATGATGAAAAATTTTGACAAGGAATGAAAAGGACTGTGCTGGTTAGACCTTGACAGACACCACCACATTAATGTATGGATGTCACTTCCACATAAGAAATAGAGGCATATTTCAGCCTGGGGTGCTACCTCATACCCATTACTTCAGTAAAACACATTTTGAACTTTAATATTCAGGAACACATTTTACTCCTTTACCATAGTTTTTTCACCCGGTATCATGTTGTAATCACTTGGGGGAGCTCACAGGTACCAATGCCTGGGATCCCATTAGAGCAACTAAATCAGCATTTTGGAAGGCAGGTATAGATATCAGCATTTTTTGAAAGTGCTTCAGGTGATGGTAATATGAAGCTCAAGTTTAGCTACTTTAGCAATGGATCTAAAAACTATTAATAGACACATGAAGGGCCCATGAATAAAATGTACATTTACTCACATAAATATCTGTGAATAATTTGAGGGTATGATAACATATAAGGTGCTTCAAAGTGCTAAGATTTAACATTTAAATAATCCATTAAAATTGTATTTTCAGCCTGACTCTTAGTTTGCATCAAAGACCGTAACAGAAACATTCTCTGCTCTGTCACACCAAAATTATGGAAAGAATCACTTCCCTTCCTGTTCTTATGGAAAGCGGGGAGAAAGCAGGCTTCCGTTTCTTAGTAGGCCAAGGTAGATATGAAGCGAGAATGCAGGTCCAAACACCTTACTGAGGGTTCGTTTCCACATTTATTCACTGAATACTTACCCTGTGCCTAATGCCATCCAGGGCACCGGGGCAGATGTGACACAGAACAGAATGAGAAGGGGTTTCCGGGATGGCCAGGCCCAGCTCCGCTAGAGAACAGGAGGGCCTAGAAGGGCAGCTCTGAACAAGGCAGAGACCCTCGTAGTGGACAGGGAGAGGCCATTTGGATAAAGAAGAACCAGCCAGAAGGTAGTCTGACAATGACTAAAGAACTGGTAGTAGTAGTGCAGTAATTTCATTTTCAGTACATATCGGCAATCACTAATTAATTCAGAACATCCTATGTGTCAACATTATACAGGATACTTAACTTATTTAATAACTTGGGAATTTATCTCATCTGCTTTTTGGGGGTTCCCTGGTGCTATTTGGGAGAGAGACATGTCTCCATTCCCCTGAAAAGTCCTTGTGGTAGACAGAATAGTGACCTTCCGAAGATGTCCTATTCCCCAAACCTGTGAATATGTTGCATTACCTGGCCAAGCAGACTTTGTGGGTGGGATTAAGTTATGGACTTTGAAATGGGGATTATGTGGGTAAATCCAATGCAATCACATGTCCTTAAAAGAGGAACACCATTTCCAGCTATAGCAAGAGAGCTGTGACAATGGAAGCAGGGTCCGAGGGATGGCAGTGTGACCTGCCAGTGTGGGCTTTGAAGATGGAGGAAGGGGCCATAAGCCAAGGAGTGCAGGTAGGCCTGAAGAGCTGAAGAAGACCAAAAAAAAGGATTCTTCAATAAAGGAAAGGGAACATAAAAAGGTGTCCAACTGACACCTGTTTTAGTCTAGTGAGACCCATGTTAGAGTCTGACCTACAGAACTATAAGATAAATTTGTGTTGTTATAAGCCATTAAATTTCTGGTAATTTGTTATAGCAATACTGCCCCCGAAGGATCCCAAATCTATTTGTAGAAAGAAGAGATATGTTGCTTAATTTTTTTGATTTTTGTTTTTTTAAGCTTTTTATTTTAAAATAATTTTAGACTTACAGAAGAATTGCAAATAGAACAAAGTTTCTATATACCTTTTGCTCAGCTTTCCATAATGTTAACATCACATATAATAATAGTGAAATGGTAAGTAATAAGAAAATTAATACTAGCTCTGTACTGTTAACTAAAATACAGATTTCATTCAGATTTTACCAGTTTTTCTACCAAAGCCCTTTTTTTTTTTTTTTTCTGTTTCAGGATCCCACTCTTTGCATTTAGTTGTAATCTCTTTGGTCTCCTCCAGTCTAGGTCAGTTTTTCAGACTTGCCTTATCTCTCATGGCCTATAGGATGTCCTTGATTTGGATTTGTCTGATGTTTTCTCATGATTAGTTCTGCCTTTCTCAAGGACTCATACACTTGAGTCCCTGGAAGGGATCATGAGATTCTCAACATCACAAGAAATTTTTCCAAACCTGCAGGAGGCCAAGAGCCAAGCCCTGATGGTCCCTTCTGCAGGAGTGGGCCTGGTGCGAAAGCAGCACTGTTCCCTTCCCTCCACTTGGCCTCCAGAGCTGCTAAGCTGTGTTTACCTCCACCTTAGGGTCATCAAGGCCTGTGCATCCAGATATCTTCTGCACATCAAATGTAGTTCCTCCACCTTCACATGTGAGCTTCTTCATGGTCCAGCCCTCCAAACCTAAAGAATCTTAGACTTCCTGAAGAAAACCAAGAAAAGTGGGACTTTCTTTTCGTATAAAGTTTATCTTTCATTAGAAGTGAAAAAAGTTGTGTTTAAGAGGCTAATCTTTTACTTAAATCTTTATCAAACATTTCTCAAAACAATGCTTTGTTAATATGATTCACAAATTAATCTTGTAAGTGAACTCTATGTTTTATTCTCTTTCTATATAATTTAAAAACATGCAATAAACTTTTAGTTGTCAATAGCAGTATTTTTTTCTAAAGTTGTATTATATAATATGTTTACTTGTTGGCTCAAACCTATCATGCATATAAAATAGTTTCAGAATTGAAAGTTCATATGCCTGTGAGGAGCAACTTTACCAACTTGAGTATGATGTTTGTGTACAGTTCTTTTGTATGTCATCTTATAGTATTGAGTTAAAACTGTGCTTTCCAAAAATACTTTGGTCAGCTGCTTTCTTCTCTACTGCTTATTTAACCACTTTTTGCAACTTTTATTTTATTTCAAAATATTAGATGATATACAATTCACTCACTCTCATGTTTTCAACTTGAAAACATCCCCCCCCCTTTTTTTTTTAGCAGGAAGCATTTTTGTATCTGCTCCAGTTTTGTCTCAGAGACTGGGCTTAGAAATCTTAGGTTCCAATATTTTGGCACTCAACTCCTTTAGTTCTAGGGAAACCATTACTTCTGTAAAATAAGTTCAATAAATCACTATGTGGTGCTCATCAGTCCTAGAGTGCTTGGACAGTTCCAACAACAAGGGTCAACTTTCGACCTTACATGATTATTTGACATTTGTGCTTCCTCCTCCTCCAGCTAGAGTGTGCACTTCCTGAAGGCATTAAGGCAGCCTTTACATCCTCTTGGCAACCTACCTTGCCCACAACAGATGGTCAAATAGTTTTTCCATCTTTAGCTATGATGAAGAGACTATAGTCACTAAGTCTGATGGATTTTGTGTTAACAAAAGGGAGACAATTACTTCCCCCCGCTGGAATCCTCTTTTGCATTCCTTCCTGTGCTCATCTTGCCTGGATATTTCCTCTGGTGTAGACTCAACTGAAGCATTCCTGGACTCCCTTTTACCTACATTGTTGTTGGGGAGTCCAGACTCTCTTTTCTCAAATATTGTATGTAGACCCCCTGCACGAAACTTATAACACTATGGTTTTCTTGCCCCGTTGCTTCACAAGGCAGGTGTTCCTTGGACAAATGGGTCCTATTAGGGCTTAAAAGAGTGATGTTGTAGGTGCATTAACAAAGGTTGTCTTCTGGTCTTGGGAACAGGGCAGTCTGACCTGTGGGGATAAGTGGGCACTTGCAAACAAAACCCAAGTGTGAAGCTATTTAACTTGTGAGCACAGGACTCATTAAACCCAAAATATAATTGGGAAGAGAGTATTTATCAAGAACCTGCTATATGTCCATAATTACTAGATACTTCACATTTTAACTTTCAACAACTTAAGTGAAGTGACTTTTTGTCATTGTGTAGAAGAGAAGCATCTAGTGCTGAAAGGTAAGTGGTTAATAACTTGTCTAGCAATCACAGCTCTTTTTAATTTTTTAATTTTTATTTTTCAGTTACAGTTGGCATTCAGTACAAGTAGGGCAAAAGTAGGTTTACAGTCCCAAGTATGAGTTTATTCTTGTTTTATTATATAATTTGTATTATTTTCCATACATACAGCTATAAACCTACTTTTGCCCCACTCTGTATTATCTTATATTAGTTATCACAGCTCTTAAGTAACTTTAATCCACATCTATCTTTCTCCATCTTTCTCTAAAATCAATATACCTTCTACTGTACCATGTTGTTTAGAGAAAGACAAATGCATTAAATTAATTTATGGAACTACTAGAGATGTAAACCAGAGTTTTATTTTATAAACATAATTAAAATGAATCAAAGTCCTTAAATTGAGGTCAAGCTGTATTTCTTAGCAAAGTAGTCAGGTACAAACTCTCTCGTTATTGCCAGTGGTACACTTGACAAGCCCACTAAATAGTAACTGAGATCCTTAGACAATATTGTTCACTTTTAATACAGGTTTACAAGATAGAACTTGAAAGATCAAACTTAGCAGGCACTTGGACCTCCAATACACCCATCACAACTTGTAGTTGTTATTTTTGTACAGAATGCATGGCTTGCCACTTTTTTCTTTTCCTTTCAGAAGATTCAAACAGTCAAAATGATATCAGTTGATATGATATCATTGATTTTAGAACAAGAATCCAGCTGAATGAAGGCTTTTCTTTGATATCTAAGGTCTCACTTGTTGGGTTGCAGCAGCTGGATATCATGAGAATGTAGTACAACTCTTATTGGGTCAAAACTTGGCTCCATGAGACTCAACAGGAACTGATGAGAAGTTATTTTTAATGCCCAACTTTTTTGAAATAGAATCTTCACAGACCACAGTTTTTGTTCTGCAAATTATTATAATTAGAATGGGGGAAATTTGTTACACTTCAAAATTTTCTCTGAACATTGTGTGTTGCAAGTAGTTTTGCTTTCTAGCCAATTTTGTGTGCCTGGCAAGCAAGTTATCAGCAAGAGTATCTTCAGATGAAACGCCAGCTCTCGTTTCCCCGTGGGAGAGCCCTCTTCCACTTCAGGAGACATTTCTAGTCCCCAAGTCAGACACGCGAGAGGTCAGGCCAATACTTTCCAAGCATGATGTCCTGTTCAACAATGTAGATTTCTACTATCTCATCAAGTTGATTAAAATGTTTTATTACATCCTGTGACAATTTTCTTACTCAGAACAAATAATTGATTGTGAATGAGGAAGTGGAAAATGATTTAAATCATTTACTGGATGAGAATATAAACAAGTAAAAACATTAGACCAAAAAAATGGTTAACATTTATTTGTAAGCTTACTTAACTGTAGCCATTTTATCTAAAGAATCATGTCTGAGCCCTGGCCAGGTAGGTCAGCTGGTTAGAGAACCTGCCAATATACCAAGGTTGCAGGTTTGATCCCTGGTCAGGGCACATACAAGAACCAACCAATGAATGTATAAATAAGTGGAACAACAAATCTCTCTCTATTTCTCTCCCTCACCCTTCCTCTCCCTCTGTCTAAAATCAATCAATGAAAAAAAATTTTAAAAGTCATTTTTAAAAAATGATTTGAAAAATGAGTCTGAATTGATAAATTCAACAATTTTTCTTTAAGGAGTAAAAAACAACCCTTAGTTTAACTTCTCCTTTACTCATGATCATATAGAAGAAGTTTGGATGATTGATTAAATGAAAGACAGACCAAAAATCTACAAAATAATCTAAATTTAGAAAAAAATTATGGGGCTAACTTTTGTATAAAATATTCTCATGAAAATTAAAAATTCACCCTTTGAGCTGAGAAGTAATTTTAATAGCTTATTGAAACTAAAGTCTTACAGCTGTGCTTGGTAAGCTTTCTTTTTTCTCATGCAAATAAAACCAAGAAAAACATAAAGCCATGCAAACCCCACCTCAGGCAAGTCTGAGAATATATTATTTCTCAAAACTCAGTTGGATTTATGGTCTATCTAATGTGGACTCTGGTCTTAGAAGATAAATATAGGAAATAATTTGAAAAGGATAACACTTTTGCTTAAAACAAACAGTTTTCTGGCTCTTCCTTTCTCTCACCATGCCTCCGGCCCTAGACTTTATTATTCTCATTCCTAATTCTATTTCTTTCCCTGAACTTCAGCTCTAGGCCCTAAATGGCTTCTGGGTACATGATATGCACTCAGTAAATTTTATAGAGTGAATTCATGAGTTCTGGGAAAAATAAAGACCTCTTTGTTACATACAAGCAAAAGCTGCTTTATTATTAGTCAGATTTTCTCCTGGCATAAGCGAGGCCCCCACTGTGTGCCGTTCACTCTATTCAAGTCACCAATGTATTAATGTATCACTCTGATACCCGCTCAGGGACTGTGATGGACACACGCAGGCCACCTCAGGTCCCAGCTCCACACGCTCAGTGCTGTGCTCCATCTCCTCATTAGGAGGGACAGGAGATTTCCCTGGAGGGTTTAACTGGAAACAAGAATTGCAGGGAGCAGGCTTTTCCGGGCCCTCTTTTCATACCCCAGCCTGCACTGCGCACCCACACCCATCCCCAGACCGCCCCAGCGCATGGAAGCGTCTGTTGTTTACACACTTGCTCTGGTGGCTCTGCTGTTTTCACTTGTACCCATCTTCTGATAATGGAACCCTATCTTTTACAAATCACCTCTCTCTCACCCTTAACACGTGCTGTTTCGCGTGTCTAGCCACACTCCCCACTCACGGGTGGGCTGAGCATCGTCATCATCACTGTCATCGTCAACAGCGGCAGCAACATTGTGATAATTAATGTGTCTAATTTATTGAGTGTGGAGTACGCACCGGATTTGAACTGAGCACTTTATAGCCTCTAGCTCTTTTGATTTTTGCAATACTCATGTAAGATCAAACTCTTATCTTTATTTTACAGGTAAAGAAAATAATTCGCAGAGCACACATCCCATCTATAGAGGAAGTAAGATTTGAATCCAGCCTGTCTGGTTTTGGAGGGCAGTGCTCTTAATCATATGTTAAAATGCCTGGCCCCGACCAGTTACAGTATTTCTTACACTTGGCCATGGCAATTTGTTGACATAGGGGCATATGACCCAAGCTTGGCCAGTGAGATCCTCCCCTAGGACTTAGGCTGGAGATATTAAAAAAGAGATATACATTTTTTTTGTCATTGTTGTTAGAATGCTAAACTGGTATGATGTGAGTTTAGAGCTGCTTGTGACCTTCTTTCCCCTTCTGGGGAACAGTGTGTCTGACAATGATTTAACCAGTGATGAAAGCAGAGCTTAAAGTTAGACATTCCTAAGGACCTCATTTAAGCATTTGGATCTCTACGTATTCAAAGCTAGACGTTGATTATTTTGTTTGCAATGGTTTTCTTCAGCTAGATTTTTAACTGATACATACTAAAATATTACCTGATATGCACATTTACACAGTTTCCCCACATGACAGTCAAGCTCGTCTGTCTGTCAAATTTTGAATATTTTCAAAATTCCTTGCAGTTCTAGCACTTTATAGGTCAACTATTGTTGGAAAGAGTTCTTTGGTTAAATGCAATTCTGTTTCGTTATAGCTATCACCTGATTACCTTCTTTGTTACTGTGATGAATCCCTAAAGAATCCATTCAGTTTTCTGAAGCTGCTATGTGTTTGGTTAGTATGTTTACGGATTTGTCTCCTGGTGTGACTCACAGAAACTTAAGGTTCTGACTTCCTTTAGTATGACTAGTAACAGGTAGAGTTAGGGAGGCTCCAATTGGAGAACCCATCCAGCAGGCTTCAAGCTTGGCTTGGCTCTTAGTGTTAGCAAGGCTTCCATGGAACCGAGGCTCGGTAGGTAGAGACCAAGACAAGACCAGAGGCAGGGCAACAGGTCAGTCTGTGGGTTACTTTTATGCAAGATTCAACACCCGATAACAGAGCGAAGGAGGCCGAAGCAGAAGCGAGGTAAGAACACAGAAACAAGTGTGGCAGACACCAAGGCCTGGTTCTGTTTTTGCTGTTTTTCCCACACAGCATCTGCTCTTCCTTCTGGTATTATAGCACTCCCGATCTACTAAGAGACCTACCCCCCACCCCCTTGCTCTTTGTGCATGTGTTTCCAGAAAAGCCTAAGCCGGCTCCTCCCTAAGATCCATGGTGAAATTTGTGTGCTAGGCTCAGCCAGTTAGTGCATTTCATCTCCCAACTGCTGGCATTGGTTCAAGGGTGACACATGACCTAATTTAGGCCAATTAGAGCCGAGACAATGAATTCCAAAATGATTGTTTGAGTAGTTGGGAAAGTGGTCTCAATACTTTCAATTGGACCTGAAATAAAAAAATTTGTAAGTATTGATCTGCACCATTTTATTACCATATGTTCCCTGTGTCTAAAGTCCACACAGAGGAAGATAAAATTGTAAAATTGAGAGAAAGAGAAAAACTAAATCCGAATGACACTGTTTGACCCTGAATTCAGCTGAACCTGAGGCCATTGAACCCCACCATGAGACATTTTGTGTGTGTATGTGTGTCAATTAAACCCATTTTTACTTAGTTTTGGTTGGATTCCTATCATTTGCAACCAGGTGGGTCACTGCCTGATACAGGATTGCACAGAGTCTATCTACTTATCAAATTTTCTATCCATGTACAGATTTTGAATTAGGATGTCTAGGCTTCATATAAATGCTATTGTTGTACATTTTCAAAAGTAAGTTCATAAAGATCACGCTTTCTGGATGAGAGCACAGAGAGAAGGCGCAGGTGAACCTAGGACTAGGTTGATGGTGTGACCATGAAGGTGACGTAGGAAGCCCTCAAAAGCCAGACACCCTCCCTATCACAGGAATTCTCAGATGGAATTGGCCTTGGTGATGTTTCCAAATGGATGGCCTGCAGTCCTGAAGAACGGCTCAGCATTCGAACTCGGAGTGAAGATCATGGCATGTTCAGGCACAGTGTAATTCCTGGACACAGGATCCGAAGGACTGTGAAGAGAAAAGGGGGTCATTTGAAGCCTCAAAGGGATTGTCAACAAATTAATGAGACCATTGGATATCAGTGGTCACCGAAAACTTCTGAGACTCCCATGTCTCGAGTATCCTTTAGTCTATTGCAAGTGCCACCACATGGCTGGAATTTTATTGCCTAGGATGCATGAGTGGTTTGTGAGTATACTTCAGTGAAGTCCTCTGGACTTTCCAGATTGTCTCATAACCTTGGCCTTAGTGTTTTCTGACCTGGTTTTTCCTGTGGTTGCTGGTTCAGAGCATATGAGGGATGTAACCCATTGGAACCCTGCCCAGTTGGCTGGCTCCTATGAAAACTCACCGTGCATGGAGGAAAGAGATGCCTTGTCCACAGCTCCATGAAAACTTCATCCTGGGCTAGATAATAAGCTGAACATTGCAGTGTCATATTGTACTGGACTGCGTCGCTTGTGCAAAGGAACCAGGGTTGGGACCCTATGGCCTCACTGTAATGATCCTGAAAGCTCTGGCCATGGAGTATCAGGTGGCAGACCTGGCTTGCATTCATGGCCTTCTGCCCTGTACTGCACATGGTGTGGGAATTGCTATCCTTCTACAAAGGGCTGGGATAAAGGCAATGTTTAGGGGTGGAGTCAGCAGTGTGAGTCACAGTGGGCTAGAACTGAGATAAGGCAGGATGTCGGCAATGACAGAGAGGCAGGAATTAGCGTAGACACATTCACTGGAGGAAGTCAAGCGATGGCTTGGTGTCAGATGGACAAGATATAGAGGCTGGGCTCTATACATAAAAATCAAGGCCGGGGAATGTACAGTGTACATCACGCTTGGTTGACTAGTGAAATGAGGACTGGAGAAGCAGTAGAAACAGGAGCATGACTGGAAGCAGACTAGGGACCAGCTCCAATGAGCAGACTAATTGCTTTGCCAGGACACTGTGGGCAACTGCAGACTTTTATCCTCCCTTATTCCCCTCCTGAAATTATTCTAGGCCTTAGAAATCTAAGGTTCTACTTCCTTCTGAATCACCTTTCCTCAAGAACCTCGTGTGCTGTTCAGTAATCCCTAGATGGGACCCTGGAGGGCCACTCTGGGAAGTCTGGCTCCTGTGGGTGCTGGAGAGGGAGCGGGCGCTTATTCTTCTCAAGGCTGAAATTTCCGGTGGATTCTTCTTGTCTACACCCACTTAATCTTGGAATGTGAGTTCTTGAAATCTTGGTGTCTGTTGGAGCCTCAGCTCTTTCTGCCCGAGACATTACTTTTAGAGCTTTGTTTTCTGGGGTAATCGGACTTCTTCAAAAATATAAAATTTCTCAATGACCATTGTTATTCGATTATTTTAAATGACAAAATAATGTATAAATGCTACAGATGTTTTAGGATTTCTATCTTTCTTACTTATAAATAGGGTTTGGGGTAATTGGAAAAAAATAAGCATTCATGAAACGAGGCTGCTGAAATTGAAAAAGAAAATTACAAAGTATGCCGTGGGAGAAAACCAAACGGGTTGCATTATCTGATACATCTAAATAAACCAGTTCCTTGGGAGATACAATCATTTTCCTGGTACTAAAAGGAACATATTGTATATGTATATGTCCAAACACAAGGAACACAGAACCACTTGCTAGACAATATCTTCAACGGCAGTTTTGGAGACAATGCGATGGAGTTCATGAGTGTGAGCTCTGATGACAGGTGCCATAGGTTAAACCCCAGCTCAGCCGATTGCTACGTGTGTGACTCTGGGCAAGTTGCTTAACCTCTGGAGGTTTTAGTTTTCTTATTTATAAAATGGAGGCGATAATAAAACTGCTTTCATTTTATTATCAGGAAGACTAAATGAATTAATACATAAGGAAATTAGAATAGTGTCTGGCACATGGTGAGCGCCAATCAATAAATCTTCATCTTCTCCTAGTCATTTCTTATATTAGTCCTAAAGAGAGACAGCACTAGTCCAACAAAGCGCCAGTCCAATAGTGGATCAAGGGCCTCCACAGATATGCCGAAAGGCTCTAGGTTAATTGTGTCTTAGATTACTTCCATACACCTCCTCATCCTCCAGCTTTTGGGGGAGCTTCCCTTCCAAAGCTTTTCTTTTTTTTCTCCCCACAGCCAAATTCTCAGTGCCCTGTGGCCTTGCCATCCTTTCCTGGCCTTGGATTCCCCTCTACAATGTTAGTTAATGCTTCCTGTTGTCAGGTATTCCTGTCCTATTGTTCTTTTCTCCTGTCTTCTCATTTATGCTTTGTCAAAACTAGCCTTTCCCAACTACTGACTCCTCAGAAACTGACAAATAAATGTGGTGAACTAATTCAAGCCAAGTTGTTTGTAATGGCTAATTTTATGTATCAAGTTGGCTAGGCTAGGGTGCCCAGTTGTTTCATCTAACACTAGCCTAGATGTTTCTGTAAGGTATTTTCTAGATGTCATTAACTCTTAAATCAGTAGAATTTTAATAAAGTAGATTATTCTTTGCAACCTAGGTGGACCTCATCTAATCAGTCAAAGGCCTTAAGGGAAAAGGCCGAGATCCTCTTAAGGAACAAGGAATTCTGTCTCCAGATCGTCTTTGGACTCAAGACTGCAACATTGACTTGCAGAATTTCCAGCCTGACTGCCTGCCCTACCAAATGTAGACTTGCCAACCCCCACGGTTACATGAGTCAATTCCTTAAAATAGATAATCTGCCTCTATATATACACACACATCCCATTGGTTCTGTTTTTCTAAGGAAGCCCAGCCAGTGCAGTATCAATATGTATAATGGCTAAATGTCTTCGTTTTCTCACTAACATTTTAACAAAGGTTCAACTTTAAAAAGGGAGCAATATATAAACATTTCTAAACCCTAGTGACTTTGAAATCCCTTCATATAGGCAGCAACCTATTCATGAGGTGGGCCTGGGGCTAGCCCACACTTGGATTCGTTTCCCTCCCTCCTGAAGCCAGGCATGGGGTGTGGAGAAGTGACTTCCGCTTTTGGCACATACCACACACACACACACACACACACACACACTTTTAGCCTGGGTTAATGTTTGAAAATCATATATAAATAAAAACAGCCTTCATATTGCTCTGTGTCTCTGCTGCAAATGTGTAATTTACCTACTCTCACCTACTTATCTTCATCATAATAGCCAGGTAAACATGAACCATTTTTTTTCCCCATAAGAGCCTGAAAAGAAACAGAGTCAAATATTTCTCTGAAATTTCTTGGAGAGCAGCCAATATTCCCATTATATTAGAGCAGAAAAATCAATCAGTCTAAAATCAAAGCCTTTTTCTTTTATAGCTTTTCATGTGGAAGGCTGTCATTAATATATCTGTCAGGCTCATTATTGTTCTTACAAAGGTAATATCACATTCTTTCAGAAATGATGAACAATGATAATGTAGGGACAAGGTGGACTTTGGAAAAGAAATGAACTCTGCCTGAGATATGATAAAATACCAAATGGTTTTGGTTTCTACAATGCAGACCGTTATTATGGGATGGTGTTTTCTCTACATTAAAATGTAGAAAAATTGTATTCACTGATAAAACATAGTTACCACATTTCTTTTTTATTGGTGTTTTGACAATCACTTACCCTTATCTATCTTCGCTTGCTCATCTGCTCTTTTTCAAGTTTTGATCTGCCTGTGAGGCAGAGGCAGATCACAGAGGTTTATGGGCTGCAAGAAGCAGAGGATATGATTTCATATGTTCAAACCAAAACAGGTGAGCTAGGCAATCCTCTCCATGAGAATGAGGAGGCAAGTCTGCAAAAGAAGAACGATAGGCAGAGAAATATGAAGAAAGGTTTACTGCTTTGGGACCACGACCTCACTTTTGGGAGAAGACTTAACAACCCTAGAGCTGGTTGACAGTTAGCTTTCCTGGGAATCAACACGAGAAGGTGAGTGTTCGCTAACGGGGAGGTGAAGTAGGAGCAAAAAGGGAATAGGTAACAGGACCAGAGATTTGGGGTGTGGTCTTCAGCCCGATCCCAAGAGGCAGAGTAAGCTATTGATTGCCAAGTGTTGTGGAGCTAGCCACCAAAGGTGAGCTGTTGTTTTATAAGAAATAATATAAAAGGTAAACTGTTGTTTTATTAGAAGTAATATATTGGTGTAATTATGCAAAATACTAATTAGTAAGTTTCTCCCTTACCTCTGCACTTGACAAATCCCTTTACATAGATCCTGAAGGTCTCTTGTGCCTTAAGCCTGTGGGTAGAGGCTTTCATTAGCCACCCACTGTGGCAGCAGAAACAAAGGCTACGAACACTGGGCAGGAGCTAAGTGAGAAACCCGGCATCTGGAAGCAAAGGGCAGGGCAGGTCTTCTAAGCTCTCTCAGGACAGATGCATGGGGTCAAAGGGGAGGAGGGGGCTGAGGACAGGGCAGCAAGGAGCAAGTAAGGAGCTTCTTTTGCCCAAACTGGCACGTTGGCATATGCTGAGTGGCCACCTACTGGTCCCTTGCTGCTTTATTATGGACAATGCCCATTCCATGACTTAGTTACTCATCATACATGATGAGTAGTTAGTCTTGTCTAGCCTGGAGGTCTGCTGTAGCTCCTATGCTAGCTGGTCTTTTGTATCCTCTTTCACCCTCCAAAAGTCAGTCTCCACACTGAAACCACAATGATCTTTTAAAAAAATCTGTGCTGTGCTTAAAACATTTTGAGTCTTCCCATTTCCTTAGGTTGCAGACAAAATCTTTTTCCGTCTGACTGGCCCTGAGTGATCAAGCTTTGTGAAGACTCCTCTCTCCCAATTCACCCCTTTGTCTTCTGGTCTCCAACAACTTTACTCTTCTTTCCTTCTTCAGGTAGGTCACAGGGCCTTTGCACATGCTGTTCCTCTGTCCGAGACTCTCTCCCTCACACAATCTCCTGGCCAAAGCATAGTGTTCCTCTATTTAGATTGAGCACCACTTCCTTGGGGAAAAGTTCTCTGTCTGCTCAGAAGGAATCAGGCTCTTCCTGCCAAATGCACCAGTAGCAGTACGGAGGGCTCCTTACCAGCCCTTATTGCAGTTGTGATTTTATACTGGAGGGTTTTTACCTGATTGTCCCTCTCCTGTTCTGGGTTGTAAGCTGTGGGAGGCTAGTATTAATTGCCTTCCTCCGTGCTCCCTCATCTCTTCATTTGCTTTCCTTCCTTCTTTCTCTCTTCACTTTTGTGGACCAAGTCCACCCGAGTCTGCCTGAGCCTGCTCTGTAGCTACCCCTCCTCCCGCCCCCAGAATACTGCATCTTCTCTTTCAGTTATTTGTCTTTCAAGCAATCTCCCTTTCTAGCAACCTACCATTTACTCTCCCTCCCTTTCTGTGGGCTAAGAAGTCTTTTGAAGGAATATTGAGTTCTGGAAAGATGCCACCCAAAGCTGTTTTTGTGGGATCCTTCCAAGGTGAGGGAAAAAAATTTTTTTTTATTCCTAGCAAAAGGGATTGTGTGCCTTCCAGTCACATCTCAGCTATAATGCTGCCTAGGGCTCCAGCCTGTGTGGCTGATGATAAAAAAATTCAGACTGGTACAAAAGGAAAATCTAAATCATTGCCTGATACTTCAGGCAAACTGCTTTAGCAGGGCTTTTGGTGGTAGGCAAGAGAAAGTAATAGTCACTGATAATGGCTGATGGTGGTATTGCTGATGGGTCGTGAACTTGTCTGGCTCCTCTGTTTCTGGTTTGTGGTTCTATCCCAAGTCTGCAATGACATAAAATAATAGACCGCTTATCCCGGTCCTTCTCATTGCAAATCACATTTCACAAGACAATACATGGAATTTATAGGATGTAAATATGTCAGTAAAAATGTGTATCAGGCAATAGGTTGCTACCGATTCAAGACCTCACATCTAATGTTCAACTTAGGCCTATTTGGTTCCTCTTTAAACCACCTTTCCTGGTTTCCATTTTGTCTTCAACTGAAGTTCACTCTTTATTTCCAGATGAAAGTGTCAGAAAGTGTTCTATTCCAAAGAATAATGAAGCCAGGATCTCTTCCAGTCTTGAAAAGACAGTGCTGGGGATATAGAGCTAATAACCATACTGCAGGAATAACGACAGGCATTGTTACAGATCCCTACAGGTTAATAAGGTATTTTTCGCATCCATTATTGTATCACGATGACACTTAGGGATGCTAAGCAAAAACTGCAGGTCCCAGGCAGAGATGGGAGAGATGTTTTTCTCAGCTGGAAATTCCATTTTACTAGAATTTCTATCATAAACACCTAGGACCACATTCTTGTTTACTTTACAAACTCAAGGAGAAATGATGGCTGAGAAAATTCACAGAAGAGCTAGAGAGAGGGGAAATGGGAAACCTCGTCTTCGGTTTGAGCTCCGTGACTGCAGAGGGTATTTTCTTCAGGATCATATCCCCAGCGCCTAGCAGAGTGCTCGGCTTTTCATGTTCCCGGGAGATGTCTGTTCCGCTGTCTGTGTAGCAAGTAATACAACGCGGAGGTGGTGGAAGGTCTCCTGTGTGGTCGGGGTGTAGGAAAGAGAAAATGAGAAAAATGAGGAAAAGTGGTAACAAATGAGCTTATATTAATTTATTTTAAAACATTTCTTCTCCAGTTGTATTGTTCTTCTAAGGCTGTGCTTACGAAACCTTCTTAAATGATTGCTATGATTTCTATTTCTTCATCTCTGGGGAAAGAAGAGCCCCATATGGCGAACCTAGTCAATCTTTTTTCTGTTTTAAAATATGTCAGTTCCTTTTATATCTGAAATAGGCTTCTGTCTGTCTAACAATGTGAGACAGTGCTGTTAGACAGGGACAAGAGCCTGAGGCCGTTACCGTCTATTCCAGTGTGAAGAGCGAAGTTCCGTCATTAACCTAAAAGAAGCAGCTGCACTTACAGGGCGGATCCATTCTCAATATATGTGAACAAGTTAAATTGTTCTTTTGACCTTGCTTGATGCTGGAGGCCTCAGTTCTGCTGGAAGAATTTTCCTGGAGCTTGGATGTGAGTCTTATCTACCGTTTTTCCCTTCTCTATGAGCCTATGTTAGATACCATGACAGGAATCTTTTAAAGTTTCCTTAAGAGAGCAGATGTTTGGTAAGCACTAATGAATTGGAAGTCCAGCTCTTCCAGATGTAAGATTGCACGGTCCGCTTTGTGGAGCTGAAAGCTAACTCTGAAGCTAACGATCTAGTTGGGAGCAGTGTATTTGCACAATAAAAAGGCTGGGGTCTGACTCTCCTTCGAGGCTCAACAACTGTTTCTGCTGTTCGGGCTTCTTATATCCGGCAAGTCTACTTATATCGCTTCAGCTTCCTTCTCCTTCCCAATTCCCAAGCTGTGCTGTGGCCCTGAAGATACAAATGCACACTGACATGACACACACACAAGCAAATGCACGGTTAGCCTTTGACCACCACATAGCCTTCGTCTGTATGACCTGTCAGATCCACTCCACTACTTTTGAGTGTAAATTGCTGACTGCTAACTTGCAGTGTGAGATCATTTAGATCACTAATCTCTTTGTGTCCATTTATTTATTTAGTTTTTTACATTTGTGTCTTGAGAATGTTCTTACTTATGCCTCAATATAGATCCAGAAGGAGAAGTATAGGGAGATATAAGGAGGATGAGGCAAAGCATGTTTCCATTCCCAAGGGAAACAAAAGTAAGTTTACAATTGCCACCACATTTCTTTGAATATGTTACCATTGTTGGCCCAGTAGTATTCATGTACTAAGAAAAAAGTACTGCCCATTGAACTGTGACAAAATGCTTTGTGTTACATCAATTTTAAGATACATGCTAATTTTGGGATGTTAAAATGAAAAAAATAGACTAAGCAGATATGTGTATCAAACCTATCAATAGAACCAGTGATGTGCCATGCCCAACCCACGCTACAGTGTCAATGAAATGAACTTTTATTTTAGAAGCATTCCGTTTTACTACAATTATTATCATGTGAATGTTGAAAGTACCGAAGCCCAGAACTTGTGATAGCTGTTTTCATGCATACTGGATGGACACGGTCTAATGCTCAGCATTGGACTTATATTACTGTTTTACTCAGCTTCCATGAGCCCATTTATTTATTTTAAATCCAGCATTCTTTCTATGAGAATTTCTTTTAAAATAATAGCCACTCTTTATGCCTCCCACAAATAACCGTCCTTGCACGCTTGCTGCTGACTCGGCACTGGCAGTTAAACACAGTCTGTTTCCCAGGGCTGTCCTGGCTCTCGTATCCAGCAGGAGGGATGCTAAGGCAGCGTGGGCCACGGCATTGCCACTCCAACTGGCCTTGGTTAAACAAGCTCATCAATCAGACTGTTGTCAGTCTGCATTTAAAAGTGCAGTGAGGTTTATGTTTTCTGAGAAAAAAAATTTGAAAAGTACTGCCTACTTCCGTTTTTCGTTTTATAATGGTAAACTGCTCAGTGAAGAATATGTACATTCCAAGCTGTGAAAGGTGACTTAAGAGCCACAGTGACCACCTTCGTATGAACTGTCATGGAATTTTGATGGATTGCTTACACATCAATCAGCCAAGCTTTCCTTTGGAAGCAAGACAGGAGCCATCAGGGTGGAGGGGCAGGGGCAGAGAATATCTTGCATTGCTTTGTTAAGGTGTGTGCAGCACTAGCTCTTAGGCTCCGAGCACTTGCTGTGTGTCATGCTCTGTTAAAGGCATTTTATAAGCTTGAGCTGCTTATTTCTGATAACATATACAATGAGTAGACAATATTACTAGTGATATCTCACAAATAAGGGAAGTATTGAGTTGCGTATCCTTAAAATTCACATTGAAACCCTAACCCTCAGCGTGACCGTATTTGGAGGTACGGTCTTTAAAAGGTAATCAAATTAAAGAGCAAACATTAGGGTAGGGCCTAGTCCAATAAGCGATTATCCTTATACGAAGGGTAAATTTGGACACAGAGAATGCCATTTAAACATGAAGATGCCCCCTAGAAGCCAAGGAGAGAGGCCAGGACCAGATCCTCACTCACAGCTCTCAGAAGGAATCAACACTGCTGACACCTTGAGCCCGGACTTCCAGCCTCCGGATCTGTGAGGTGGCATATTTCTGGGGTGTAAGCCACCCAGTGTGTGACACTTTGTTATGGTAGCCTTGGTGTGCTAATCCACTGAAGTTATACAGTTTGCCAAGGATCACCTAGATATTGGGGTCCACAGCTCACAAATGAACTTCTGTGTCTGAGTCAGGAGAATGCGCTTCGTTTGACACCACTGTCTACAGACCCTGGCTCAATGAAAGCTCTTCCTGGGCTGCAGCCTCCGTGCAAATGGATGAGCACGTCAGCGTGGGGGTAGTGGTTCCTGTGTGATCTCATTATCACACAGTAACTGCTTGTCTGTCATGTCATACTGTTGGTGTAATGTTAATTATTATTCCCAGGGAGAAGCCAAGACCAAATTGACCCAGCCCATCTGTCCTACAGTCTGGCCCACACTGAAGCCAGAAACAGACTAAAGGGGCTCCGTTGCCCAAGTCATCCTCAGGGTCTGATGATTAGGTTCACTATGACCTGCAACTGGGGTGCACTTCCAGAAGACATTTCAAATCTTCTTAAACTCCTAATCATGTCATTCAGCTGATCAGAAACTTGGATGACCATCCACCGCCTTGACATGCAGAATAAAGTCACTCATCCTTTACTTCATGTGACATTACCCTGGTGTATATTTTCAGTCCTTGCTGAAGCACCCGCACATTTTGTCCCCACGCACAGGTGCCTGCAGGCACACACACATGTTCTGGGCTCACAGTTGGGCTGATTTAACTTCTTCATCCGGGATTCAGAGTGTATCCTCTTAGTCTTGGTGTTTCCTTGACCCGAAACTTTCTTCTTTTCCCTTAGTTGCCTATTGACGGCCCACTTATTTGCAAAGAGCACTTCAAACCTCACATTCCCCAAAGACATTTCCCCCATCCTATCAAATAGAATTATTTCCCTTCTAACTTGAAATCCTAGGGCTTCACATGGAGACAATTATGACTCTGTTATCCCCGTGAGTTCTTGGGGGTACAGGGCCTTTTTCTTGTTAATGTCTACTTATCTTCTATAACATCTAGAATATTCTTCTTTATATAGTTGGGACTCAAGTTTTTGCTGGATTTAACGCAGTCTCTAGGCCACCCCTATGAAGGTTTCTAAATAGGCTCCAAAAAATTCACCAACCTTCAGAGACAAAAAGCAAAGACCTGATCCTTGATCTTGACTTTCAATTTAAACAGAGCCAGGTCATGAAGGTGGAGAATCTCCTTCTCATGTCTTTACTGGAAGACGGAATGTAGGCCTATGATCACCAAGTGTGCTTTGTGGTCTCAGTTTTGTTGTCTACCAACTTCTGAGGTTTTATTTTGTTCTGTTTCTAGACTTAACTACTTAAAACTCTAGCAACTGATAATACAGCATATCCTGGCAACAACTCCTTCACCTTAGGTCAGGTAACAAAACTCTAACTCAGATAACAACGTGGCCCCAAACAGAAACAATATCCAATGTCGAATTGGAAGCTTCATGTGGTCAAGGACGATTACATTTCTCTAGATTGCTTTCTCCTTAAGAGAGGAAGCACAAAAGAAATATGCTTTTAATTTTAAATTTAAAACCACTCCTGATCCTGTAACTTGATCCTGATAGCCACAACTTCATTAGCAGCATGATCAGAAATGTATATTCCTTTTCTTTCAATCAGTTGGTTTTGAACTTGATGGCAATTATGTTTAGTGCATGGAATCTGGAACCATCTGCCTGGGACAAATCCTGCTTATGTTACTTACTAGCTCTTAGTGACCTTGGGTGTGACTTGACTTTCAGGTCCTCAGTTCTATTCTCTGTACTATGGGGACAGAGAACTCTTTTAAAGGACTGTTATGATGAATTAACCATGTCAATACATAAAAAATGCATTGACTACTAACCAGGATATAGTCAGCATTGGATTTAATGTTAACTGTTATTATTTCAAAGTGTTCTCTTCACCAAAGGAAACAGTGGAGAATATTGTTGGTTTCTGTTATGGATTCCATCTCAAACTCCTTCCCCTCTCCTTTTTTTTTTCTTTTCAGAATATGTTGGAAATAATAAGCAAACATGCAAGTGATACATGTATATTTAGTTTCACATACAACCTCATTGTTACTTCCTGACATCCTTCCAAGATATCTTACAAGTTATCAATCTCACCAGGACAGAGTGTGTTTTCTGACCACTTCCCCTTTGCAATTAAGGACTGTGACCACTCGCTTACGCACAGACTGAGACCAGCAGCCTTAACCCCAAAGGAGGTCAGAAACTCCCAGCTCTTCCCGCCGAGGGGGCTAGCTGAGAACCCGATACCGTGTGTTTTAAGGCTGTGGCTAGACTGTGACCATAGGAACTGGGAACACCCACCAACACCCTGTTTCCCCCAGCCCCACTTCCTTCGCTTCAATGCCATTAAGCATGGTTGAAGTGTGTTTGTGAATGTTTTGAGTGGAGTTAAGTTTCTGCTGTTTATTATTGAATTGCTAAAGATTTGAAGAGAAGACAAACAGACAAATAGGCAAGTGAAGAAAGAGACAGAAAACATCCTTAGACAGACTAGCAGTATGAGCAGACATGCTCTGGAAAACCTGGGGTCCACGAAGCTCTGAGCTTGCACCAGAGCCCCAGGATTCGGTCAGTTGCTCTGCAAATAAAACCTGCCCTAGACACACAGTGAGGAGGCTTTATTTGCATAGGAAACCTGCCAGCCTGGCCTTGCAGATAGTAGGTCACAGTCAGGGGGGTGGTGAGTTTTCCTGTTTACTGTCTACCTTCATGGAAGCATTGAATGTAGGGCCTGAAAGGGGTTGGGGAAGGTCATCTTTTTTCTTTTTTCAAGATTTGCCCTCTCAGTTAAATCCTGGGCTTTGCCTCTGCTGTCTGCATTGCCTCTCCTTCATAGCACGTCAAGCGTATAGAAGATAAACTCACGAAGACTTCCCTTCTGAGTGCAGGAGGACTTGGCAGTGGGGCTGGTTAGGCTGGGCCTGAAAGGTCAGATTGCATTGTATCATCCACAGGCTTCCCCCTCTGACTTCACGGTGCCTCTTACACATACTTACCCACGTAAACTAAACTCCATGTGGGTGGAGGTTGTGTCTGGGCTGTTTGCCATCATACGCCCAACATCTACCACAGCGCCTGGCACATATCAGACTCTTAGCACATATTTGTTGAATAATAAATGTCTATTAAGAGACATAAATGCACATCAGTGGTATGGTATGGATTTAAATTATACAGTCCCATTGCTTTTGTATGTATACTTATGTACAGTTGTGCTAGCTTCCTGTTTAGTCAATGTGATCACTGTGTCTGTTTCCTCTTTTTTATTGTTGCAATAGGGACAGCAGTCTCCCAATGTCTAGGGAGAAAATACGTTTGAATGCTGTCTGTGAAGGCTGTGTGTGGTTTCAGAGAGAATGGACTCCAAAGGCCCTTCCATCATATTTGAAGAGTCTTGCAGTATGTAAGTTTCTCCATCTGAGATGGAGTATACGTCCCTTGGGAGTCTGGAATCATTTCACTCATTTGAGAGGAGCTTAAAGTTTAAAGAAACTGAAGTTACTGGATCTGGTGAGGAGGAAGTTGAATGGCTCACTTTAAGAATATGAAAGTTTATGCTCTTTGAAGATGATGTTGGCTGCAGGAATATAAATTATAGCTTAATATATGAATCAGGAGCTGTAAAATTTTATCTTTTCATTGAATAATCCTCTAAGAATATAGTCTAAAGACAAAATATAAAAATCAGTGACAGCGTAAGTTCCATAGCCAGTAAAGTTCATCTCATCATTATATATGGAACCAAAAGTTGGAAACAATTTTAATGCTCAACAATGGGCGATGGCTAAGGACACGATGAGGCGCAGCCATTAAAGTGGAAAATAGGACACTTTGTTGCGGCTGATTTTATACCATGGATATTTTCTGTCCCTAAAGAACAAACCACTGAATTCATAGGTTGAAAAAACATGTATTTAATATGTGTTCCACCTTAGGAGCTTACTTCTTTCTACCTTGATCTTACCCCAGAAACTTTAGTGATTGAGTGGGTTTTAGAGAAAGAATGAGGTCATATGATGTTCAAATAATTTATAATATAAAATCAAAAGCTTAATGATTTATTTTCAGTGTCACCAAATAGTTGTGGATGTTATTGATAAAATAAACATGGCAACCAAAGAAACGGGCTCAAGCCTTTACTTATGAAGGTGATATTTGTGAAGAGTATCTATTGATGAGGTGAAAAGCTTATAAAAATATCAAGCAAAAAAATAGGACACAAAACTGCAGGCACAGTACAATCTAAATAATGTAAACATATTTATATAAATATATACAGATATTATATGTTAAATTATTTATATGGATTTTCACCAATGAGAGATTGAGCGATTACTTTCTTCTTTATATTTTACATACTTTTCATATAGATACATATTGCTTTGATATTAAAGTAAAATTTTATAATGAAAATACTGAAAGTAATTAAAAGTACAGTATGATGGTTGGGTTAATTATAAAGAAGAACACTTTTTGTAAATACACTTTATTTTTAGAATAGTTTTAAATTTAAAACACATATGGGAAGGTAGTATAGAGTTCCCATATATACCTTTTTACCCAATTTGCCCTAATATTAAACATCTTATATTTGCATGGTACATTTGTCATAATCAGTGAACCAATATTGATAAAGTATTGTCTAGTTTATTCCAATTAACTTAATTTTCACCGAATATGCCTTTTCTGTCTGGGGTGCCCATCCAGGATATGACATTACAATTAGTGTCATATCACTTTAGGATACTCTTTACTGTGACAGTTTCTCTGACTTTCCTTGTTTTTGATGACCTTGAAAGTTTTGAGGCACTACTGGTCAGGTGTTTTTTTTTTTAACTGAGGTATAATTGACATATAATATTATATTAGTTTCAAGTATACAACATAATGATTAGCTATTTGTATATATTGTGAAATGATCACCACAGTAAGCCTCGTAAACATCTATCCCCATATATACATTGTAAGAACTTATTGATGGAAAATGTTTTTAAATACTTGAAAGGAGTTCCTCAGGTAAAATGTGCAGCTATTTCCTCACTGAGAGTTATGAGAAAAGGATACTCGCTTTTTTCCTAAAGAGTTAATAAATCTGATGGATGGGTAATTTGGACTACTGAATACCTCTTGGGCTCTAAATATCTGTTAAATTATGCAGACACAGCAAGGACAGTTTAGTGCTGCAAGAAATGGCCGTGGTTCTTCTGGCAAGTGCTTTGCTAGTGAGGTGGCTCAAATACCTGTCCCACGGGTCAGCTCTCATATAATAAATTTCCTTTTTCACCACCTTTCTCTACTCAAGTCCCCACTCAGGATAACTCCCTACTCCCATTACAGACGATGGAACCCTGAGGGCTGGAGTTGATTTACTTCTCCCATGGCCTCCCACACATTGCACATGCTAGGTGTTAATGGATTCACTGACAAATTTAAACAAAGCCAGAAACAGCCTTAGCTGAATGTTTTCTTACCTTGTATTTTGTTCTGCCCCTACACTTTATCCCTGAGGCCCAACTCTGTCAGGGATACGGATCTAGACTAAGATAGGTCTCAGAAGATGGCAGGAGAGTCTCCTGTGGCCTATAGTGGTTTTGGGATTCTCAAAATATTGCCAACTGTTTAATGTAGTGGTAATAATAGGGCAATGTGAAATAGCAAAATTAATAATTTTGACTATTTGGGGACAGTATATGGAAGAGGATATTTTATGGAGAAGGTATGCTATTCCCATGAATCCTAACAAAATACTACTTGGCTCAGGAGCATCTGGTAAGAGTTACTTTCATCGCGGCCTGGGTTTTCCTAAGGCCAAGCTTGGAAGAATTGGCCTGGTCTCAGGGAACTTCTTAGAGCTTCCCTGGCCTCCCTGGGGGCCAGCTTGATCCTACAGATGTTTTCTGGGGCTCTAAAGACTCATTTATTATGGAAAATGGGAAAGGAAGGAGCACAGGGAGAGACATATCAAATTAATTGTCACTACTTATTTGCTACAATTTGGATAAAAGTGTTCAGGGGAGGGAAAATAGCTCTAACCTGGAGCAGAGGAGTGTTTCTTCCGCCTGTATGTTTAAGATGGTAAAAGAACATACCAGGTCAAGGGATCATACTCCTACTAAGAAGTTTGTGGTGCTGCAGAGACGGAGCTGGGGGAGCCTGGATTAGATGGCTAGGGCTGCCGTAACAAAGGACCACGAACTGGGTGGCTTAAGCAACAGAAATTAGTTTTGTCACAGTTCTGGAGGCTGGAAGTCTGAGATCAAGATCTTAGCAGGGTTGGTTTTTTCCTGATAACTACAAGGGAAGGATCTGTTTAAGGCCTCTCTCCTTGGCTTGTAGATATTGGTGTTCTCCCTGTGTCTTCACATCATCTTTCCTTCGTATGTGTGTCTGTCTCCAAATTTCCTCTTCTTATAAGGATGCCAGTCATATCAGATTAGGCTAATCCTTAATGACCTTATTTTAACTTAATTATCTCTATAAAGATTTTATCTCCACATATAGTGACATTCCAAGGTTAGGACTTTAAAACATAAATTTTGGCGAGCACACAATTCAACCAATAACAAAGCCCACTCATGTCTGACTACGGTAATCTCTAGAATAGGACTATTTGCGCATCTCTAGTGTCTGTAGATCTGGGGTTTTCCACTCTTTTCACCAGTGAGAGAGGGCTGAAGAAAATCAACCAGCAAACATTGCATGCAAGACTCACTCTAACAGCAGGTACTGAAGGAACCACCTACTCAATCCCAGCCGAGACTGGACTTGCTCTCCTTCTAAATGGAGCAGTCACCAAAAAAGCAAGTTCTATGTTCTATGGTGAATCCAAAATAGTCAGAAACTATGAAGTTGGGCAGTTTGGCTATGTGGTGGAGCCCATTAATTATAGTTTGTCCTGATCATGTTTATTTGTCTAAGCTTTTCTTGGTATTGCAGAGTTGCCCCTCTAGGACATTAAACAACGAGAAAGTGAGAGCCCATGCAGCTGTAGTCATCTGCCCTGTGGCTCAGGCCTGCGGAGGGAAGGCCCAGGGAAACAGCCTGCATCTCACTAGGAAGGGGCTCTGCGTGTCATGTGTTCCCCAGGTCCCCTGAGACAGACCTTCCTGAGCACAACTGTGGGGCAGCCACAGTGGTCCCAGGACCAGCTATTATCTCACATATCATCAGCCAAACACTTTACAGATTAAACTGATAGGTTTGGAGTGAAGGGGATGGGAGATGAGGAAGAGAAACACTTGCAAGTTCTTTCCTAAATATCTTTGTCCCTGCCCCAGACTGTGGTAAAATAGAGCAGGGACCAGCTAGCCAGCCTTGTTTGTTTAAAGTGTTGACTAATCTCTGAGTTCATGTGCTGAGCTGGTTCATGAAGTTCTTGAACTTTTATTATCCTTGGACTTTTGGCACAGTGAAAATGAAATGAGAAACTGGTACTATCTTTAAAAGAAGCCTATGGAATTGCGTGAATTGAATTGAATTGAGTGACTTTGAATTAGGGGATTTGAGGAATTCAAGGAAATTTGCATGTTTGTTGACAGCTGCTGTGTGCTGGGCACTGTGCTCCCTGCTAGGCTCTGGGATCAGAGTGAAGGTAAATTTTCTCAGCCCTGTAAGAGCTCTACTCGCTTGGGCTATCTTTAGAGTCATTGGACGATACTGATCCTCAGTTTCTGTTAAACAATATTTTGAATTGAAAATACTGATAAGCAGATACTTATACTGATAAATCAGAGACAGAAAAAGAGTGAATAGAGATTTGTGCTCTCCAATATGGTAGCCATGAGCCTTAGTGACTGGTGAGGAGCTGAGGCAATTCAGTCCTTCTGTTGCACTAGCCCCATTTTAAGTGCTCCGTAGCTTCACGAGCTTAATGGCTGTCATATCAGACAGCACAAACAGAGGTGTTCATTCTCATCATGGCAGGATGTTCTGTTGGACAGAGCAAATGTAACCACTAAACAAATATGGGTTCATGTGGAATATTTTTACCTGAAAACATTTTGTAAACTGTAGCCTACAATACCTGGAAGGGCCAGTTAAGATTGCTAATTTATATCTCAGTACTGGAAACAACCTTAAAGATTACCTACCCATCTGATGAGTAATCCACTCCCCAACATCCCCACCAAGCCTCATTCTATGTTGGGCTTGAAAATTCCAACAGTAGACATTTGCCTTGGTGAATTCCCCTTAGTCCAAAATGGTTGGCTTTTAGAAATGCTAATTTTTCTTTGAAAATATTAAGGAATTCCATATTCTTACAAATGCCCTTATAGATGAGTCACACAATTTCCATTACAATTGTTTATAGAAAGTGTAAATGTCAAATGTAAATGCAAATGCCAAATTAATTGAGGTTATGCCATTGTCTGCCCACTTGTTCTGTGGTATGCTAATATAATAATAAAAAATAAGTTTGAACATATTAACATAGTCAAGTGGATGACTTATTTCTAATAGTTATTTCAGAGATTCCTCATTTACTTTCTTTCTCAAAAACATCTTACCATTGAAAAAAGAAAATTTTCCAGATAAAAAATTAACTTTACCTTTTATCACGCCCACATCTTGAGAATGGTAATAATCAATCGTGAAATATTTCCATAGAATGTCTCCGCTTGAGTAAGCAGGGTGTACTGATGCAGTCCAACCTTTTCTTAAGGTCTCGTCACTGCCAGCTCTCAGGTGCTGGGTTAGGCCAGTGCAGCCCCAGGCACACCAGCTGTGAACCTGCAGCCACACTGCTGTATGTTCCGTACTTGTGTGCTCCTTCTTCTGGCTCCTCCTCTACCCTCACTGATCATGTTTAGCTGCAGTTGGCTATTCTTCACTACACAAGAGATTTCATTGCTTTAATTTTTTGCCCTATTTTCATGCTCACTGGATTTATGTTTAAAGATGAGAACCTGAAATGACTATTCTTCCAAGATTCCTAATTATTGACACTAAGTAAAATGCATACACTTTGGGACTACTCTTTTTCTCAGTGCCTTCCTTTTACGTTCATGCTGACTGATGTTGACAGAACTCCAACTGGCTGATAAATGATGCTGTGTAGCAGTCTGTAACAATAGCAACGCCAACGAGAATCATAAGAAAAGTAGTGTGTGAGTATTAAACACTATTCTAAAGATTTTGGATATGTTGAGTCATATTTTATTCATCACAGCCCCATAGGTTGCATATTGTCTTCTTTATTTTAAATGAGTTAGCTAAGGCATGGAACCATAGGCCACCCAACCAATAAGCAGAAGTAACCTGATTTAATCACAGAACACGTGGTCCCAGAGTCTGTTTTTAAGCATTTTGTTTTAGGACAGATTTCTAAAGCTTTCACTCTGTAACAGAGCATGGTTATATGCATGTTAAACAATCATTTATTTCTTTTTTAAAAAAAGATTTTATTTATTTTTAGAGAGAGGGGAATGGAGGGGAAAGAGGGAGAGAAACATCGATGTGAGAAATATCTATCAGTTGCCTCTCCTATGCCCCCAACCGGGGACCAAATCAGCAACCCAGGCCTGTCCCCCTCACTGGGAATTGAACTGGCAACTTTTGGCTTTGGTGGCGACACCCAACCAACTGAGCCACTGGTCAGGGCAACAATCACTTACCTCTATCCTTTATTTTGCATGGAGACTTTGCTAAAAACACATGTACTATTTTATGAGAGGCAGCTTTGTATAACAGAAAGAACGTAAGATTGGTAGTAAGAACTGATATGACATTTGTTCAGGCATTCAATACATATTAGTTTGAACATTTGAATAGCTTTAGAAATGGATTAAAAACTATTTTTTTTATTGTTGTTCAAGTACAGCTGTCTCCATTTTCCCGCCACCATTTTCCCCTGCCCCACCCGCCCTCAATCCTACTCACCTTTGGATTTGTTGATGGGTCCTTCAGACATGTTGCTTGATGACCCTTCCCCTTCATTCCTCATTATACCCCTCCCCCCTCCCTTCTGGTTACTGTCAGTTTGTTCTTTATTTCAATGTCTCTGGTTATACTTTGCTTGCTTGATTGTTTTGTTGATTAGGTTTTGCTTATAGGTGAGATCATATGGTAATTTTCTTTCACCACCTGGCTTATTTCGCTTAACGTAATGCTCTTCAGTTCCATCCATGCTGTTGTGAAGCATAGGAGCTCCTCCCTTTCTGCTGCATAGGATTCCATTGTGTAAAGGTACCACAGTTTCTGATCCACTTATTTACTGTTGGGCACTTAGGTTGCTTCCAATTCTTGGGTATTGTAAATTGTGCTGCTATGAACATTGGGGTGCATAGGTTCTTTTTAAATGGTGTTTTGGGATTCTTAGGGTATAATCCCAGCAGTGGAGTTGCTCAGTCAAAAGGCAGTGCCCTTTTTAGTTTTTTTGAGGAAATTCCAAACTGTTTTCCACAATGGCTGCACCAGTCTTCATTCCCACCAACATACCAGGGTTTCACTTTCTCCACAACCTAGCCAGCATTTATTGTTTGTTGATTTGTTTATGATGGTCATTCTGACTGGTGTGAAGTGGTATCTCATTGTGGTTTTAATTTGCATCTCTCTGATGGCTAGTGATGCTGAGCATCCTTTCATGTGTCTCTGGGCCCTGTGTATGTCCTCCTTGGAGAAGTGTCTGTTCAGGTTCTTTGACCATTTTTTAATTGTGTTGTTTGTCTTCCTGGAGTGGAGTCGTGTGAGTTCTTTATACATTTTGGAGATCAAACCCTTGTCCAAAGGGTCATTGGCAAATATATTTTCCCATGTGATTGGTTCCCTTTTCATTTTGCTGATGTTTTCTTTAGCTGTGCAAAAGCTTCTTACTTTGATGAAGTCCCATTTATTTATTCTTTCCTTTATGTCCCTTGCTCTAGGGGACATATTGGTGAAATTATTGCTGCATGGAATACCTGAGATTTTTCTGCCTATGTTCTCCTCTAGGACTTTTATTGTGTCACAACTTATAGTTTGGTCTTTTATCCATCTTCAGTTTATTTTTGTGTATGGTATCAGTTGGTGGTCAAGTTTCATTTTTTTGCATGTAGCTGTCCAGCTCTGCCAACACCATTTGTTGAAGAGGCTATTTTTACTCCCTTTTATGCTTCTGCCCCCTTTGTTGACTATTAATTGGCCACAGAGGCATGGGCTTATTTCTGGGTTCACTATTCTGTTCCATTGATCTGTGTGTCTATTTTTATACCAGTATCAGACTGTTTTGATTACGGTGGCCTTATAATATAGTTTGATGTAAGATATTGTGATCCCTCCTACTTTGTTCTTCTGTCACAAAATTGCTGCAGCTATTTGGGGTTGTTTATGGTTTCATATAAATTTTTAAAATGTTTGTTCTATATCTGTGAAATATGTCATTGGTATTTTAATAAGGATTGTGTTGAATCTCTAAATTGCTTTGGGTAGTATGGACATCTTGATGATGTTAATTCTTCCAATCCATGAACACAGTATATGCTTCTATTATTTGTTTCTTCCTTAGTTTCTTTCTTCAGTGTTGTGTAGCTTTCTGAGTACAGGTCTTTTACTTCCTTGGTTAGGTTTATTCCTAGGTACTTTATTTTTCTTGTTGCTATAGCAAATGGGATTTTTTCCCCTGATTTCTGATTCTGATATTTCACTGTTGGTGTACAAAAATGCTTTTGATTTTTGAATATTGTTTTTGTATCCCACTGCTTTGCCAGATTCATTTATTAGGTTGAGTAGTTTTTTGGTGGAGTCTGTAGGGTTTTCTAGTACACTATCGTGTCATCTGCAAACAATTACAGTTTTACTTACTCCCTTCCAATTTGGATACCTTTTATTTCTTTTTCTTGTCTGATGCCTGTGGCAAGGACTTCTAATACTATGTTGACTAGAAGTGGTGAAAGTGGACATCCTGGTCTTAATCTCGATCTCAGTAGAAAAACATTTCGTTTTTGCCTGTTAGGTATGATGTTGGGTGTAGATTTTTCATATATGGCCTTTATTATGTTGAGGTATGCCCCCTTTATTCCCACTTTGCTGAGTGTGTTTATTATAGATGGGTGCTGTACCTTTTCAAATGCTTTTTCTGCATCTATTGATATGATCATGAGAAATGGATTAAAAAGTTAATGTAAGAGTTGAAACCATAAAACTCCTAGGAGAAAATAGGCAGTAAATTCAGAAAAAATATTACTAAGAGCAATTTCAGAGAGTTTACTGCTTGTTTTCTCCTAGGAGTTTTATGATTTTGAGTCTTACATTCAAGTCTTTATTCATGTTGAGTTTCTTCTTGTTTCAGGTGTAAGAAGGTGTTAGTCTCATTTTTTTTGCATGCACCTGTCCAGCTTCCCCGATAGTATTTATGGGATGGACGATCTCTATCTCATTGTATGTTCTTACCTCCTTTGTCACAGATTAATTGAACACAGAGGTGTGGGTTTATTTCTGGGCTGTCTTTTTTTTTCATTGATCTATGTGTATGTTTTTATGCAGGTGCTGTGTTATTCTGCTTACTGTAGCCTTGTAGTGTAGTTTGATACCAAGTAGCATGATACCTTCAACCTTGTTCTTTTTCCTCAAGAATATTGTGGCTATTTGGGGTCTTTTGTAGCTCCATATAAATTTTTAAAATTATTTTTTCTAAGTCTGTAAAAAATACCATTTTGATAGGGAATGCATTTTAATTATGTTAATTCTTTCCACTAGCATGGTATATACCTCCATTTATTTCTATCTTCTTCAGTTTCTTTCTTCAATGTCATAACTTTCTGCATACAAATCTTTTATCTTCTTGGATAAATTTATTCCTAGGTAATTTATTTCTTTATGCAATTGTCAATGGCATTCTTTTCTTAATTTATCTTTCTGACAGTTCATTATTGGTGTATAAAAATGCAAATTATTTCTGAATATTAATTTTGTATGCTGATAATTTATTCAATTCATTTATCAGGTCTGATAGTTTTTTGATGGAATCTTTAGGGTTCTTTTTATATAGCATCATGTCACCTGCAAATAATGATAGATTTACTTCTTCCTTTCCAATTTAGATGGTTTTTATTTATTTTTCTTATCCAATTGTTATAGCCAGAACTTCCAATACAACATTAAATAAGAGTGGTGGAAGTGGACATCCTTGTCTTGTTCCTTAAAGAAAACACTTTTAGCTTTTCCTCACTGAGTATGATGCTTGCTATAGGTTTGTTAAAAATGTCTGGGCATCACACTTTCAATAATTTTGTAACTAACCAAAAGTTTAATGTCATAATTAAAATTCCTTGTTAAATATGTTAAACATGGAGATATTGGATCCTTATTGGAAGTATCTTATAGAAACCTTCTTCTTAGAGATATGAACCATAAGAGCAAATATATTATGAAAATACTCAGAGATGATGAGAATTCTTATCCTCAGAAGTTGGAGGAGAGGGAGGTCAGGGAATATTGTTATTTCAGTGAAGACTAGATCTAAAATATCTGAGTTTTTCCTATATATGGTCAGAGGAAAATCAAGTGGCAAGATGTGGGAAGCTAGTTTTGGGATTTCTAGTAAAATGTGATTAACAGACATCCAGTCAAGATGGAGGCGTAGGTAAACATGCTTTGCCTCCTCGTACAACCACAGAAAGAATTATAACTAAACCTCAAAACAAATAACACCCAGGACCATCAGAAAATCGAGCTGTATGGAAGTCCGACAACCAAGGATTTAAAGACACCACATTCATCCAGATGGGTGGGGTGGGGCGGGGATGCAGACATGGGCAGAAAGGCACAGAGGTTGGGTGTAGTGCGGAGAGGTGGTAGCAGTGGAATAAGTGGTCCTACATTCAAGTGTGGTGGATAAAAATAGGGAGGGATACGCTGGGAGACAGCAACCTTAGCCCCAGGCCAGACCACACAGCTCAGGGTTCAAGCACCAGGGAGATTAAACCATATAACTTCTGTCTGTAAAAATTAGGGTGGGGTTGGGTGGAGTTGGGTCAGCGAAAGAAACTATCGGATTTTCAGGAGACTCCAGTTAAAGGGCGTGCAAAGACTTAAAATGTATGCAGACCCACTGTCTCTAAGACTCAACACGAGGGCAAGAGCTGGAATGGTGCCAGTCACCCAGCGTGAGTGTAGGGGCAAACCTCCAGAAACCAGGCTGTAGCATTGCACCCTCTCAGAACCCTGCCCCCACACAGAGCCACAAAGTGGTGAAGCAGGTTGCCCCACCCTTGCAATTACCTAGGGCTCTGCCCCACACAATTTACAGGTATCTTTTCTACAATAGGCCACATTACTAAGACAGGAAGTCAAAGCAGTTCTACCTATTACACAGAAACAAAAACAGGGAGGCTGCAAAATTGAGGAGACAAAGAAATATAGCCCAGATGAAAGAATAGAGCAAAACCCCAGAAAAAGGACTAAACAAAATGGAGATAACCAACTTATCAGATGCAGAATTCAAAACACTGGTGATCAGGATGCTCAAAGAACTCACTGAGTACAGCAAAAAAATCAAAAAGGCCCAGGAAGAAATGAAAGTTACACTAAGTGAAATAAAGAAAAATCTACAGGGAACTAACAGTGGGGGAAATGAAGCTGGGATTCAAATCAACAATTTGGAACATAAGGAAAAAATAAGCATTTGAGCAAGAAGAAAAAACAATAAAAAAAAATGAGGATAGTATAAGGTGCCTCTGGGACATCTCCAAATGAACCAACATCTGAATCATAGAGGTGCCAGAAGGAGAAGAGGAAGAGCAAGAAATTGAAAACTTATTTGAAAAAAAATGATGAAAGAAAACTTTCCTAATTTGGTGAGGGAAATAGACATATAAGTCCAGGAAGTACAGAGAGTCCCAACCAAGTTAGATACTTGGTTGGAAGAGGAAACACCAAGACACATCATAATTAAAATGCCAAAGGTTAAAGATAAAGAGAGAATCTTAAAAGCAACAAGAGAAGAGCAGAGAGTTTTGTACAAAGGAGTTCCTGTAAGACTATCAGCTGATTTTTCAAAAGGATCTTTGCAGGCTAAATGGGACTGGCAATAAGTATTCAAAGTGATGAAAGGCAAGGACCTAAAACCTAGATTACTCTAACTAGAAAAGCTATATTTAGAATGGAAGAGCAAATAAAGTGCTTCCTAGACAAGGTAAAGCTAAAGGAGTTCGTCATCACCAAGCCCTTATTATATGAAATGTTAAAGAAACTTATTTAAGAAAAACGTCAAAACTATGAACATTAAAATGGCAACAAATTCAAAACTATCAACAACTGAATCTAAAAAAACAAACTAAGCAAACAACCAGAACAAGAAACAGAATCATAGATATGGAGGGTTATCAGCTGGGAGGGGGAAGGGGAAGAATGGGGAAAAGGTGCAGGGATTAAAAAGCATAATTGGTAGGTACAGAATACACAGGGGGATGTTAAGAATAGTGTAGGAAGTGGAGAAGTGAAAGAAGTTATTTGCCTGACCCATGAACATGAACTAAGGTGGGGGGAGTGCTGGAGGGACCAGGGGTACTGGGCAGAGAGGGAGCTAAGGGGGGAAAAATTGGGACAATTGTAATAGCATAATCAATAAAATATATTTTTAAAAATGTGATTAACAGAATACTTCTAATAATCTAGCCCAAATACTTAATCTCTGAAGGAAAAAAAGAAACAATGCTCATGAAATAAATTGAATTGCAGAGTAGCAGGCACTTCAAATTCAATGTGTCTAAGATAAAACCCATTGTTCTTTGCACCAATTTTCTTACACCTGACTTTTCTGTTGTGTTCTTTCTCCTTAAGACAGTCATCCATCTAGAAACCTGAGTCACCCTTGATAGTTCTCTCATTCTTACCCCCGTCAATATTGCCGTTTCCTTTTGAATATCTCTATGATCAGTTACCCCTTCTCCATTTTGACCCTTTATGCCTTAATTCAAGAATCCATCATTTCAGTTTGGACAGTTGTAGCTACCAACTAACTGATCTTCCTATTTCTCCTTTCTTTTTCTTACACACCATCATCTGCAATTAAGCCAAAATAAACTAAAAAAAAGTCAACTAGTGTGTTGTTCCTTTGCTTAAATGCTGTCAATGAATACCTCATGTTCACAAGATAAGATCCAACTCTTTCAAGAGTTCAAGACTCCCCAAGATCTGGCTCCAACCTACTATATCAGGTCACTCACCCTACAGTCAATGTGCTCCCTTCCCCAAGTGTGCAGCTCTTTGTTTTGTTGACTCCACAGGTGCCTGTACATCTCTGGAGACCCAGGCTCATTAGCTCTTTTATGAAAACATCCTTGCCTCTCCTCCAACGCCACCCTCCCACAGTTATTTGAACCTTCTTTGATTACTTGTAGCATTTGCTTCAGACTTTTAAGAGCTCTTAGAGAAATATATTTTGATTTGGCTTAAATATCTCTCTTACCTACTAAATTATGAGGGTAGGAACCAGTAAGAACTTTTTTTGGCTATTAAAAAAGTGCTTATTAAGTGAACAAATGAAAGAGATTCAATATCTTTAGCAGAGGGTTTCAATGCAATTTCATAGAAAGAGAAAATTTATAAAATCAGTGACCAAATAGTTATGGAATGTTTTGTTTAAACTGTCTAGTAAGAGGACATCAGGGGTGAGGCACTTTTTATATTACTAAATTTAGATTACAAAATATTTGTTTACTCTTTATTACAAAGACACTGTGTATATATGTAGGTATATATAATATAAACTATTTGTTTATAGCAAAGAGAGCACATATAGATTATTAAGTATGTGTACACATACATATATATGTTCAAGTAATGCAATAAAAAGAAGGAAGATCAAATACTTTAAAAAATGAGTAAACAGTCCTGGTTGGTATGGTTTAGTGGACTGAGTGCTGGTCTGTGAAACAAAAAGTCACCGGTTTGGTTCCCAGTCAAGGCACATGCCTGGGCTGTGGGCAAGGTCCCCGGGTGGGTGTGTGCAAGAGGCAACCAGTCGATGTATCTCTCACACATCGATGTTTCTCTCCCTCCCTTCCCCTCTCTCTAAAAATGAATAAATAAAATCTTTAAAATGAGTAAACATATAGAAGTAGTGAGATAAATATACAGTACAAGTAAACTGACATCTGAAAAACAAGTTTAAGTGTGATCTTGATTCATAATGACTTAATTCTCTGTAGCATCACAAATTTTCTATGTTCTTTACCTGGATTCATGGTACCACCACCCACCCAGTCACCCAAGTCAGAAGTTCTGGTATTGATCTTCTCACCACCTGCCTCTCATATCAAGTTCTATCTATTTTATCCCTTAAATATTAAAAAAATAATAACCACTAAAATAGTGGTCACTCTGTTAGGCACTATTCTAAGCACTTTATCTAGATTAACGTATTTTGCTCTACCCATAACGCTATGGTGTGTGCACTCTTATTACCATCCCTATTTTATAAAGAGGGTTCACAGAGGTTACGTACATTGCCCACAGTTGCATAGACAGGAAGCAGTGGAGTTACTGTTTGAACCCAGACAGACTAGCTCTTGTCATAAGCTTAACTCAGCACTTGACTGCCTCTCCTCCGGCATCCTGCCCCAGTCAGTCAGGATTAGATCTCCCCTTCCTGCCCCTGCTGACACTCACCACCCCTCACTTAGATGCCTACACCTTTTTTGCACAGGTCTCCCTGCTTCCAGCCAGTCACATCTCAAGTCCAACCTCAACTAAGCCCCCAGCATCATATCTTTAAGTTGCTCGTCCAATACCACTTTCATATTTAAGATCCACAGTGGCTTCTTATTTTAAACTTGTTTTTACTTTTGCTATTTCTGGAAATAATATGCTTGTTTAAATATGCTTGTTAATTTTGACAATAAAACTTTTTCTTCAAATAAAAGTTAAACAAACACCAATAAAATATTTAACTTGACCAGCTCAGATAGAAGCTCTAGCCTTGTGATGGTCTGATGGTTCAAGAAGGAGCTCTAAGGAATCCCTCAGTGGAGATTTGAAAGCAGCATGAGAGATAATTGAGGGAACCAGGTCACTGGTTCCTGCATTAGCTAGCCGGGTGAGAAACAACCCTGGAGGTCTGAGGGGGATAACAGACTCAGAACAGGTTGCTAAAGAATGTGTGGTTGGGCACAGAGGGATCCCAGGCACTGTTCCAGTGTTCAGTGTTTTTCTACCCTAGGGTCCCTCCTTTCCTCTTGGCCTCCTTCCTGTCTCTGGGCCATGGAACCTTCTTCCTTGCACATGATCCACAGACCTTCTTTCGACTATTTGCCATACCTAGTGGAACCAGGATGCCCTAAGTGCAGCCTTACCAAGAGATGCTTCCATCCGATAGGCAGTGGTTCTTAAAAAGCGGTCCTCAGACCCAGGGCTCTCTGAGACAAGTTCAGGGGCTCCTCAAGAATGAAGTTATCTATATAGTAATACTAAGCTCATAATTTGCCTTTTTTTTTTTTTTACTGCATAGACATTTACATTGATGGGTAAAATGTTGGAGCCGTAGCACAGTTGGTGCCAAGTCAAATACAGCGTACATGAAAACTGTGCTGGTAGTCGTTGTATTTTTCACTGCTACACACATCATGATTTTAAAAAAACCTATTAAGAATATCCTCGATGAAGCAGTAAAAATTATTGTATTAAATCTTAACAGTGGAATATGTATTTTTTAATATTATGTGAAGCACTTCTGCTATGTAAGTATAATTGTCATGAGGAAAGCACTTGTGTGACTGTGTGAGTTGCAAGATGAGCAAATGCCAGACAGAATATGCTTTTCAGACCTGGATCTTTGGCAGATGTTGTCTGCAAAGTGAACAAAGTGAGCCTGTCAATTTAAGGAAAACAATTGGTAGCATTTGTTGCCAATGATGTGATTCAAGCTTTCAAGGAAAAAATAAAATTTTTCAAAATTCCTCTCTGACACTGTGAACTTAGTTTCCCGATACTAAAGACTTTCCTGATAAAAATCAGTGGTGATATTAATGAATGCAGGTTTTTCATATTTTGAAATAAAAACTGTCAACATTTGGAAGACCTGTGGAACTCAGAGAACAAATATTTTCTAAATGACCAATGTTTGGTGCAAAATTATCTCTGGGTAAGAGATCCATTCAAAGAAAAAGATAGACCAATGGATATTGTTATAACAGAGAAGGAAAGCTTCACTGATGGTTTTAGATTACACAGTGCAACTAATGGTTAAGAAATGACTACTTGTTGTGTTTGGGTGCAATAGAAAAGGAGAACTCCACAATTATCTGGAAAGGCAACTAAACTATTCCTCCTTTCTCTAACCATATGTTTGTGTGAGACTATATTTTCTTCATACAACTCAAGAAAAAAAAAACAGTGTATCACATCAGAATGAGTACAGAGCAGAGAGGATAATATAACTGCCTTCTACAAAAGAAATTTGCAAAAATAAACAATGCAACTCCTTTCACTAATATTTTCATTTCTATAGTTATTTTTCATTAACTAATACATGTTACCTCAAATGAGTAAAAAATGTTCTGTTCAAATTTCTAATAAGTTAAATATGTGATAGATAACCAACATTTAAAAAGCTTCTTGGTGTCTTTGATTTTAAAGAGAGTATAAACGTCCTGAGACTGAAAAGTTCAAGAACTGCTACTATGTAGATAATATAAAATCTGAAAATCACTCAAGCTCAAGTTTTCTTAAGTTTTATAAGCTTGTTATTAAAATATGTATTAATAATAATACATATTATTAATACTCCATATTATCTGGACATATCATGCCCTAAATTCGAAGTATGCTTTCCTAGTTTAATTAGACTATTGATATATTTAGAGAGTGATGTTATTTGGGGTACTTTCCTCTCTAACTCTTACTTTTCTGCTCAGCTCAGCCCTTTATTATTGGAATGCCAGAAACATTTGTATATTCTTTTACTTGTTCATTTATTTAAAAAACATTCATTAAGCACTGTGTTAAGGCAGTAATGCAAAATTAATGACTGCCCTCAGGGAGCTTACAGTCCAGTAGGTGAGACAAAGAAGAAATTAAAGATTGTAAAAAGAAGTTTTAGAGCTATGATCAACACATGCACATAGTGTAATAAAGAATTATAGAGCCCAACCTAGGGAGCGTTAGGACTAGGGGCCTTAACTGAATGAAGATAAGTCAGTCGTTAGGTGAAAGAATCACAGAAGGGTCATCCTCGTAGAAGAAGCTGGATGGCCAAAGGTAGAGAGGTAAGAAATGGGAAGGTGCAAATAGTTTTGTGTTGCTGGGGCACAAAATATGAGACTCGAGGGGAAAAATGGGGCAACAAAGGAAGTAGGTACCAGATGATATAAGCTTCACTAAGGAGGTTGAGAGTAATCTGATTGACTAATGGTGTTTAAGGGGGCTCCATGAAGCCCTAGCAAGGACTTAAAACTGCAGGTCTGTGGAAATGCTTTGTGGGGCCAAGCACGATGCTTAGAATTGATTTGAATGCATTTCTCCAGTTTGCCACTTTCTTCAATGTTCTCCATGGTCTTGTCTCTTGTCTCTCCTCTTCCTGTCCTTCATTTCCCATACGTCCCCCAGTTACTGACTTTTACTGACACTTAGGTCATCTGTGTTGTATTGTCCACTTGTGTCCTACAGGTGTCTCTTATATAGTTTTTACCAAATCGTGTTGCTTAACTGCCTCCATCTTCACCCCCACAAAAAAAAAAAAAAAAAAAAAGATTAAAAAATTTTGGAAAACAGTGAATGCCAAATCTCTTTTCAGGAGGTTTACAACATATATTTGTACATTAATGCCACTAATAAGATCTGCATTAAACATAAACCAACTAACACTGTTTAACACAGTATTTTCCATGCTGATCTGACCATGGGATTATCCCTTTTATTAAGTGAATGTCAATTAATATCTCGAACAGCCATTTTCACAGTGTGGTCTGGGGATGTCTAAGAGTCTCTGAGATCCTCACAGGGGTTCTGTGAAGTCAAAGTATTTCACAACACTAAGGAATTGTTTCCCTTTTGCATTCTTAATCTTTCAAGAGTGTATAGTGGAGTGCTACAGAGGCTGCGTGATACGCAATTACTATAACAGATTAAATACAGAAGTGGATATGAGACTGTATTAAGCCAGATATTAAAGAGATTTTTAAAAATGTAAAACAGTGTCACTTTTCTCTCTACTTTAAAAAAGTGTTTTTTTAAAAAATGAAACTGTATTATGTTAACATGCTAATAGGTTAAAAATCTCGTAGTCTAGATTTCTAATATGCCAATATTTACAGATACAACTCACATAAATGAAAGCTCTTTGGGGTCCTCATTAGGTTTAAGACTGTAAAGGAGTCCTGAGACCAGAGTTTGAACATTGCTGACTTGGCAGAATTACTAGTAGAAAGAAGCTGTTATTGTTGCCTGCCCAGCAGCATAGCATCGACTCCTTATCTTTTTGATGTCTGCACTTTAATTTTCCTTTGGGAATTATTTCTCTGCTCCTCTCAGCCCATGAGATTCAGATTAGGGTAACTCAATCCTTTGGCTCAAGGGAATGGCATTTTTGGATTCAGGCCTGTATCCAGCCTGATGCTATATAACCTTACATTTTCAAATACACGAACTAGTAAATTGTCCCTTGACTCCGAAATAATCCCAGCTTAATGCACCAAGTTACCAGAACATTCAGTTCAAGAAATGCTAATCTAGTTAGGTGTTGAGTAGTGATATAAACTTGTATCTTCAATTGTGTTGTTGGTCTTGGTATCTCTTAATATATATTAGTTTACTAGGGTCTTGACTCAATTACTCTGACTTTGGTAACAATTTAACTGATTAATTGATATATTACTATAATGATAAAATATTAATGAACTCACAAGTGTAACAAGGAAGATATAGTAAATAAATAATTATAATAGCACAATCATCCTCTGTTTAAAGTAGTCCCCTCTTCACTTCCTCTTTGGGTAGCTATTACTTAGGGAATAGTTTTAACCATTATCTTTGCCCAAGAAGCCTCTCTGACTCTCCAGAATAGGTTAGGCTCCATTATTATTAAGATGTTTTCATTGTTCCAGCACTTGACCTTCTAACCAGTCATCATGGTTTTAGTTAACAATTTATTAGGTGACTTGATCAACATGCTTTCTTTTCTCCCCCCACTAGAGTATAAACCTCATGTCCTATTTCGACCACCACTCTGTCCCTGGTGTCCAGCTTAGTGCCTGGTTTTTAGTGGGCTGCCACCAATGTATCTGTAGAATGAATGAATGCGTGCATGAATTTCATGATGGGAGAAGTTAAGGGTGCTTCAAAAGCATAAAACAGAGGGAGCCAACTTGCGCTAGGGGAACAGAGGACTTCTGGAGAAGGGGCATTTGAGCTGAGAGGGGAAGGCCAGCAGGAGGGCCATCCAGGTGTGGGGAGATGGGAGAGAAGTTCCCTACAGCTTGCGGTAGTATTTGAAGCTGATGTAGAAAGGAGTGTTGAGTCAGATTGTGAAGGATCATTTGAGATTTTTATCTCAAGAGTTTAGACTTTATACTTAGACATCATTGAAAGATTGGAAATACGGAAATGGTAGATCTTTTTGCTTTAAAAAGGAAATGCTGATCAGTGTGTACAAAATGGCCCAGAGGCAAACAAGACTGGAGGTCGTGGGACCAGTTAGGTGCTGTGATCAAGTAAGAAGCAGTGTGGCTTTGACTGGATAGTGGCAGAGGCTCTGTGGATCTTCTCAATCATTTTTTATTTGACATGTATTTACTATGCACCTACTGTGTACCAGGCAACAATCTAGGAAATGGGGATATAGTGCTGAGTAGCACAGATAAAATCCTTGAAAATGTGGGCTTTATATAATAATTTGGGAGTGTGGAATGTTGACAAGCGAGTATGTAAACAAATAGGCAGGAAGGTTTATTACCTTTGAAGGAGCAACATATAGACTGAGAGTTTCCAATCTAGCCTATGGGTACTGGAATATAATGGGATGACATCTTTAGGATAATAAAGAGAAATAACTGCTAAGCAATAGGAGTATCACATGAAGTCTGTAGAAATGCAATATGTGGTCCTATACATGAAAATACTGGGTCAAGCATACCCGCACGCGATGCGGACATCTGAGGAAACTTCTTGCAATCTGAATATCAAGATGTCAAGGAATAAAACCATGATAAAACATTCGGACAAGATGGAAGGGGCCACAATAAAGTCACTGTGAGTTGGTTGTTATAATAAAATCTTTGATCCTTATAAAAATTTAGAAAAAGTTTGAACTATAGAATTGATTCCCAGAAGAAGAAGGACAAGGAAGAGGAGGAAAGAAAAACCCTTTCTTACCAAAATTAACAAAGTAGAAAGACACCCAGGATTGCAAGGAGTAGAATTATTTCTCTATTAGAGTTCGAATTGTTTCCCTCTTTCCCTATCAAACTGAATATATATACACTTACCCATATAACTGGTAAAAGCACTTTTGAATTTGAATAAATCATTTATTTTGTATAGGTGCTCTTTTATCCAACCTGGTTGCTCTTTCTTAATGTGTGCTGAGTTCTAAGTGCTCAGTTGAGGTCAACAGCTTTAATAACTGAAAGATGTGTCATTTGTGATAAATCTTGCTTATAGAGGTGCCCTTTAGAGAACTATGCAGAAACAGGACACAGCATAAAAAAGCATTAATGGAAAGTGCAAACATCCTAAGTTTTCATAGGTGCTTAAATTAGCCAGAACCTCCCTTACTTCCTGCTGAAGATGGATCAGAATTTGTGAGCAATGTTCATATTTTCATTTTATCACTAAGGCACAATTCTGAACAGAGGTTTTTAAAAAGACCTGGAAAGTTTTCTTTAGCAATGAAACTAACATTTAACTACACCACCAGCTTTGTGTAACATCCCTCTTTCCTGATTGACAGTTAGATGAGCCCTCCTGGGGCTGCCTACATGGGGTGTAGACCTCTCTTATTTTTATATTTCTGAAGGAAAATAATTGCCAAACAGTAGAGGTGGCATATGGCGAACGCTGTAAGAATGTAACATATGATCCCATATATTGATATGAAGCTAATGGGTCCTACCCCTCTCTCTGTACCTTTTTCTTTTACAGGGTTGGTGCCTGTAGGCTCTCTGCTGTCACATTCAAAATCTGCATCGCTCAAAAGCACTTTGAGGGTGCAGAAATAGGGATTTGGAAAGGGGAGGGGTTCTGGATTTCCAATTTTGCCAAAATACTAATTTAGAACTTGTATTTGGAACCATGATAGAAATTGCATTCTCAGGATATCCGAGGACGGTCCTTTCTGAATTTTCTTTCCCCAGGGGTAGGAGAAACAGGGAGGAGAGAAAAATAGGAAGGGCCTTCAGAGATCGCCAAGTCCAACTTTTAAAATCTTATACAGGAGACCAAGGTTCAGAAATGCAAATTGCCTGAGGAATGCCTGATGTCACCTTTTGTCCTTAACCAAGACATGTATCTGCATATCTCCTGGCCTATCTCTTGGACTTTCAAAAACGCATCTGAGGATGGACAAGTGGTGTCTGTCATCACTGGAACAACTTACAGCCTCCTTCACTGAAGGCCCAGTGGGGAGGAGGCCTTTGCGAGAAGAGAATAAGAAAGGAGGGCGAAAGGAAGAAGGGGAGCCAGAGGTGGGAGTGGAAGACGCAGCTTCGCCTAGGGCTGATTGGCTCCCTAGGCCAGCCCTCTCCAAGTGGTTTATAAGAGTTGGGGCGGTCGGGCGCCCTGCCCGCTCGCCTGCGCGCCCAGGAGCAGCGCCTGGCTCTGAGCGCCCCACGTCGAGGCCCTCCTGGCCGCGCGCCGGCTGCCTTTGGAGTTGGCAAGTTCAGCGGCGGAAGAAGCGAGAAGGAGGTGAGCGCCCGAGAGAGCGGGCGGAGCGCCATGCGCCGCGCGAGCCGAGACTACACCAAGTACCTGCGCGGCTCGGAGGAAATGGGCAGCGGCGGCTCCGGCGCCCCTCACGAGGGCCCCTTGCACGCCCCACCGCCGCCCGCCCCGCCCGTGCCGCACCAGCCCGCAGCCAGCTCCCGCTTCATGTTCGTGGCCCTCTTGGGGTTGGGGCTGGGCCAGGTCGTCTGCAGCGTTGCCCTGTTCCTCTACTTCCGAGCGCAGGTGAGTGCTTGTCTGCCCAGGAGAGCGCGGGTTGGGCGCACCCACCTTATTTCTTTCTCCAGCACTGGTGGGAGACTGAGTCTGGCCTCCTGGCTCGGCTCTCCAGAACTTGCATATTCAGGAGAGAAAAGTTAATATAAAGAGGGAGCGTCCGCTCTGGGAGAGCCTGGCGTGGGGCCGAACGCGCTGACCTCCAGTCTCTGCACACGCACCGGTCCTCCCAGCGCGCGGAGGCTGGGCTCTCCTGGCCTGGTGCGTTTGAATTTCCCCCGGCGAGACAGCATTGGCCACTCACTTTTTCTGGAAATGATTGCATACTTTCCCCTCTTCCATTCCTCACTGGGAGCTAAGAATTAACGTCTGTCCACTTAGGGAAAAAATGAGCGCCTTCACTTAAGCATCGAGCCTTTTTTTTGCCTTGTAGCCCACGAGAGGGTTTGGGCGCCTGAGGCCGGCTGCTTTGTAGGTATCCTCGGGGCCGCGGTACTAGTGCTGCCGGCAGCCGCTGGAGCCGCGGGTGGTGATGCCCAAGTAGCAAGGAGGGCCGAATGATACCGCGACCAGAGAAGTCAGGTCGTGCGACCGCGGCTCCGCTCTCGCAGCGTGAAAAAAAGAGGGAAGGACCCACGTGCCTTCCCACCAAGGTGCGCGGAGGAAGGAAGCAAGGTGAATGTAATGGTGAAGTTCTCTCCTCTGACACAGCCTCGATACAATCTAGCAAATACTCAACCCTTTACAAGATGAGGAAGACGGCTTGGGAACTGCAGAGAGATAGGAAGGGGTAAATTTGTAATATTATGCTTTCTGGTGGTTTACGCTCTTGTGTTTTCTTGGAAATTGCAGTGCAGTTGGTTGGATTCATTCAAATATTCTTGTCTGGTGCTGTGAACTCTTTTCTCAGAGGAAGTGGAGGGCTGACTGTGCATTTTTTTTTTTTTTTATGGGAAAAGAGAGTTGGGTTTGGACTTCACTGGGTTTCAGATTCAAGGTGATTACTAAACCCAACTAGATGCATGGAAACATGGCATTGCTTGGGTTGTATGGGTTTTTGGCATGTACCAGAGTCTTGACCTGCATTACTTGATACCATAGGCTTTTTGTTATGTTTCATTATCCACTAGTTTATGTTTTATAGACCTAGTTTCATTATCTATTTGAAACAAGGGTAGAAATAATATAAGTAATACTTTAGAAAATTTGTATTTGCATAGTAATAAAAATAATCTGTTGAGAAAACTTTTCTAAAAAGTTTTGAGTGGTTTACTTGCAACACAAATCCATACGAAAGTGATGATATGTTTTTCTTTCATTGGAGTATGCTACCATCAAGAATGAGTGGTTTATCCGTTTTCCATCCAGCATGTTGTTTCCCTTTATTTAATGCTTGTGTATTAAGGACCTGCATTGCACATGGCACTACTAAGTGCTGTGGAATATGAGTTAAGAGTCATTTATTCGACATGCAGTCTAAACCGACTATGTGCATGGTATGGTGCCAGCTAATGGAAAAACCTACAACAAAACACTTAAAATTCTTAGTGAAGTAGTTATACATGAAATGCTATGAAGCCTGGAGTTTCTTTCAGAATAATGATGGAGAGGGTGAGGGAAGGGAAGTGGTTATTTAGAGACGAAACAAGACTGGTCATGCCTTGGCAATTGTTGAAGCTCATGATGTGTATGTGGGAATTCACTCTAGATTTTACCCCCTTTCATACCTGCTGGAGGCCTTCTTTTAAACTTCTTGCTAAGAGAATAAATTCATTTTGAACTGTCACTAGTTTAACATTTTCATTTATCTCAGCTCTTTTGGATTAGAACTTGGTACCAAATAAGAGATAGTTTTTTAACTTCCACTGAAGTTATGGGCCAGCTATTGTACTTGGGGTTTCTGAATGCATTTGAATTAGAGTGAAATCATCTAGTATCAGGTAACGTTGCAGTTTATTAGAAAAAGGGACCAGTTTTATTGTTTTTGTTTAAAGGGATGGAAGGGAAGCCATACAAATCTTTAACAGTTTAATTTAGTTTTAAGTGCATTTAGAAGAATGCACAGAATAGTATAAATATTAGTGACTTAAAATATTTTTTCCTCTCAATTTATGTTTGAATAGTTAAAAATGAATCATCCCCCTTAAAGTTTGCAGATCGCCAGTGCTTAGATTAAGAAAAAAGGGTACTAGACCCAGTGTAGATTGGCTTTCCCCCCACCAACCTTGCCAAAGAAAAAATAGCATGTGGCTTGTGCTATATACTTACCACATAGTATTCATACTTCGGTTTACAAAAACATTTTTTTTTCAAAAAGTTGCTTGTAAATGTATGCGTACTTTTAAAACATCCCTACAACCGTATTCAAAGTTTAGAGATAAGCTTTTCAGAAAACTCAATCTCTGTTGCCCTTTTAACTCCTTCCCCCAAGCCCCCAATGTGCACACCAACCTCTCTGGCTGTTTGCTACCCAAACAGGAGAGCTGTCACTGCTGAAAACCTGATGTAGAGGCGGGCAGGCCGCCTGTTTGTGAAAACAGATAAGGAAGTAGCACAAATGTCAAGCATCCTGCCTCATTTAACCCTACAAATGATTAAATTTCAGGGACGTTTTGTTTTTTGTTCTTTTTTTTTTTTTGAAACAACTGAGTTATTTCACATGAACTGTATCATCTGATAAACACATTTAAAAAGTCCTTTTAAATCAGATAGTCAAGATTTATCTAATCTTTTCAGGCATTTCTAAGTATAATGAATTCATTTGTAACTAAGTTTACTGTGATTTTTTAAAATTAATTTCTGTGTTTCTCTGTTGAGTGTATGTTCCATGAAGGCAAGGATTGGCTGTTTTGTTCACTGCCTTATTTGAAGCGTCTAGCCCAGTAACGGGCTTGTTTAATTTACTGAAAAAGCTTTTCGAATGCTTTGGGACACTAAAAATATATCCATTTCTAATTTGTAATATATGAATTATCTAATTAGTGACTAAAAAAGACCAAAAAGTATCATTTTTTAGTCATGCAAATTATCTGTGCAGACTCCTTTGTTTGGAGATAGGTTGTGGGGTGGGAGATACATTCTGAAACAGTGCTTCTCACCTGCACATTTGAAACACCTGTAGAGGGATTCAGTCAGCCCCTTCCCATAGGGATGTTGATTAAATTGGAGGAGGGATTCCAGGCATGGCCTACCATTCCCCAGCTCCCCCAGGAGAGAGGACAAAACCTTTGCATTATAGTTCTTTGCATCAAATCATTAACCATTATTAAGTGCTACATATTTTGGTACTAATTGGTGTTACTTGTGAAAACATTAAAATTGGTGTCCAAGGAAATTTGAAGTCACTTTAATAGCAGAAATCTATATTTGTATATTTGACATTTAAAAGCATTACTTGTAAACTTTAATGTGCGTCAGAATCACCTGGGATCTAGTAAGAATGCAGATTTCCAGGCCATGAGCAGGGGTAGGGAGCGATGATTCTGCATTCATTCCTAACAAGCTCCCCTTGAACCTCTGATGCTGCAGGTGTTTGGGCTACACTTTCAGTAGTGGGAGTACTTGGGACTACTGTATCTGTTAGAATGATGTTTAGCTTGTTGGCAGGACTTGAGCTGAACCAATTTTAGGGTTCCTGGGCATTTCCCCACTGACACCATAATGTTCCTTTAGCTCAGCAGTTTTCTGGTGGTGAGCTACCAAGGCCCTTGCATGAATCTTCTTTCCTGAGGTCTGAACTCAGTGACCCTTCATATCTGTTGCCTAGGCTTCTCTGCTTTTGTGGGAAACTTAATGGCATAAGTGAGTTGTTGTTTTTTAATAGGATATGATTAAAAGCATTCCTTATATAAAAACTCAAATATCCTGATTCGCAATAATTATTTTAAACAAAATATAAAAGTAAATATGGATCGCAAATACTTTTGCTTTATGAGTAATATCTTTCGCATGATTATAGATAATCCTTGTATTTTGCAAGACTGGAATAATAAAATTCATATTAGTGGATGCACATTTGTTGAAAGGCTATCATTCTATCTTGAGAATTTCAGATATGGATAGGGTACCTTCCAGTTTATATCCGATAGTTCTTTAATAAATTCGATCATCTTTCTGATTACTTTTAAAAAAGATAATTAAACCTGGGAATGGAGACTTGGTATTATTGGCTAAGCTTTGGTTACTGTAAACTTATGTAATTTTTCCTTTTATTTTTTTGTCTAGTCCGTACCTACTGATAAGTAAATGCACATGAAGTACCTTGAATTTTTTAAATAAAAGCACAACAAATTAAACTATTACTATTAAAACAATCAATAGCTAATTATCTCTACCCTTATTTGGCGGCTGAAGCCACTACCGAGGCACGTCAGAGTCCTGGGAGGAGTGGGCAGAGGATTTTAAGAAAAGGGTAACACTTAGATGCTTATGTTGGCACCTGGTTTAATCGGATGACCAGTGAGTAACTTGATGGTGATATTTTGGGTGGGACAATATCTCACATTACAAGAATTTTAGGGTCTCCTCAGTACATACCCAGATAGTTTGCTCGACCCCATGCAGCCCTTCTCATGCCAAATATCACTCATACACATGCCCAGGCACCCCCTGGTAGCTGTACCACTCCCGGTTGAGAAACGCTGATAAGACGCTCAATAAAAAGGCAAATTATCTCTGGCTTCAGGTTTTCTTTGGGACTAGGAAATGGATTTCTGTTACCCCGTTTAGCTGAGTAAAATGCACATTATTTTAGGAAAGAGGTCAGACAAACACGGTGGCTAAATAGGATGCTAATTTCATTTGATTTATGTAGGCTTCATGCTTTGAATACCTAAGTGGGCTTCATAATCCCGTCCAGCATGCTGCATATGATTTAAAGACAAAAAGCTTTTTCTACCTGCACTGAGCAAATGTGATTTCCTTGATCCCCTATGTGGAGTTCAACCTCATCAGACAATTTTGACAGTTTTGCCATGAATCCACGTGGATGCTTGTGTCAAGGATGATAGTTAACTACTCATAAAAATAAATTTGAAGTCAGTGTTTTTACCAATTTGAGGGTAATTGTGTTAACTATTAATTATTGGGGACATAAACACTCTTGCAAAAATATTTTTTTTTGTTCTTAAGGCACATTTTATTAAATAGAAGAAAGATTAATGTTAAACACCCTAATGCCCTTATGTTTTTATTTCTCAGATGGACCCTAATAGAATATCAGAAGATGACACTCACTGCATTAACCGAATTTTAAAACTCCATGAAAAAGCAGATTTGCAAGACACAAGTCTGGAGAGCCAAGACACAAGATTAATACCTGATTCGTGTAAGAGAATTAAACAGGCCTTTCAAGCAGCTGTGGGAAAGGTGAGTCCACATTGAGGTTATAGGTCAAGGGCCCTCATTGATTCTACTAATAATGAAATTAAAGCAGTCTAAGTGCTGTTGATTTTGTTCTTTTTTATTTTAAGAATTTGTAAAAGGGCTAAAGAGACTTAAGGAATTAGCAGAATTATTTTGGAGTTGTTGGTTGAATATGGTGACCAGAGACATTAATGTTTATGAAAATATCCTTTTCTTTCCTTTTTTTTCTCTCCTGCTCCTCCTCTTCCCTCCTCCTCCTCCTTCTTCTTCTTCTTGAGTCAAGGAGTCAGTTTGCTAGTTTTAATTCCATGCCCTAGAACCATTCCCTCACTTCAAAGGACTCTGCTAGTTATTTCCTTTATATTTGGTTTTGTAATGGTAGGATCTCCTATTCTACATCTGTTGATCCAGAGTTCTATTGAGAATAATTGTAACTGGTCCATTGTTGTCAGCTATGGTGAAGAGGTAAGCAAACAGAACAGGATATGGTGTGATGGGCGAGATGCTCTGTGTCCATTTTCTCATTTTGGGGGGGGGAGCTGGGTGAGAAGAGAGGAAATGGGGACAGAGAAAACCAGTGACTTCACTTATGCTGATAGCTCCAATTGAGAAACACTGTAATGACTACATGTGTTACTTTTCTGGATAAGGTCACTTGAGGATTTGTCAGCTTTGGAATTATTTTACTTACTGACTGGGTAAAGCCCTGTCACTCCAGTGCATGCACATCTGCATGGATTCTTGCATCCACCATTATATCCCAACCTTTTGGTTGCAACTCCCTGAGCTATCTCTGATCATCTTACAGTAAATCCTAACGTTCTGAAAGTGCTTAAATCTAAATTAAATTTCAATTGAGTTTATTTTTTAAATCTACATATAGTAATAATATTTTTAAAAAAGAGGATTTGAGTTAAAGGTAGAGGCAGGGAGATGAAGCTGTTTGTATAACCCCTAAAGTTGAGATACCACTTTATTATTTCATGTATCATAAAGAACAAAATGTTGACTAAAAAATTAAACACAATCATTGCAGATTCTAGTTGCATCTTAATCTTTTAGAGTGCATTTAAAGTGTTAAAAAGGTGCATCATGGAGTCACAATACAGATTGCTCTTATAACAACATATTACTTGTTAATATTAAATTTTCATTATTATTAATGTGTAGGTGCTTAGCTTTATGCAGTAGCGCATATTTTAAAATATGAGTTTAAACTCAATCTTGTTTTCTTACATCATAATTTTTGAGGTATAGCAATAGCAGTTCCGCTAGCCTAATCATTTTTGTTTTGTTTTATGCTTCATTAGCCTGCTTTTTATTCTATTTCCCCAATACTTAGTAATCTGTCTGCAAATAATTATTTACATGTAGCAGAGGTAATCTATTACTTCAAAGCTGAGCCCTTAATTAAGGTAATTCTCGTTAGGTAAATGATTATTTCCTAGTTTTCAGTTTAGATCGACCTGGGTTGTATATTCTTACAACGAAGGGAAACTTTTAATTCCATTGGCCAGGTCTTAAAAATTATCCTTTTAGTTTCTTCTGAAAAAATATGTATGCAAGTCAGCCCAGGTGATTTTGAAATTAAATAATGTTAAGAAGAATAGGTACCACTGACAGTTATCTGAGAATACAAGAATGGTTCATCTCAGCAGGTCACAGGAGAAAAACATTATCATCTCATAAATATTAAGAAGTGATTGACAAAATTTTTCTTTTATTTCTGATGTTTAAAATCCATTAGAAAGTAACAGTAGTTGGATTCTTGATGTTACCTGAAATTTCTCAAAATGAAAGTTAGCTTATGGTGAAAAGTAGAGGCATTCCTCTTAAAGCCAGGAATACAACGAAGATGCCCAGTATCCCTATGTTTACCGCTCAGAAGGTGCTAGCTAGTGTAAGTGCACAAAAGAATGAAATATGAAAATATATATATGGAGAAGGCAGAATTTGTATGTCATGTGATTGTATTCTTGGGAAAATTCAAAAGGAACTGGAAGGCTACAAGCAAAATAAAACGGTTTATAAAAGTTAATATTCACTGGCTCCCTTCATCTCAAACAATAATTAGAAAACGTAAGTGAGAGTCCATTCATAACTTTAGTCCCTAAAAATAAACCTAAAAAGGAAGGTACGAAGCTTATGGAATAAAACTAGGAAACTCTACAGTAGCTTTTAAAGTTGGATTAGGTAATGTCAAGACGTAACTATGCAAAGTCATAATCTGTGAAAGACAACGCCAGCCTTAGAGTAGAACTCACTGGATGTGTGTCATAATATAATGTAAAATGATTTTAAATAATTGGACATAGTTTGAATTATTCAAAAATGATTGTGGGACAATTTATTTATAATTTTCAATAAATTTATAATATATTTAATAAATTTAATATTTATTAAAGAGCAGTAACCTTATCTCATGGTTTATGGGAAAACGAATCGCAGATGGAGAGAGCACGTGGTGACCCAACACTGTTCCCTGGCAGTCCTGCAATGCCTTCTGTTCAGAGAGCTCTTCTGCCCTTACGTGCCCCATCAGAACATACCTGTTCCTGATCCCGTTTCCTCTGAGCTTCCTAAGCAACTGCCAAGATAGTAGATAAACCAATTTGTACTTAAAGGTGTTGATGAGCAATAATGGCAGAATTTTTACTATTTTGGGAGTCTTTTGTAGACACGGTGCCTCATTCCAAATGAGCAACAGTTAATTATAAGAGATTCAGTACCTGGCAAGCCAGGACAAAGATTTGTGGGCAGACGAGAATAGCCAACTGCTCTTATTAAAGGCACATAGTTTTAATTATACTAATAGGGTAGGATGACTCACAAAATTAGTAGAACTTTATTTTATTAATTTCGCATTTGTTTTGTTAGTGTAATAAGACTTTACCTGTTAATCACAGGTAATAATATTATACAAGTAATCCTTCTTAAAGAATAAGGACTATCATGCTACATTAGCATGTGTTTGGAGGTAGAAGGTTTCTTCCTCCAGACAAGAGCGTCTTTGGGAAGGAGGAGAGCACTATTCATACCTTATCATTAGACTCAGCCAGTATTTATTAAGTGCACATACTGTGCTAGGCCCTTTGCCATAACGTATCCTATGCCTAATGATTTACGCTTCTCTTACCCTTGCCAAATAATGATTTTCCAAATGTGTTATCCTTTGATAAGGATTATTAATTAATGTGACATTCTACACATCTTGCCAAAAATCATCAGAATTCTCATTTCTCTTGCCAATGCTGAAAATAGGAAGGATGTATCAGGCATTTATAAGTAGGTTTGTGTCTTAGTTTTAGTTCTAACATAGATATTGAGTGGACCCGCAAAGCAAAGTTACGTGTGTGGCTGCAATCGTTATTGAGAGATCAACCCACCAACTAGTAACAAATGCTAGACATAAGCACAATATCACATTGTATGTGTGCAAAACGGGGTGTTTACCCAGCCTGTCTTTGGTCAGACAAGTAATGCTGTTTTTTCCCCCTTTTTTGTTTGTGGCTGGGTTTTCTGGCTTTTTTCCCCTTTAGCATAGAACTCTAAAGCCTCTTAGTGATCCAGCCCTACCAACCACAATTTTCAAAGTCTATCATAACAGTCTATGGCAATAAAGAAAACACTAGTACAAATATGGTGTCCGATTTACGAAGCCATTCTTGTTTCCAGCTCTGGCAGCTCCTGTGGTCTGTGCCAGCCCATGAGTAGTGCGGTAGCTCAGGCCTGAGCGTGGGCCTGTCCGACACGGGAAGGGCGGGCACCAGCCCTCAGACCTCTTGGCCAGTCTCATTGGAAAGCCGCCTGTTGAGGCACTGAAGGTATTCTGAGAACTTGGAATACCTCTGCCTCTCCTTGATTTTAGTATGCCAGGTTGTCTGTGTCACGTGGATACCTGTGTCACATTGGAAAGTACTTCCTGAAACGTACTTTCAAATGTATTTGAAAGAATAGTATGCGAGAGAGAGATCAATACACTAGTTACGTGAGCCCTTTGTTCTCCAAAGTAAAGAGTTCAGTGTGTTCAACACGGTCCCCTAGGACATGGGACGGAAGCAGGGGAACTTCCGTGTGTATGTATTGTTTAGTATTAGTTTTTTTTAAAGCTATGTTTTTGTGACACTTTTATAATGTAACCTAGTACAGGGGTGGGCAAAAGTAGGTTTACAGTTGTTCATACGGAAAAATAATAAATAAATAAAATATATGAACTGTAAACCTACTGTTGCCCACTTCTGAACAGGTTTGTTCCTTTTTAAAAACTGATAAATAAATAAACATGTAGGTTCAGGAATATTAAATTTTTTTTATCCTGAAAGGTCTGCACACTCAGAAACATTTAGCAACCGTGGACTGAAGCCGCGAGCTCCGTTGGGACAGGAACCGCGGCCATTTTGCTCACGCTTCGTCTCTCAGACCTAATTTAGTCTCAAGAACGAAGGGAAGGAGCACATAGTGTTTGATGACTTACTGAATTCTGTAAACTAATATTTTGAAATAAAAACAGACATTAGTAACCAATTTACAAAGCCATTCGGAAAGTCATAAACCTGGTTCTCATTTATCTGATGTCCTTCTAATGTTACAATTGATTATTACTAATATTATAACACGAGGCAATGAGGAAGGTTAATTTTCATTGCAAATTATCTTCATCCTGATTTACCTCGTAGTCAGGTCTTTTCAAGTCTCTTTGCTTCTCCATAGCCCATAAATCACATGAACCAGAAACATGGCTCTGGCTCCTTTTAGGAGCACAGGTTCATAAAACTCTCCAGCTTCACTCCCAAATATGAAAACCAGTGATGACAACAACTACCGATAAGTTCCCTTGTTGGCATATCCTTGATTAACTACAGTTAGTTAGCCCTTGAACATCATGGGTTTGAACTGTGTAGGTCCACGTGTGAGTGTTTTTCAATAAATACTGTAACAGTATCTTCTCTTCCTTATGATTTTCTTAATAATATTCTCTTCTCTCTGGCTTACTTTATTGTAAGACTATAATATATAATACAGATAACTTGCAAAATATGTTCATCAACTGTTTTTGTTGTTGGTCAGGCTTCCCATTAACAGCAGGCTAGTAGTAGTTCAGTTCTGGGGAGCTCAAACGCTCTATGTGGATTCTCAGCTGCACAGGAGCTGATTCTCTAAGCCCCCACAGTTTAAGGATCGCCCGTGTCTCCTGGCGTCCGTAAGCCCCTGAGCCTCCGCATACTCACTGGACAATGAGGAATAAGACCAGAGAGTCATCATTTTTGGGCCATTAATTCTTCCTTGAAGTTCTTTTTCTTGTTTTCTTGAGATCAGTACTTACTTAACCTTGTCTCCTGTAGAATTCACAGTGTAAATGCAGACTATCTCCTGACAGTAAGAACTGCATCCCCAAAGATTTACGAACTTTGATCCTCAATGAAATGTTCACTATTGTTGGTATAGACCATGCTGCTGTATCAAAGAGACCCATCATTCAATGAACTCAATAAAAGAGGAGTGTTTTCTCTTGCCTAAGATAATCTAGAGGTGAGCAGTCCAGGGCTCATGGGAAGGCTTCTCCATTCTCAACAGGTACCTTCCATCTCTAGCACCAAGCCTGCTTCTTTATTTATTGTCATTTCCAGTCAGAGGAAATGGAAGGAGGAAGAAAAACTGAGGGCGGTACCCGGGAATTGACCCATCCTCTCCTCTAGCAGTATCTTATTGGGGGTTCTTTTGCGGAAGACCACACCTTGCTGCCAGGGAGGCTGCAAGATGTTGTCTCTAGCTGAGTGGCAGTTGCCCAGCACAGCTTGAGAAAGGGGATTGCCTCTTAACTAATGCGAAAAAAAAAAAAGGAGAGAATGGATTCTAGGGGATAAGGAGCAGTCTCTGATACTCACTAAATGCTATTAGGCAGGAAAATGAGCTCACCATATGAGCAAGAGTTAATTAACTCTGTGAATACATGAATCCATGAAAAAGTTGAATGGTCAAGACTTTCTTTTCTAAAGTTTAATATACTTTAGAAATATTCAGATTGCAGGAAAGAGAAATTTAAAAGTAGATTTAATAACACTCACTTTCTGCAGAATGTTCACGAGCCTGTTCAGGCATGTGCTTCTGTGACCTTTACATGACACTTGATCATCGTCTGCAGTTTTTAGTAGGTTTTGTGGATTCAAGAACATTAATTTAAAACCAGAAATTTCATCAAATTTTTTCTACATGTAAAGCTAATCCCTTTAGAATTCCTATGTCAATTATTACAAGAAGCCTATTTCCATTTTTAAAATGGAAGTACATAGGGAATTAAATAGAATTTGAGTAGATCTTAGCTGCTCGGTTTATAGACATTACTTCTTGTTTGCTTCCTAGTTAAGTACACACCCCCCCCCCCAAAAAAAAAAACAAGGAAAAATTAAACTCCATTCATTATCTCTTTGCCTTTGTATGTAAGAGTATGTGTCCCAAGAAAGTTTCTTGTAAACCCACAAGGAAACTTGGGGTTTGGGGCACTGATGTTCCCAAATCAAGATGTTAGTCATGTAGTGGTTTTCCAATGGGATTTCATCTCTGTTTGCTGTAACAGTTTTGGGAACTGTAATTCAATCAACCCCAGTCATATCTAGCATTTATAAAAGCTGTCTTTATGGGAAAGCTGAGGTAAGACCCACAGAATTTTCCTACAGCTTCAAGGCCATGTGCTGCCTTTGCCTGACCGTGGGCTGTTGGCTGTAGTGTGCTCAACTCAGGGGAGACCCGGGGCGCAAGGTAGGGTGGTTTGCAAGAGGGAAATAGCCAGTGAGTGGTGTCATTAGAGGTGGGCTGTCTTCATGCTAGAAGTACTCCAGGATGGAAGAAAAGACATTCAGCATTGACATTTTTAAAGAAACAGAGAAGAGGAAGGCCATGCCTGAAAGAGGAGCATCTAATTGCATGGCATGGAATCTTGGGTCCAGATTTCAGAAGCAAACAAAACTGAGGGTCCCGGGTTGCAGAGGAGGGTGGGAAAGGACAGACTGGATGCTCCACTAGGGGTGCCTTATCCTAAGAGAAGTACAACCTGTGGAATTGGAGAGAAGGGTACCCAAGGCAGTGTTTCCCATACCTGCTGATCTTGATCACCTGAGGGCCTTGTTTAAATAGATAAATAAATAAGTAAGTAAGTAACTCCCAGATCTGTCACAAATACTCTGGTTTGGTAGCTCAGGACTAGGTTCTGTGGTTTTGGGAATCCTCTCCCGGTAGGGCTGCTGTCTTTACAGGAGGGTTTCATATGGCATCAGGGACTAACAAGGTGTTGTAAGCATCCTCAGAAGAGGTGAGAGCCACTGGAGGACACGGAACCCAGTGCTGAAGAGCCACTGAAGTGTGAAGTGACTCTATTTGAGATGTAGGGTCAAGCCTGTGTGGTGTAAAAAGATGCGTCTTAGACATTGCAGAGAGCAGTTTGTATCTGAGATGATCAGACAACAAATGGTTTGCCTGAACATTTTGAGGTTCAGGGTCTGGGAGAGTTTTGTTCTCACATAGTTTCCTCAGCACTAGGGTACTACCCCGTTCCTCAGTCTTCATCCTTCAGGAACACTAGGTGGAGCCCTGGCTGGTGTGACTCAGTGCATTGAGTACCAGCCTGCGAACCAAAGGGTCGCCAGATCGATTCCCAGCCAGGGCACGTGCCTGGGTGGTGGGCCAGGTCCCCATTAGGGGGCACTCAAGAGGCAACCACACATTGGTATTTCTCTCCCTCTTTTTCTCCTTCCCTTCCCCTCTCTATAAATAAATAAGTAAAAATTAAGAAAAAGAACATTAGGTAGAGGTGGTGGTGGTAGCTGTGGTAGTAGTAGCAGTAGCAGCTGCAGCAGTAGTAAAAATAATAATGATAATATAGACTGTAAGGCGCCCATTCATCAGAAACCTGTGGTGAGCTCAGAATCTCTTCTCCCTAGTGCTTCTCATCTGATCTACCCTTTCATGGTGATTGACAGTAGTGCCATCTCCGTCATCCTGAACCAGACGCCAGAAGATGGTCTTAAACTCTTACTAGCTTTTCACCTCACCCCCATCCTGTGAATTCTACCTTTTCACAAAACCTTCAATGACGTCTCTCTCTAGTCTGTGTAACTGCTGTCTCCTTGATATAGGTGTCACCACAATTTCTTGCCTGGGCCAGTGCAGTGACCACCCTGTCCATGGTCTCACAGCCTCTACTCCACTTACCCGCACCTGAGTGACTTCTACAATGCAAATCTGAACATGTCGCTTCCTTTGCGGCTTAAAAAATTCCTTGGTGAACTCTGTAGTCATCAGGCTAAGGTCTGAGCAGCTGAACATGGACCACAAAGCCCTGTGCATGCCCTGCTCCAGCCCCCAGGCCCCCGGCTCACTGCCTGCGCCCCGTCTCATCACCACACCTCTGCTTGTGCTTGGTGCCCGCACCAGCCTGAGGTGCCTGACGCTCCCTAGGCTGGCTGTGCCGGCCCCCTCGGCCTCCCTGCTGTGATCCTGGGAACACAGCGTCCTGAGCACCCCACCTGACTCCTGGCCCCTGGCAGCCATCAGTAGACTTTATGGAATGGATGGATGAATTAATTATGGGCCTTTGTGTGTGGTTGTTTTTATGCCATTTCAGGCCATTCTTTGTAATCAGTTTTCTAATTGTCGTTCAAAATTCAGTTCAGGCATTACTTCTGGAAGGAGGGCCACACTGATGCCTGGCTGCCCACCTTTGGGGTTAGGAGCCCCCGCTGTGCGTGCCCCAGGGCTTCTTGTATTCACCCCTTCATTGCATCAGTTGTATGAGTCTGGCAGTGCTGTGGCTCACTCAGGTGTGAGCTTTTCAAGGATGTGAACTGTGTAAGGTGTCGTTTCTGTCCCCATCGGCAGGCACACCATAGGTGCTCACAAAAGTTTGAAGAACCAGTTTAATGAATAAGTGAGTAATCCCTGCCCATCCCTGTTTTTGTTGTCATCAAGTGGCTGGTTGTTTAATATTGCCAGAAGCTAACCCAGAAAGATTCGTAAAGGGCTAGAGGCCAGTCCCCGGCATTCTTCCGGAGGGGCGCTCCTTGCCTCTTCGGAGCATCAGCACGTTAGGAACCTCAAGGCGGGAGGCGCCTCGCTGGCCACTCTGCCCCTTTCCTTCCGGGCCTCACTGGCTCACAGTGGCTGGCCTGGTACCTCTCTTTCTCTTTGAGTTTCATCCTAGTACCAGAAACACTTCTGGGAGGATGTGTGAGAGTGAGCCTTTTTCAGAGGAGGTGACGCTTTGTGAATGTCGACAGCTGTCCTCATGTCGGGGCCACGATTATGTTTCAAGTGGCAGAAGAAGGCCGAGACACGGCACACAGCAGTCAGCCCCAGACACCACACTGCAGGCACTCTGCCAAGCCCGTGCACCACACTTTTAAAACAAGTACCATAGCACAAGACATTTTAAAATTGGGCTGTTTATGAAGACTAATAGTGCTGTCTTAAGGCAGCTTTATGAAAACCCAAGGGGACCTTTAACTGTAGGAGAAGCTTCGTCATTTAAACCATGAAGGTTAAACAATAAAAACTAATGTTCTCTTCCCATGATAGCCATCGCACTGCCAGGAAGGCATCCCTCTGCTTTAGGAAACAAGGGCACTCTCTTCTTCAGCCCTTTAGTGGGGAGAGCAGGTTATCTGTTTGCAGTGATGTGTCTTTCCCAATCAGCCAGCTGCTTCTGGGAGAAATGAGCCCCTGGGGACTGCTTGAGGTGGGAGGAGGAGGTCGGTTCACAATGTGGTCAGGTTCTTCCCTGAGAGTTTTCAGGGTGGTGATGGGATGGTGGCAGGTGATTCAGTCAGGAGGTAAAGAGATTAGGAGGCCAAGAGAGGGCACCCAAATGTGAGGGAGGTAGAATGTTCATCGAGAAGACTTTGTCTTCGGGAGAATTTTTCAAGTGAGTAATTTATATTAAGACATAAATTATTTAGGGATCAAAACGTAAAGCTACAAATTTAAGTTGGAGATGGCTCTTACCTTCAGGATTAGCAGAGCCTGTGCTCTGTCTCCCCTCTCCCTTCCTGCCTCCTGCTGGTGTGCTCTGTGCACCCCACCCCCTGCCGCCCATGGCCCACTGTGGGGGAAGGTGAGGACCTGCCCTCCCTGGGCCCCAGTACTCTGGTCCTCTCCAGTCCTGGAAGCCCACAGGGCTCTGCTCCAGTGGGCCTGGGCTGGGAGGCACTGGCTTTACTACACCACTTGTAATATATACATGAGGGACACGTCACACTCTGGTCTGAATTTGCTTTGAGGTATTTTTGAATGGTCACCATTGACTCTTCAGATGGAACTGGCAGAGGGGGGGATCTCCAGCTTCATCCAGCTGCATATGAAATGTCCCTCCATGTTCTGCGGATTTGGAGGTCAGTATACGCTCTAGAGAAAGAAGAAAGCAAGAGGCGGAGGCATTGATTCTAACCCTGTCTCAGCACAACACCTGGTGGGTATTCTTTCTGTGCCTTGTGAACAAGGCTAATATGGAAATAAAATCTTTACAGTAAATATGGGCCATCTGAGGGAGCAGTTGTACACAAGTCTGCATGAACCGGAGGGCAGGATGCTTGCATGGAAAACTGGCTGCAAGGAGTTCCACAGAGCTGGCACGTCTGGTGTCCAGGGATATCCTTGGGGGGGGGCGGGGTTTGGGGGCACAGGGGAGGAATAACAGGAGAGCCTGGAACAGTAACCAGCCTAATGTACAAGGCCTGTTAAACAAAACAAAACAAATTTAAAATAGGCCACCAGCAGCATGACTACGTAGGAAAGACAGCATGTCCATCTTCTTGGAGTTTGCAAAGATTTCTATACATCGGGCAGCAGGAGTGGGGAGGAAGATGAAAGCCCTCTGAAAGAATTTACATTAGCTATAAGCAGAGTGGGGAGAAAGTGAGAGGGCGCAGCTCTGGGATAGGCAGTCTACAACCAGAAGCGTCCACTCTGGCGGATTGGCTGTGGGCTACGTCCAGGAAGCCCACCAGCGACAAGAAGTGGAGGCACCTGGAGCTGGGCAGCGCCCGGCTCAGAAATCTGTGGAAATAGCCACCTAGAAAATAATCCGAAGTTCCAGCAGACATACACGAATGTGAGCAGCCTTTTAACCGAGCTGCTCCACAGTTACTAACAGGGCTAACTGCTCTGTCTTTTTTACTCTCTGGACTCTGTGATTTTATTTTAGGACATCTCAGAATTGCCTCCTTGTCAGGCCTTACCAGCCCTGTAAGGAATGTGAACTTGTTCCTGAAGTGTGCGGGCAGCCCACTTCAGGATTTTCAGAAGAGAAGGGACTTGCTCCCGTGTGTACTTTTGGTCTGAGGAGAGCAGGAGATCCGGAAAGGTGGTAGAAAGCTGTTACCTTAATCCTAAAGAGAAATTTGAAGCTTGAAGGAAGGCAGTGGCCCTCCAGCTGGAGAGGAGGGGATGGATTTCTGACCGCATTCTGAGGTGGAAGTCTGCAGGACTTCTTTGCAGGAATAGGAAACTGACTATTCATTTTCAGAAACAACCCATGTGTAGTATTCATGTGCGAACTCGGCTGATGAATACACTATTCTTGTAACCGGGTTGGAGAAGAATTACTTGAAGGGTATCATTAAGATGTTAAATGCATTACATATGTTAACAAGTGTATGAACCCTGTATTATATCTGGCAAACGGGGTGTTAAATCCTTGTTCAACCAGCCAGATGTCCCTGCAGCTGCTGCTGGAATTGTGGAGGGAGGCAGCCACCTGAGACCCTGGCTAGGAGCTGGTGCCAGTGGTTTCTGAAGCATCTGGCTGTACAAATTGCTTCTTCTGTGCTCAGATTGGCAGGTACCACGTAGATCACACAGTTCACATCACAAAGCACAGGTGGGATTTTCAGTCTGATAAATCCAGGCTCCACCAATTTGACCTTTTCGGGGAATCTTTACAGCTGGGATGTTATCAGTGAGAGCTTAAATCTATTTATACTATTTTTTTTAAGGCAAAGAAAAAAAAAACCCACTGCAGTCAAGCAAACTTAAGACCAACTTAATAACATCACTCTTGAATTGAAATGTTATCAAAGTCTTGTTTGGGGCAGTTATCCAGCTGAGTTTGCAGAGGCTGGCTTAGTTGCCATTTGCTGTAAATGTTGAAATTACCCAGAGCAAAATTCCCATAACTGCTCAAAGGAGTTGAAAGTACTCATAGGTGTTTATATTTATTCTTATGTAGCATAACCTCTCCTAAGTGGCCCAGACTTATCAAGACTGAGCAAGTTCTGGGGTGTCTCTCTACTCCTTATGTTTGGCAAAAGATCCTAAAACATGTAGAAAGATGAGCATCAGCCTGGCCGGTCCCAGCAGACTGAAGACATGGTCTGTACTCTTAAAGTTTTCCCTGTCACGCCCCCGGGAATTGCACTTCTTGGATGTCGAGTTCAGGAGAAGTTGAAGAAAAGCAATGTTACAGACCACAGTTACACAATCACATTGATCTTCTGTGTACTTTCTTTCCTGGAGGATAAATTGTGAAATTCCAGCGTTTTTCTGTGAGTGAAATAAAAGTTGAGATTTAAAAAATCATTATCATTTGTTGTCTGTTCAAATGTACTCTGACGGCAAAGATGAAAAGTTAATGCAGTCTAAATATAAAAATACCACAATGAGAAGATTTAAAAAAAATTTTTGTGAAATTTCCTCATCTCCATTGTTTTCAAGAGTTTGGAGTGAGGGCAGAGGACAGTTCCAAATCTGCAAAGCCTAGCGGTGGTGCTTCAGACTTGTCAATGTTGGACGTTGTCCACTAGGTGGCAGTATGTCAGAGGATTTCTTTTTCCTTGAATTGGCAGCGATTTGTTTGGCTGTGGGCCAGTGGTTCAGTTTTCCTTTCTGTCCTGTTTTGAAGGGTGAAATGAAGCTATCACGATTTAGGCACAAATTATGTTTATCTAAAAATGCATAAATTCTCTGAAAAGTCTGCTTGTTACAGTGTGACCGTAAATAAGTTCATTCATTCATGTGAATTTTCTTAGTAACTTAAAGGTAATGGTCCTAGGTTGTCATGGGTAGTTGATAGAAACCAGAGGCAATTATTTCTGTCCCTTGCATGTAACAGATGCTAAACATGCCGTATTCTGAGAAGACAGATTTATGGTCTTCCTAGGGAGCAGGACATTGGGTTCTCTTCAGTGGCTCTTAGCCTAGAGAAGATTGCAAGGAGGGCCTTCTGCCCAGCTTCCTTACCCTGGAGACTGTTTCTAGCTTCTGCCGGAAGCCGTCCTCTACGAGTGTGTCAGAGCTAGCTACACTTCTATGCAAATCTGTGGGCATCCTGATAGTGTAGGTGGTGTATAATTGCATTGGATGTGTATCAAGAGAGTTAACTAGCTGGTTTTTAAAAATTAATGTATAACTGGATTTAAAATAAGATAAAACACTTTTAAAAAAGATATTTTCATCTGAATATGTTCAGATGAAAATAATTTGTTCAAAGGAGAGGAATTAGGATATTCTTTGTAGAATAATTCTTTCCCCAAATTAGATAATCAGAACTTTCTGAATTTAAAGTAACCAGAAACAATATCTGAATGATAAGATTGGGGAATAAAGAACTCAGCAAATTTTAAAACACTTAATGTGACAGAAGTAGAGGACTAATGTGGAAGAAAATAAATGTTCATTCAAAGCTTAAAATAAATGGAATTATCCGTTGGAGTGATTTTGGATACTCCTCCAGAAAGGTTTCCTATAATCTTGAAAATGAAAAATATTAATTAGGAGGGAATTCAAGAAAGATCCATGCTTAGGTGTACATAGCAAAGTGTCTGACTTTGAGAAAAATGACAAAACAGAATGGCTTCTCTCTGTGGAGTGAACTTGGAGATGGGATGCCCCTCAGGCCCAGGACCTGCATGGCTTAGTTTGGGGGTTCACTGCCAAGCCCTGAACATGGCTGAGCCAGGTCAGAGCCCGCTGTTTTCTAAAGGCCCTGGGAGTTCTGAGACCATGTTTCCTGATGTGGGGACCCCTTTCATTGGACCCCCACTCAAACTGTGCCTCTCTCTCAGTTATTACTCTGGGGAGGGAGCCACGCTCCTGACAGGCAGGGAGGGAGAAAAGCCCCTTTCCCCCTGTGCCCCCCTCCTGCTCCAGCTGGAGCCCCGCAAATTAGACTGACGAAAGACAGATGAACAAGAGAAAAACATGCAAATTTATGTGTTTTATATGACATGGGAACCTTCCTAAGGAAATGAGGACCTGCAGAAACAGTAAGCCTGAATGCTCCTGTGAGGTTTGATGAAGAATGGAAAGGTGCAGGGAGACGTGACGGGACAAGAGGCCATGAGCTAAGGGCCGTAAACTGGGGGAAACTTAGCAAGGCCTGTTCATTCCGATTTTTCTCAGCATCCTTTGGTCTTAGAGATAAAGGTGTTTCTTTCATCCAGGTTTGGAGAGCACATCTTTTACCTGAGGGTCTTATGACCTGCTTCAGGGGAGAAGGAGGAGGTCAGGTAGTCCTTCCTGCATCTGCTGTTTCTTGAATTTGTTCAGCTTTAAAGTGTTCAGTATGCCAAGGTGCCATTTTGGGGAGCAGCATGTATTGATCCCCATCACTGGCCAGTGACACTTTTCTCCCAGCTTTCAACATATTTGATGACTGTGTCTTAAAAAGGGGTATAGGCTTTTAGCTCTAGAAGAAGAGTTGGGAAGCATAGGGTCCGTTCCCAGCTTTATAAGGTGCTTCTTATTCTCTTTCTGCCCCCATTTCCCAGTCTGAAAAATCAGGTTAGTGAGTTACCTAGCCTCTGATACTAATAGAATCAGGTATGATAAAGTAAGGGAAAATCCTTTGTTGGCAATGAATGGAAGAGATTATTTAATTTTCAATATGTGGAATATATGTGTGTGTGTGTGTGTATGTATATATATACATACATGTGCGTACTCGCACATGTATGTATATATACATATATATATACATATATATATATATACATACACACACACACACACATATGAAGTGTGAGGGTATAATAAATTCATGACTGAATAGAAATGTCACCAAACAACTGTCCGTGGGAACACTCAATTAGTAATAATGTTTCTCAGTACTTGCTATGTATTATAATCACCAGGGGGGGCTTCTTTTAAAACTACCAAGGCAGCATCTAATTGAGTTAGACTGGCTGAGTGTGGAGCCAGGGCACCCCAAAAGTGTGGTCTTAGAAAAATGTTGCATGTGGTTGTTATCTATGCAAATTAATAACATCGATCTTAGAGTGCAAAAAAATTAGGGTCGGGGTGAGGATACAAGAATGGATATTGAGAATATACTTTTTTGTAGCCTAAGCTCACAGACATATCATTTATCCCCTTTTTCACGTGGACATGTCTCCGTATTGTTTCTGAGAGGAATTGCAATCTGTGGGTACCCAACAAAAGATGTAACATGAAAGCAGCAGTACCGCCAGAGTCTCCAGCTAGAGTTTTAATTCATCCTTGATATGCCACAGGTTTGTTTGGTTTGGTTTTGTTTTTTAATGGCACACATTGAAAATGCTTCTGAGTGGTGATGGTTATTGGATTTCCCTGTAACGGAAAGGCTCTGTGACAGCTCTGACCTAGGAACTGCTGATTTAAGGGTCAGGGACAGTCATTCCCGGGGGGGAGGTGAACAAACTTTCCCTGCCCACTTGATCAGTGACTTGAGCCCGTTGCTTCCTTGGCCCAGGTCCCAGGCTTCAACAAAGTCTGAGGCTTGCCCATCTCTGATGTCTTTTGGGGTGTGAGAGGGACTGCTGCTCTCAATTTGAGGCCCCAGGCCTACAGCTCCAGCTCACCTATTAGTCATGCACCTGAGGCCTCACTCCTGAGCTACTGGATCAGAAGCCCCGTTTCAACATGACCTCTGAGAGACTGTGAAGAATGCTGAAGTCTGAAAGCCACTGAGTTAGCACAAAATCTCTTTCCTTGTTCTTCCCAATAATAAGTGTGTTTTTCTCAGTAGAAAAGCATGAAACAGGAATTTGTAGGCATATGTCATAGCTGACTTTGCTTCCTTTTCCTTTCCTCCTTCTTCCCTCTGATGACGAGGCAGAGCCAGGCTAGAGGGAAAATGAGGGGTGGAAAATCTCCGAATTACTCTCCCATCATGGTTCCTATTCCACCTTTTTAAGAGATAGTAATCAGGTAAACGTATATTGCATATATAAATGTATAAAGATATATTGTATCATAAAATATATAAATATATACAGTATATATTTTTATACCCATTATAAATGTATAAGGAGATATATATGTGTGTGTATGTATATATACATGTTTATATTTTACATAGATATATAAAATTTATAGAGATACATTGTGCATATATAAAATCTCTGTTGTAAATGCAGGAGAGACCAAACCAGGACATTCCAGAGATCAGGACACCACTGGGAGTCCAAAGTTCATGAGACAGACTTGGGAGATAGGAGGTCAGCAGAGGGAAGAAAGGAAGGCTGGATGGCGTTAGGAGAGCAACGCCTGGTAAGGGCCACTGCCTTACACAGCTCAAAGGGGGCAGCATTTGCCTAGGGTTTCCCGTAAATGGTGCTCCCAGAGCAGTGCAGTGCAGTGCCCTGGGTCCAAGCGAGGGCAGGAGGTGGCCCTGGGTGAGCCTCTAAGGTTTCTTTCCAAAAGTCAGTCACACTGTGACTTCCTTAGGACTTTAGGTAAATGAAGACAGCTGTCCTGTCTCCTCCAAGGGTCTTTACAAATGCAATAGATTCTTACCTCTCTTGGGGCTCACAGAGGTGGAGAAAAGAGTCAGTGTTGTCTGTCTTCTGGAACCCTTTCAGCTGTTAACAGTGGAAGGTGCGTTATTGGATCTCTGTCTGTCTGTCTGTCTACCATCTTTTTCAAAGCAGTTATCTCCAGAACTTAAGTTATGTGGCCCATGTATTAAACATCACGGGGGGGGGGGGGATGGTTAGTTAGCATGCATGATCATCCCAGTGACAGAAATTGGTACTCTAAAAGCTCTTAGGATTCCATGTAGTACTTTAAACAAGCTGTCACATTTTAAGATAAAAAAAGAAAACTAACCACTGGGAGCGACACATTATTCTCTTTACTGTAGTGTTATAACAGAACTTTACTAATGAAATAGACATAAACAGAACCTCCCTAAAGATTTAAGAGGGTCCTCTTCTGTGGTAATTGTCATTTTCCTAGTTAGCTTTATCTCCATTTGCGTACCTGCTATAAAATTTTAATTATGTTCAATTATCCTATATTTTATAATTTACATTGTCTTTTTTTCCCTCTTACTGTCTAAAGTATTTTGCTAGACAGTATTTTGTTAGACAGTCTACTTTTTAAGCAAATCAACATAATTCTTTGAGGTGAACTTCACTCGATAGCTACCTGGGACATCAAGGAATTTCACTCCCTATGTATTATACTTCCGGCATATTTTAAAGGACTTAGGATTTATTTGTGGTATGCCCAACAGTCCTGAATTCTTGTGCTTTATCGAAAGAATGTATAATAGATTCTTTCTTTTTATTTCAGGAATTACAGCATATTGTTAGATCTCAACACATCCGAGCAGAAAAACGTAAGTATGGCTCTCTATAAATATCTGAAATCTCATAAGGCCACTACTCTTTGGGCTAACATGGTTTCTCTCACACTCAGCTGCCGTGGAAGGTTCTTGGTTAGATCTGGCTGGAAGGAGCAAGCCTGACACTCAGCCTTATGCTCATCTCACTATTAATGCCACGGACATCCCATCAGGTAAGTTACATTTGATTTCAGCTTAAAAAATATTTCATTTATAGGCTCCATTTGAATATTCAGACCTATTATTAGCCTGTTACTGAGTTTTTGAGAGCCCTTAACTTCTAGGTCAGAAGTAAGATCGTTTAACCTTCAGTGGGTGATCCACACTGTAGAAAGGGATTCTCAGTCACACTAGGATGGACATCACTACTACATTCATTTGCACATCGTCAGAGTGTGTGCATTTTAAATGATTGCCGGTTGAGATCACATAACTGGGGAGAACAGTCCCTTATTATGCTCATCTGTATTTACCCAAGCTGAAGGTGACATATCCCCATTGCTGACCTGGGATGTGCATGAAGTCATCCAGGTAGTCATACACTCCACCATCTCCTGCAGGGTTCCAAGCACACGCTTGACAGAGTGATATTTAAGAGGCAGTAGCTCTCTGGAAAGTGAGACATACTCCTTTTTCAAGAGGTTATCATTTTCCGTGGGTGAGAGTTTAGCTCAGTGGACAGAGAGCTGATGATCCTTTGGAACTGAGGAAGCCCATGGCTCAGTACCGACACATACCTGAATGCCCCAGCCATTTTCTCATATAATCCCCCACTGCTTACTCTTGGGATATTGGAGCGTCAGACAGATTACAAAGAACATCATGATAGAGTGACAGTTGAACATTATTATTGCGATTATTATTATTATGCCATTTAGGCAACATACACTATGTGTATCAGGCATTTTACACTGTATTCATTATCTTGAATCCTTGCTACAACCCTGCAAGGCAGTAATTATCATTCGGATTTTGCAGACAGGAAACTTAGGTCCACATAGTTTACCTGCTCAAGGTCACAGTGGTAGCAGGATTAGAAGCTGATTCCATTCTAGTTGATTCCCGAGTTTATGCTTCCTGTATTATAGGTTATTATCTAAGTACCTCGTGGCCACTTGGATTTGCCAGAGAGAAACAAATTCCGGGCTCTTATGTTACTCTTTTTTTCTATGAGAAGTAGATTAACGTAGTTTTATTAGGCAGGAGCTCTAGAGTCTGACTGCCTGGTTTGTGACCCGACTGTGTTTGCTGGCTCTGTGACCGTGTGCAAATTATTGGAATCATTTGTGCCGCGGCTTCTTCCCTGGGAAGGGGGTAGTATCTACCTCATGGGGCGGCTGTAAAGATTTAATGAAGTAATGCACCAGTGTTCCTACGTGCAAGCTAACATTTAGTAAGCACCCCAGGAGCGGAATTTGTCATTATTATTATTTGAGTTTAATTAAATAATTATACATATTCCATTTTGTTCTAAAAATGATTTAAGGCAGATATTTCTTGGAGTTAAAAAAATCCAGGTTTTAGTAAAAAATTCTGAAACCACTATCATCATAACGTGGGGCACGGAGGGATTTTTCCTGATTGCACACATAGAAAGTGAGAAACCGACTCTTTGGTTTTCAGAAGATTTTCCTAAACACTCTATTCTGTTGCATTCTTGCTTCATAAACAAATTTTCTCTCTGTGTGCATGTGTGTACCTTATGGCGGAGCTACACTCATTTTCTGAGCGTAAAACTATTTTGCATGTTAGCAAAGGCAAACAGATTAATACTGATGCATCAGCTGTGGGTGCTATGAATGTACTCTGCATGTTTCTTCAGTTCATTTTAAAGGGCATATGACAAATATTTCATTAGACTGTGTGCCAAAGACTGTTTGGCAATAACAAGCGCGTTTTACTTTCAAAGCTCTCTCTGCAGGCATCTAGCATCAAATCATTGCCAAAACACAAGCCAGAATTTCTGGTTATTTTCCAATGGTTATTGAGTTTGAGACTGAGTGAAATATGTTGGTGTATACGCTTCTGTTTAAGAAAATAGAATTTTCTCCTCTGGTTCTGGCTGAACCAGCAGCTCCTTGAGTCCATTTATCTCCCAGTTTTGGCCTGTACTAGATACTTCAGAAGAAGATGGCTTTAATTTGGCATGTTCATTTTGGGCCTCTGCTTTATACTGAGTTGCACATAAGAAAAATCAGAATCTTCCTTAATATTGACTATTAGCTTGTGCATTGGCAAAGCATCTTGAATAAAATGCATTGCAAAGCATTTTGTGAGGTCAGAATATGTGGCTCTCTTTAGGGGCATCCTCAGGCTAAATATGTGTAGAGGCCTCTACTCCAGTTTCACAGCCGTAACCATAGAGACTGGGGGCTGAGGTGAGAGGTCATCAACATGCCTCATTCATGACGGAAACCCAGCTTTGCCACGAGAGGCCCTTCGATGTGACTGCAGTGTGATCTTCTCATCCCATCTCCCACTGTCGTCTGTGCAGGAACCGCCCTTTCTCTGTGCACTGTGTGTATTCCACCCTTCGCTCGAACAGTTTGCCTCACTGACAGCTCCCTCTTTTCTCAGCCCACTCGTGTTCCATCCAAGTTCTCTGGCCTCGGGCTCCTTTGTTTCTTCCCTGGGCTGAACTCTCTTGATTGCTGTTAATTTCCAGAGCTTGCACTGTCAATTGCTTCAACTGAACTTCACGGTGGACTATGTGACATGCGGAAATGAAAATGTTATATTTTTCACTGCATATGCCCATTTCTTATTTTTCCACTGCTGGTAATTAGTGCCTTGAGGGTATACTGCTTGATAGAATTCTCAATTATGGGCAGAGGGATTGCCCATAGAAAGCACAACATCATTTATTGAATAGTCAATCAACTAAATTGATCAGTGAATGGATGAATGAGTGGATGAAAACAGAGATGTGTTTCGTAGGGAATGACACTCCCTCCACCTGATGTTAGCTAACAGTGGGAGTGGTGTGCAGTCAAGGGTCCCATCTTCTCCCCTCTCCGGCTCATGTTCCTTCCTTGACTTCCCAGGCCATAGCTCTGCGCCCTTGGTTTAACACCAGCAGACCTGTTCCGCTGAGAGGGGAGACCTCACCTTTGCCATTCTGCACCTCTCTAGCAGCCATCGTAGGAGATACACTATAAGCCAAATTATTGATGGTATAAGTATTCAGGAGTAGGGTGAGAAGGAAGGAAACGTGATAATTTGAGGTGGGAAACATCTTTAATCTTGTTAGCTTTGCCAATGGATTGCATAGCTATTTATCAGTCTGGCAAAATTACTTTACTAGTATTCATGAGGATGTGATGAATAGTCTTGTAGTCTCACCTTGACTCACTTGGGACCATGGGATGGCATTTACATTTGGGATGTTTGAATCTGGGATAACCTGAGGTAGGACCTCCAGTGAAAAAGGACATGTGTTGTTTGTGGGTCCTGGGGGCAGCAGAGCCTGTAAAATCTTCTCAGACTATTTTTAGCACCCTCCTGTGGATGAGATGTGGATTTCAGTAAATATATTGTCCTGGGCAGAAGGATTCCAGCCACGGGCCTTCACTTCACAGGCCCAAACGTGGGTTGCCCCCCTGTACCTCGGCCTCTGTGCTTTTTTAAATTTTTCATTTGCCCAACCACCTGGTTGGTTCTTGGAACAGCCTGGTTTTGAGGTCTCCAGACCGTATCCCAGGCTGCCTAGTGGTCCTCCAGAAGCAGTAGAGCATTCTCCTTTTTGTGGCTCTCTAGAGAAAGCTGCAGGTGCTCAAGGCTCCCCAGGATTAGGACTAGCCTGGAAGATAACCAGTATGGGTTTTTGATTCTGCAAGGATCTCCCAGAAACCCACTGTAACCAGAGGGTTGCCAGCTCTGATGGATCTGTGGGATCTACTTTACGCCTAAGACCTATCATGGGCTGATGTTTTTGTTTGTTTGTTTGTTTTGTTTTGTTTTGTGTGGGTGGCAGGCAGTAACAAGCTTCTCTTTAGCTGCCTTGGCAGCTAAAACCTTAGACTCCTCAGCTCTGTTTTGCCTCGTTGAAATCTTAACAGATGCCAACCTTAGTTTAGTATATGTATTTATAAGATCTTTTGGAGGATAAATGTGTTTTTGGACTTTCCACAGCATAACTACTTTCCCCCAACTAGCTAATACCTTGTTGAATAATAGGTGTCCACATAAGCACAAATGATTGATTAATTGGGTATAGAGGTATTGACAACTTTTACCTTAACATAATACACTAAAGACCTAAGCTGTTAAAAACATTGGACACACTGCTGATTTAGAAGATTCTTTAGAAACTCCCAGGGCTCCAGAACAGCAGCATGAGGACGGTTGTCTCCACATTTCAGGGTGAGAAGGGGCTAAAAAGGAATTCTGGTCCATCAGGAAGGATCCTGTGAAGTCATGAAGCTGGGGGGTCCAATGGCAGGAATATTTTCTTTCTAAACTCCCCTGGTAGCATCTTTTCAGTTGTGTGAGCCTGGAAGGTATTTGGGTTGTTGGAGGAGGGGAAAATCCACAAAGAGAATTGAGTCTTAGGGGTCTGACCTTTTGGTCAAAGTTACTATGACCCAGACTTTCGTTTCCTTCTACATACCGTTCTCCATGAATTAAAAGAGAAGCTGGACTCCTGTGATGTGTGAGAGTTCTCCACCTGCCCTTAGTTCCCGTGTTCTGTCTCAGCTGCCTTGGCTCCTTCTCTTCCTTCAACCTTGAATGACTTTCTGCTTCTGTTGGCTGCCTTCCATTTCTCCATCGAGTTCTCAGGCTCAGTAGCACCTCAACAAAGTCACTCTTGATTGTTCTAGGGGATCATCTTTCCTTCCTTTGAATTCCCATAGCAATTAGCTGCCCCCTTCTTATCAGGGTTCATGACGTACTACTTACCTGAACGTGTACCATACTTACCCCTCCCTGCTATACTGTAGGCTCCTCAAGGGCAAGAAAAGTTAGTGCCTAGCAGAGAGCACTAAGTACATCTTAATGTGTCTCTCCCCTTTTAGAAAATAAATTGTGAAAAGTGATTCTCCTGTTGGGACAATGACTGTTATGCTATGTTTTTTTCCAGCCTCCTAGAATTGTGGGGATGTCCTTGTCATTGAAGGGGAGGATTTTAAATGACATGCCTCTCCTCTCCTCAGGTTCCCACAAAGTGAGGTTATCCTCCTGGTACCATGACCGAGGTTGGGCCAAGATCTCCAACATGACTTTCAGCAATGGAAAACTAATAGTCAACCAGGATGGCTTTTATTATCTGTATGCCAACATTTGCTTTCGACATCATGAAACTTCGGGAGACCTCGATACGGAGTATCTTCAGTTGATGGCATATGTCACTAAAACCAGCCTCAAAATCCCAAGTTCTCATACCCTGATGAAAGGAGGAAGCACCAAATACTGGTCAGGTAATTCCGAATTCCATTTTTACTCCATAAACGTTGGAGGGTTTTTTAAGTTACGGTCCGGTGAGGAAATAAGCATCGAGGTATCCAACCCTTCATTGCTGGATCCAGATCAAGATGCAACGTACTTTGGGGCTTTTAAAGTAAGAGATTTAGATTGACCCTTATTTTGTGGAGCACTAGCATGTATTTCTTAGGACGTATGGAAACTATTCTTTTAAACAAGCCAAGAAAGATGTATATAGGTGTGTAAAACTACTAAGAGGTACGAGCCACGTGGTATAAGAAGACTCTAAGCTCTTCAAGCTGTAGAGAGCATGTGTATTTACAGCCAAAAGAGGACGTTGGACTCAAGGTGCGTTACAGTCTGGAGGCTTTCTTACACAGTGGTTTTAAAATTTTGTAATGAATTCTAGAAATAAACCAGGTTGGAGCAATTACAGAAAACTGCATTTAGGCCATAATAGGGGTTAATTCTCTGGACCTAGTCCTTGGCTATGGCCACTATGCAGCTGAAGTAGAGAGTGTGTTTATTATCTAATTGCAAGTTGATGCCCATCTGAAGAGTTTTGTTATTTTTGAATTGTTACATCATGCTGGAACCTGCAAATAAATAATTTTTTTCTAACGAGGAGAGAAAATATATGTATTTTTATATAATATCTAAAGTTATATTTCAGATGTAATGTTTTCTGTGCAAAGTATTGTAAATTATATTTGAGCTATAGTATTTGATTCAAAATATTTAAAAATGTCTTACTGTTGACATATTTAATGTTTTAAATGTACAGACATATTTAACTGGTGCACTTTGTAAATCCCCTGGGGGAAACTTGCAGCTAAGGGAAAAAAATGCTGTTTGTTAATATCAACTATTATATTTCTTCATTCTTTTTAACTTAATAGATTTTTCAGACTTGTCAAATCTGTGCAAAAAAAAAACCACATTAAAATGGATGCCTTGAATAATAAACAAGATGTTGGCCACCAGGTGCCTTTCAAATTTAGAAGCTAATTGACTTTAGAAAGCTGACATTGCCAAAAAACATACATAGTGGGTGACTGGAATCTGTCAACAGTATTTATATAATTATTGAACAGGTGTTTTTTCTACAAATGCTGAAAATTGTAAATTTTGTTTTTATTTTAAATGGAAAAGTTATCAGTGGCTTATCAGCAAAAGAATCCCATTTTTTAATTTAGTGGAAATTATTTTATATTGTACAATAAAAACGTTGCCTTTGAATGTTAAAATTTTTTTGGTACAAAAATAAATTTATAAGGAAATTTGCCTTGTGATTTTGTGCTTCTCTGTAATATCTGTCTTGCTCTGTGATCTTGTCCTCTCCAATATGGTAATGTGGCTTCTATCTTTCCAAAGATTGCAGAGAAATGCAGATTTAATTAAAAATTAGGAACAGATTCAATTAAATTAATGAACCTTGGAATTTGAAAAATAATTTGCAAGGGATTTGTATGCAAGAATGTAGCACACATTCCAGATAGAAAAGAGAGGCTTCTTTACTCAAAAAAGAAAATTTGATGTGATACTTATGAGGAAATATTGGTGCTTTGTTCCAGTTCATAATGCCTTACAGAACAACCGTTTGACCCGGAGGAAGCCTGGAACGTTGGATACTTTACCACAGAAAGCATTCAGTGAGGAAAGATTAACAGTAGACTGGATAATCATCCTCATGAAAATTTATGTGGGTGAGCTGTCCAACCCAAGTTAGGTATTCACATGAGAGAGATATAAGGAAACGGGCTACTTGGAGAGGCACAGGAAGCCATAGTTTAAGGCACTTGGTTATTTGTGGACAAATGCTTCTTGATGGCTGCGACTGGATGGAAGGAGGAAAGAAATAGCAGATGTTACAAAGAAGAACTTGTAAATTTTAAAAAGCAGAGCTTAGATGGAGGGACACAATCATTAACCAATATATACCTATTGTTATAAAACTGTGAGTAAATCTAAGGTAGATTGGTATAAAATATGATTTCAGTATTGCATAACCCAGTGGCTGAGCCCTGGTTTAAGGAAAATTGATTCTGATAAGCAATTGGAGAATCTCTTTGCTCTCCACCAACACAGACTTGGATCAAGAACCTTATTCGCTGCTCTGGCTCCTGTAATGTGATGCTGTCATTTCCGACGGTGAAAAATATTCATTTTTTTATTCCATGTTATTTGTTGAGCATCAGCTATGTGCCAGGCACTGTAGCAGGCACTGGGGATTCTACAGCACGCTTTCTGCCCTGGCACAGTCTCCGCCGTGGTTTGGTCAGTGGCGTGGGCGCATGGAGCGCACGAGCCGCAGGAGCAGCGGAGGCCTCGGAACCCAATCTAAGGGGTCACAGAAGGTCTAGAAATGCCATGCGGCTGCATAGGAGGTGGGCTGAAAGGCTCCCAAAGTGAATATAAAATATCCATTACTGTTTTAACTTACTGAGACTAACTTGCAATCCCTCAGAGATGAGATGAAACTCCACATCTGGGGATGGAAAGAAGGTGGGATTTAGTGAGACAATACATGGGTGCCCAGCCAGACATGGGAACTGATGTGGCTGGTGGTCTGCCATACTAAGGAGATCCTCTGTAGAACACCTTGACTGCAATATGAACTTCTGTGTACATTAAAGGGATTTTTAGAGCTTTGCTGGAATGAATCTATGATAGTGAAGTGGTGTGCACTGACCTGTGTCTCAAAGGAGGCAACTGTATCAAATGGATGTGTCAGTAAGTGTGCAAAAAGCCTTTTCTCTTTCCCAGTGATGCTCAAGGCTTTCCTGGATCTGAGTAGTGGAATGCAAACCCCTCCTTCTGCTACTTAAATCCTACTTTTTAACCCTGCTTGTTCTTCTCAATGCATCCCTTTTTCCACTTCCACTCTTCCGTATGTGCTTTGATCCTTGCCTTTTATTCTTTTCCTTTTTTCTCCTAATCCTTGGCTCTTACCTTGGAGGACAATTTAGTTTCTGCAGTGGTCCTTGGGGAATAAGGAGGCTGCTGCATCTGATTGAAATGGAACCAGGTCATGTCATCCTCAGTGCCAGTTAATTAAACATGTTGGGGAGTGACAAGATCATGTCAGGAAACCACATTCTGGATGCCATGGCAAATTGGATTGTTTGCTCATTTTAACTATTACATGTCAATGTTCTTCCCAACACATGCCAAATCTGAAGAAAGGAAAGCATGAACATGTAAAGTAATTTGTCTTCTTGAGTCAACTTACACAACTATACTAGAGCCAGGCACCCTTGCGTCTCTCTCCACCACCACATAGTTGGCAATTCTTGTTTACTGAGGTTGCTTCCTCCCTGCCTGCCCTTCTCTGGCTTTCTTTTGTGACATTCATCTCCCTCAGGCCATCCTGGAGAGATATCCAGAGAAAATGACCTATTTCCCCAGTGACATAGGTAGGAACCTGAACACCTCAAGCCTCACCCTTCCTCTGTGTTCAATTACTGATTTGGTTTGAGATAGTGACTTTGGATTATACTTGTACATTTTGCAGACACAACTCTGATTCAACTCTCAGTCCCACGTTTAGCCTGTGGAGTCGTTCTGGGTGCACCAAGCATGTCCTTTCTTCACTTTTGGCTTTGTTAATCGATTCTTTAGCTTCCTGGCTATGAAATTGAAATATGATTCCCAGTAGCTGCATTTATAAATGCTAATTAGTTATTGATTCACGTTATTATGATTTAGCCTTGTGTCACATTTACAATAAAAATTTTGTACACTGCAAATGTTAGATTTTAGCTATAAAACAGAAATCTATCCTTTTGATTAATGACACTTTTAATGATAGTTCAGCTCTTCTATTCTTGTAATTTAAGAATTCTATTTTCCAATCATCTTCCTTCACATTCTCTCTCCTTTGTTAACCGATATTCTTTACAGGAGCTTGTTTTATTGCCTCTTGACCAGTACTCCAGCTATTTGTGGTGAGAATTTCTTTGATTTTATCAGATGTGGCTTAGTTATAACATTGTTTAAATTGCTATTGGTTTCCAACATCTATAGGGGAATCATGTAGAAACAGTTTTCAAAAAGTTAAAGTACACTTAACATACAATATTGCATTAATTTCAGGCATACAACATCACTATTCAACATTTATGTTCTTTACACAGTCATCTCCACACTAAGTCTTGTAACCATCTGTCACCATACATGGATAGCCCTAGAAGGTGTGATGCCAAATGAGTTAACTTAGACAGTGAAGGATCAAAACCATATTATTTCCCTTATATGTGAAAACAAAACAAAACAAAACAAAACAAAATAGAATCTTTTGTTTAAAAAATTCAAAGAAGTGTTTCTTCCTGTCGGCAAAGGAATGAGCTAGAAGTTGCTTACTCTACCAATAGCACCCAGCACTAACTGGGGATCGAGGCTCATTTTAGAGACAACAAGTTCTCTTAAAAATTAATAAATGGTTCAAGTTTTTATATGAGGGTCCTAAAATCATGGATATCACTCTCTTGGGCAAAAATAATTTTCTCCCTTTTCCTATAGATTCTTCAGAAGCTTTATTTTCTCAAAAGCCTCATCTCAACAACCTCAAATTGGTGGAACAAAAGCTCCTCATGAAACATGAACATCTTTTTTTTTTAAAGAATGCTCATAGACTTGGGCATCAACCAGGTTTGGAATCCAAGCTCTTCTGTGTGGTTACCTTGAGCAGGTGGCCATCATTTGGATTTCACTTCCTGCCTTGTGAAGTAGGGGTCACCCTGTCTATGTTGAAGAGTTGTGAGGATTGATTGGCACATGGGAGAGGCTCAAAATGGTGGGACGAGCCTGAGCCGCCATTATTATCCTTCCTTCCCATTTGCCACAATCTCAGTCCTAAGGCTCAGGGATGCAGTCTGACCTTTTTTTCTGTAGCTGCTGTGCAAGGCTGGCAGTGAGCAAAGCACTGTGCCCTGCCTTGTGGGAAATACCAGGATAGACATTGCATTAATTTCCCAGGGCTGCTGAGGTAACAATGACCACAAACTGGCTGGTTTAAAACAACAGAGGTTTATTCTCTCACAATTTTGGAGACTAGAAATCTGAAATTAAGGTGTCTGCAAAATCACACTTCCTCTGAAGGCTCCAGGGAGGAATCCTTCCTTCCTCTTCCAGCCTCTGGTGGCTGTTGGCAATCCTGGGTGTCCTTGGCTTGTGACTGCATCATGTCAAGCTCTACTGCTGTCATCATGTGGCCATTTCCCCTGTGTCTCCACATGGGCCTTTTTTCTTGTGTGACCGTGTGTCTCTATGTCTCCAAATCCTCCTCTCTTCATAAAGACAGCAGTCATCAGATTTAGGGTCTACCCTAATCCAGGACAACCTCATCTTATAATACTTTGATGCTTTTGGGGCTAAATTAATGCAGGGGCCCGTGATGTAAGGCCTATGTGCTTCTGAATTACAGTACCATAGGAGCTGGAGAAAGTGCAACAGCTGGAGGAGTGAGGATCCCACTTTTTTTTTTTTTTTTAAAGTCCGTGCTTTTATTGGCTACTTGAGGGGGATGAAGCGGGGGGAGCAGATGGCCCGGTGCTGGGCCTGCCATGCTTCACCGGCTTGTAGGTGATGGAGAACTCACCCAGGTAGTGGCCAGTCATCTCGGGTTTGATTTCCACCTGGCTGAAGGTCTTGTCATTGTACACGCCCACTGTACTGCCCACCATCTCTAGCTGAGCGATCATGTCCCGCAGGTGCGTCTTCACCACTTCGGGCTTCTCCACGGGCGGCGCCTGCTCCTTGGCCTTGTGCAGGAGCTTTAGCCATGAGTGCTGCTTCTTTGCAGGCCCCTGATCAGCCGCCCCTGGGGCCTGGAGCCCTAGAGCTGCACCTTCTTTTCTAGTCCGGAAAGAAGTGCCTTTGCCCCAGGGTGCTGCCTCCCACTGGTTACAGCATTTGACTTAGATTGCATCCCAAACTGGGGGCTGGAAAACCCTGCAGGAACCAGGCTTCATATCCAACATTCCTCATTTCCTGTAACACAGATTTTTCATCATTTGTCCAGAAGGCAAGTTAAAAAAGGACAGTTTCAAAGAAGGAGAATGTTTTCTTGAACACCTTGAACAAACCCAAGAAGCTCAGAGTTAATTTTTTAAAGATGACTTGACAACTTGTTCAGCTTGTTTACTGCCCTCCACAAGAGAGTAAGCTTGACAGAGGCAAGTTAATTGAAATTTCCCCTTAGCATGCAAGCTGCTTGGGTAAAGATAGTATCCTGTGGCATAGCTATTAAAGGAGGGTGTGTGTGCCTGTGTGTGTGTGTGTGTGTGTGTTCACTGGATTGTTGAACTCAAAGTCAACTGAACATTTTTGCTTATAATATAACAAGAATTTGTAATAAAGTCTTTCCTTTAAAACAGAAATTTGGTGCTTAAAAACCTTAGAACTCTTACTTAAGCCTGAGACATTGGTCCATAGAAGTCTAACTCTATGAAGTCCGTAGAAACATCTACTGGCCTAAAAAGAGAGTGAAACTTCCGGCTGACCACCATGGCACAGACTCTGATTTTCTATCCGTAAAAGCTGGCAAAACGGAGGAAAACAAGCAAACATGGTTAGAAAGCCTCGCTTACCTATGCTTTACAGTAAAATCCCTTGAAATTTGTTGTGCATTGCTAATGTTAATGTTTATGGCCCATAACTTACTTTTGTAGGGGGCTTAGGGAGATTCCTGTGGCCACCGGTGTCTCTCAAGGGTACGAGTCATTTCTGTCCTGGGTCTGCCAGAATGCAGGCACTGAACTGTAAGGAGTAGACTGATTTAGTCCATGTTAAATGAATATTTGAAAGTATCTGTTCAAGATTACTTTTTAGGAGGGAAGAAGAGTGGTGCCTATAAAAAGGCAGCGAAGGGGCTGCTGTGGCAGCAGTAGCTGTCTTTTTGGCTGCCCTGGATGCTCAGATCTGGTCCAGCATGACCCAGACTTGCTTATCCTATTTAAAAAAAAAAAAAAAAAAAGGGATTCCTGCGTTCATCAGAATCCCCCTGCATAGTTCCTTTTGTTAGAGGAACATGCTTAGGAGCCTGACCCTGAAGGGTGGCCCCAGGAGCCAAACAGGAATTCCTTCCCAGTGCACAGAGAAGTAAACGTTCTCTTCATCTCTGTCTTACATTTCAAGTGCCCAGGTGCCAGCACCTCCAGCCCAGGTAATTTAGCTGTGTGTGTAAAACAAATCACTGCAGTCACCAGTCCTTCCACAACAAAGAACTTTCCTTCTCATCACTGAAAAGGACTTATGGGTTGTATCACATCAAATTATCAAAAATTATCAATAATTTTTTTGCCTTTAAAAAATTTTTTTCATTGTATTTTTCTCCATTACCATTTAACCACCTTATATGCCCTTGCCAGTGCAATCACCACACTGTTGTCCGTGTCCATGAGTTCTTTTTCCTTTCTGCTCAATCCCTCCACAGCCCCTACAGCTGCCATCCGGCTCTCTCTCTATGAGTCTGTCTCTATTTTACATGTTAGTTCAGTTTGTTCATTAGATTTCACACATGAGCAAAATCATACGGTATTTGTTTTTCTCTGACTGGCTTGTATCACTTAGCATAATGTTCTCTAGGTTCATCCATGCTGTTGCAAAGGGTAAAATTTTCTTCTTTTTTACAGCTGACTAGAATTCCATTGTGTAAATGTCCCATAGTTGTTTGATCCACTCATCTACTGGACACTTGGGCTGCTTCCATATCTTGGAGACTATAAATAATGCTGCAGTGAACATGGTAGTGCTTATGTTCTTTCGAATTAGTGTTTTGGGCTAATGCATTTCCATGCATTTTTCTTTGCCAGAATCAATGATTAAAAAATATCTGGATTTGCTTTTTCTCCTTCAGGGCACACATGCCAGCATTCGTCCCATTGTTAAAAGTTGAGGATTATGCAGTAGCAAGATATGCTTCTTTTCTTTTCAGGTTTAGCAAAAAAAGTATCAAGAACCCCCTTGTGTTGAGCATTCTGCTAGGGCTGTTCTTATCCATAATCTCATTTAACCCTCAATACAGTTTTATGCAGTGACTGTCAACTAACCCATTTTATAGACTCAAATATTAAATGACCTCTGGTGTGTGTGCATGTGTGTGTTAGAGATTTGAATGTACGAATATCAGGCTCCCTCTTCTGCACTCCTGCTGTTTCAGACAATGTGACTGAAATGTCCTTCCAGTTCTCACCATCCTTCAAATCCTGTGGAAACCTCACAACCTGCATGAACCCATCAGTCACCTTTTCCTTGTGATCTCCTATTTTCCTTTGTGTTTTAACCACGCAGCGTAAGACTCGGTTTTCTCTTGTCTTCTCCTGCATTTTGGTTGATCCTAAGTCTTGGTCTTGCCTTCCCAGAGGACTGTGAACTGCTCCAGTATAAGGAGAGTCTGTTCTCCATGCTGCTCTCGAATTCCCAAAGGTGCTGAGTAGATGATCGGGGCAGAGAAGAACTCAATACAAACTTATTGAAAACATGATTAATGAATTGACCCATGATCTCTGTCAACTGTGAGCATCCACAGCCCAGCCTTTGTTGTGTGGCTTTTAGGGGCCCCTTGAATTTTCACCCCAATTTTTTTATGGGTCTACATAGAGTGAGTGAGTAATGGAAGGGGTTATGAAGCCAAACAGGCCATGTTAGTGTCTGGGCTTTTTCAGGTGTGCGTTTGCACAGAACCCCATGGCAAGGAACAGACAGGAAAGATGAGCAAATTTGATGTTCAGAGATCAGAGACCTGGTCTTATCTTGTCAATAATTGTTTCATTACTTTGGATAAGACACTTAACCTTTTGTCACTCCACTTTTTATTTCATGAAATTGAAATAATAGCCACATCACTTATCTTGTGTTGTTGAGAGTTTAAGTGAAGCAGTAAATGTGCCAACATGTCACCAAGATGTCATTTGGATTGAACAGTGTCATTATTCGAAGGCAGTGAGAGCAGTGACACAGTTGTACCTGCCTGACATCCAGCCACCTTCCTGGAGCTGCTTTCCCATGCTGGCCCATTTGTACCTGCCTCACTGACATCTCCCAAACCAGCAGTCACTTCTGGGCAAGACTGTAGTGGCCAGCGGGCTCAATCATGTCCTGGTCTCTATGTTGACCCAGTTCTTCAAATTAATTCTACTTGGAGTTGACATTTCTAGTGGTTTTTCTCCTGTTGAACTCTGTTTTTACATTCTATAGACTGAGCTCACCTCTTCCAAACTCTTTCTTTTCTAAAAGGGAAGAGAAATGGGAAAGGGGAAGGGGAGTACACTTCAATCATGGCAGCAACAGATCATGTTCTCTTTCCTGAGGGCAAAGTAAAAACGTCCTTGCAGGAGCAATGACTCAGAACCTTGGAGCCCAGCCCATCTTTACGGAACAAATCTGTAACGTTCCTCTCTCAGCCTGGTGAACTCGTCACCTGTGTTGGGCCTTGTGGTGAAAAAGAGGGAAGTCTAAGAAGATGGCGGCCTAGATAATCCCTTAAAGGTCGCCCTGTCTACTGGCCCTTTCCCTTAACCTAAAACCCTCAGTCTAGAGGTCTAGCACTTGGTAAAGCTGCAATAAAATATTGAATAAAATTTAAGCCAATTTTCAGGAAAATGAAAAGACAAAGAGAATGCATATTCTATGTAGAAAGACAATCTCCAATTGAAAAAATGACTCATGGAAAGGAGATTTTCAGACAGCAAGGGTTGTTTTGGGGGGTGTGTGTGTGTGTGTGGTGTGTTCTTGTTTATTTGACTGGTGTAACTTAGAATGCTTTTACCTGTAACAGACAACCTCGACTCAGAGTTTCCTAAGTTTTCATTGCATATCAAGAAGCTGAGAGCTTGATCAGGAGCAGGTATAATATGTCAGAGCTCTTGCTTCTTATTTTTCTCTTTGACCTGTTCTCCTTCATGTATTGGCTTCAACTGCTTGGTGTTAACCAACTAGTCAGAGCAGTTCCGGGCATCGAATCCAGGTGCAACAACGTTCAGAGGGAGAAAGGGACTATGCCTTCATATCCCTTTCTAAGGGGCAGGGAAACCTTTCCCATAGCATCCCAGGCAATACGTCCTACTTCAAACACTGCTTCGGGATTGGGTCAGGGGTTCATTCTGAAATCCTGTGTAGTACGGGCTCCCAAAGAAACGAATGTTTGAAGTGTAAGACAAGTTGCCACATCTTAATTTCTCTATTTCTAACACAGAGTCTCGATGCTTTGGGACCAATCTGAATTTTGAAGGCAACATCTCATGTTTGGGTGTTCTTGAATCCTTCTACTAAGTGATTTGAAAGCCTGAGCACTTTGAGTGAGAACTGATTTTTAAAAGTTTCCCCAACTGACCCCAGCTGCAGAAACAAATAACTGTTAACTGTTCATCAGAAATGTGTGGCCCCCCTTCCAGGGTTGTTGCTGGGAAGTGTCTGCCCAGCTAGTGACTATATTTCCTGATTCCCATGTCATGGAACCACATGACAAGTTCTCATTAATGGCATGCGAGTAGAGTGAAATGTCACCTCAAACCAAGGTGGTTAAGAAGCACTCCATTCCCTCTACGCTGACGGAAAGGAAGAAGACTCTTAAGGGTCAGAGAACTAATAAGATGGAAAGAGTCTGCACCTCTGAGTTTTTAAGTGAAGGAAACCCATCTGTTTGTCAGGCACAACTGCTATGTGAGTGAGAAGTAAGCTTTTGTTGTGTTAAGCCATTGACATTTTTTAGCTTCTTTGTCACTGTAGCTAGCAGCATTACCTTAACTAATATGCTACCTGTCAAGGCAAAAGACAGGGGTTAAGCCCTTTTTAAAGTTTTTGTCATGAAGACCCCAAATCCCAAAGTTATTTCTATGCCTGAATGTCTCAGTGTCAGTTTGTCCTTATTCTAGTCTCTAAGTATGAAACTCCTACCTATCAGGAAACTCCAGCCTTTCATCCAAGCATCATGCTCACAAGCAGTGCATTGGCCCAACTTTGGTGGATGCCAGCCAGACAGCTCTTAGTTGGTCTCTGGCCATCCAAGTCATTCAGAATAGTTTGGAACCAAGTACAGTCTCCTTCAAGATCTGTTCACAGGGGGAGTTGCAAACAACCCTCTTTAGTTGACTCCTTGTTCAGTGAATAACTGCTAAGTAAGACACACGACACACATACATACAAATTATTAGGCCAACACAGAATAAATCCATTATGAAGAAAACAAACATATTATCAGCTATGTAGACAAGTTGCAAGACTGCCTTTCTCACAAAGCAGTAAGGGAGGTACAAGTTCTCACAACAGCTGCAATGCCCCATTTGCAGGGCATAATTACCTTCTTTTCTTCATGTCCCTCTTTCAAACAGTGTCACTTGGGATCTGCTGATTTACACATAAATTAATAGGGGCTGCCTTAACTAGTAAAAACCAACCAAACAAAAAACCAAACAAACAAACAAGGAAGCTTTGACAAGTAGGGGACTGATTAAGTTCTTGGTGGAGGACAGCTGTTGCTCCATTGGTTGGGTGACGGGAACGGAGGTGGGCGGGAGCTCTGATTGGTTTTGCCCTTCCAGCTGCATGGCTCAAGTGGGGACAGGTCAGGTCTCCTGAGAGGTGGCACCTTTCTAACTTTCTCTGTTTAGGCTGACCTTGTGATTCCAATGTGTTCTAAGACCTACTCCCTTTCTCACTCCTCTCCCCCTCACTTTTTATAACGTGATGGATCGATACTGGAACAAGGGACCATGACAGAAGAATAAATCTTGGTAAAGCTTAGAAAGTTTCCAAACCCTGGGTGGAAATAGCCTTCCTGGTCCAGATGCCCACTTGCTGCCCAGTGTTGTTCTAGGTATGAGATGAATAGTCAGCTCTCAGGAATGCCACAGCCTCATCAGGTTTTCAACTCGCAACTGTTATAATTTTCTACCTAGGGGAAAGGAGTATGATTGGACCCTGCAGAACGTTTGCAGGCACCACCCTGAGTCCAGAAGCTTACTAGAAATTTATACCTCCATTTATTCAGCACCTGTTAGTGCCAGACAGGAAATGGGAACAAAGGAATGAATGACAGAGTTCCCAACTTTTGTGAACTTTGAGAATAGGCTGCAGATTTCCACGTAAAGTAAAAAGTGTTATAATAGGAATATGCTCCTGGGGCTTTGGGACAGTGATGAGGGGCACAGTGTCCATCCCAGAAAGTTCAGAGAGGACTTCCAGGACTGATAAGACAGCCTTAAAATTTGGGTAGGAGTTCATCAGGTAAAGGATTGGAGAGAGAAGAAGTGGAGAGTAGAACTTAATGGGGCAAGATGAAAAGTTGAAATGATAGACATATTGGGCAGTTGTAGTGGGGTAAGGGACCCCAATAAAAGTAGAGTAGTGAAGGAGAGGTGGAGAGTAGATATAAGAATGAAGACCAAGAGCGCATTTCACCACATTTTCCTAGGTCTTCTTGTCACACCAGGGAGCACTTCTCCACCCTACTTTACAGCTAAATGTAGAGTCAATAGAAATATTTTCCTGCAAAATGGCTCTCTCTGGACTTCAGTAGGACAACTTGCTTTCAGTTCTTGGTGGGAGATGTGTGTTCCTCTGGAAACAGAGTGCAGTCTGAAAAAGGCAAGTTGCAATATGAAGCTGTCACACCTGAGGCCTCGGGGGCCAGCCCCTTCATGCTCCATTTCTTTTCATGGACACAGGGTGAGAAGTTTTCCCCAAGGGCTCAGCTCAGTAGAGGGCTGACTATACTTTTGAAAACTGTGGTATCAACTACTAAACTTCATTTATATTCAGTTCTTCTCTCCTTTCCACCATCTGAACAGATTACATATCTTTATTTTCTTGTAACCAGTTCTAAACCATAGATTGTAGGCTAAGTGACATGTGATACATCTTGGTTACAAGCATTTAATTCCCATTGCAGAACCATCCGGAGGTCTCTTTCCTTTGCTATCAAAGTCAGTAGCATTCCATATGGCATAGCTTCCAACATCTTGGGTTCTGGAGTGAGAACGATGTGGAGCAGAGCCTACCACAATGTACACATAGCATGAGCAAGATATCAGCTCTTGTTTTTCAAAGTGCTTGTTGGTGCAGCATAACCAAGCCTATCCTGACAGACAGAAGGGCTCATTCTTCCCTTGGACTTGATTAGTTGCTACCCTGTAGGGATGTTTAACAATAACATGCACAAATCAACTTCTCGTCAGAAGTCAAATGAAAGCAGAGGGAGCTATATGCTTAGCTTTAGAAACACTGTAGTGGTAAGAATTTTATATCACTTTTGTGTACAGAACAAGAACTGGAAGATTTTTTTGTAGCAAAATCCCAGTGAGCACTAATCCACTTGTAGCTACGTGACCTTCACTTTCATCTTTCCCACCATGCTTACTTGGCTTACAACTAATGCGTTGGGGTTGGATTCCCAGCATGCACACATTTTTCTGAAATCTGAAATCCCCCTTAAAATTTCTGCTTTGGCCAACATACCAAAGACCATCAATTAAAATCTTCTGTCTTTTTAACATTAATTCTTTCTGGCCTGATGGAACCTAGTCTAAGCATATTCTTCCAAATTTGTGTCATGGCTCAAAACATGAGATCAATAACCATTTTGTTTCTAGATGATTTAACAACTGCTTTGGATCAACTGTACAATGGGCCCAATGATTATAGAAGTTGGTCATTAAGCTGACCGAGAGGCATGTCCCTGACTGAACACTGGGTCTCATGCCATCGAGTTGATGTGGCCACAAGGCCTAGTCGGTGCTTCCTGCCCATCTCTCCTGCATCACTCCCAACCCTCCTTCATAAGTGCTCTGCATGACAATTTTCTAAAACATGGTTCCGGCCATGTCACTCACTTGTCCCAAAGCCTTATATCACTTCTCAATGCCAACAGATTAAGTGCAAAACATTTACTGGCATCAACCTCTTTCTGCAAGTTTTTGTTCTGTAATCTCTGTCCCCTGGGCTCTATACACTGCCTCGGTCACACCAAAATGCCACCTTTTTCCTCATTGACATACACTTTCACACATTTGTGATTGCTCTAGGTAGCCTTTCCCCATTCTCTTCTCATAACTGTTTCTCATTCTTGAGGAGCTCAAACATCCTTCTGCATGAGGCTTTCTTTATTCTCATGGCCATCAGTCAGCCGCTTCTGGGTTCTTGTGGCACTTGGCTTTGTGCTGAAAGGTGGGATGGTAACTACTTATTTACCTGTTTGTTCCCCGCACTAGTGCAGGGACTGTGTCTTATTCATCTTTGGGCATGGTGCCTAGCATATTGACTAACAACAAGAGGCAGTCCAAGGAATCCTGAAGGAGAGAAGGAAGGAAGGAAGGAAGGAAGGAAGGAAGGAAGGAAGGAAAGAAGGAAGGAAGGATGGAAGGAAGTCAGGTAGAGAAGAAAGAGGGAGGGAGGTAGTGGGAATGAAGGAAACTCATCAACATACTTTCCTAAATCCTAGTACTACTCTTCATCCCCCTCTCAGGTGCAAGAGTACGAATGAAAGCTGAAGGTAAAGGAAGGACCTGAAGGGTAGCATACGATGGGTGTCTAGAGCTGGCCCAGGCAGCTCTTCAATAGCCAGTCTAAAGAGAACAAGCAACAACCTTCTCCTCTCTATGGAACAGATACTGCTCGCTCGGCAAATCTGTGCCAGGCATGGCCCAAGTGCCAAGGATATTGAAAAAATGAATTACACATGGCCTTCAGTGCTCTCCAATTTAGTGATCTCAATCTTCTTCTCTGGATACCTCTGATTCAGTTCCCTTTTCTCACCTCACAAAACTGTCCTGTTTCATTAATTCTTTGTTGTTTCTGATCCCCGGATGTCACTGTTCAAGACCCCCCTTCTCCACCCTATCTTTGCCTCTTACATTTTAGAAAATGTTCCTATTTTTATACTGCACTGAATCTGAATGGAGAAGTCAGTTGATCAGCCTTTTATTTTATTCTTTTGGCTTTCCTTCCCCCAATCTGCTTTTCAAAGGATTCTCTCTTTTCTCCCTTTCTAGGATTTCAATTACATGTCTATTAGGCTTTTTTACTATTTTCCCACATACATCCCAAACTCTCCTCTGTACTTTCCGTCATTTTTGGTCTCTGTGCTTCAGTTTGGAAGCCCTTGCAGGTCCCCAGTCCTAGCTTCCGCTGTGTCTTATCTGCTGCTAACCTTGCATTATGAGTAAATTTCAGTTATTGTATATTTTAGTTCTAAAGTTTCTGATTCTTTTTCATTAGTTCTAGTTTTCCACCAAACTCTTTCTTGTCATCTAACTTTTGAACTCATTGATCTATGTTTGATGTATAATTTCAATGTCTGCATCACTGTTTGGTTATTATTGCTATATAACAAATCACCCAAAACTTGGTTGGATACAGCAACCATTTGGCTGGAGTCATTTAGAGACATAGTCACTCATGGCTGGCAGTTGATGTTGGTGTTAGTTGTAGCACCTTCAAGTGTGTTCTCAACATGTCCTAGTATTCCTGATGGTAGAACTGCCACAGGGTGGTCGACTTTCCTACATGGTATCACTTTAGAGGCTAAGTAGAGATGGGATTGGGGGTGGAGGTGGAAAAGTAAGAGTATGGAGAAAACAGTCAGAAGGTTATCACAGAACAGTCAGATTTCAGCATCTGAATTATTAATGTTTAAATATGTCAAGAACACATGGGCACACACCCTATCCCCTTAAGCTGCAAAAACAGTGAAAGATTATATATTGTAACAATAATTATATATTATTACATAATAATAGCTAGCATTTATGGAGAGATTACTGGGTGTTATCAAACCTAATATTCTATTCCTGCAAAATAATCACTATTATTCACCTTTTAGATGGGGAACTGAGGCAAGAGAGGTTCAGCAAACTGGCCCAGGGCACGCAGTAAGTGGCAAAGCCTGAGTTCAAACCCAGGCAGCTACACTCCAGAGGCCACGTCTCAACATTATATTATGTATAATACAATAGACCAGGTATATTCTATCTTTCATTTTCTATTCATTTCCTCTCTAAATATCTGGTAAAGGAAGTTAATGAGAACTAAATGCAGTAATATGCTCAGACGGGCATTGGGTTTCCACATCATTTATTAGGTACCCTCGTGAAACACCTCAGTGATACTGCCATGGGAAGAGGCCTGGATTTGGGATTTAGATTCAGTCACAGGTTCTGGTTCAGGTGTAGGTTCTGCCATTTGCTAGCTCTGTGACTCTGGACTAGTCTTCTAACTTCTCTCATTCCTAAAATGTAGATTTTAATGCTGTAAATGGATGACATCTTTCTGACTGTGGAGCTGGAGGGACAGAGAGTGAGTAAACAGACATGCCCTACAGTGCTAGGACAGGTGGGGGGTGGGAGCAGCAGCCAGCCAGAGGAAGATAACATTCAGACAGAGACCTCTTTGACCACCAATGATACTAAATTAATAAATAATGTGGAGTTTGGGATGAGAGAGTGCATGACACAACAGGAGCCCCAACACATAGGGCCAAGGACGAAATGATATTGGGGAAAGTTAATCTCTTCCTCCCCACTCCCTGTGCTTGCTAGGAGTGGAGGCCAAGAGCAGAAAGTGGGCCTCTCTTCCCTCCCAAATTCCCAGATTCATCGTCATCAGGGGAGGGGCTACAGCAGTCTCAGGTAGGGGTGGGGAGGGGTGGAGGTGGTAGTCGCAGGTGGGCTCACAGGTGACCTGACATTCTAAACCCTCAGCTCATGTTCCATTGTCCAGCCAGACTTCAGTTGTAAAATGAGTTAATTAAAAGGTACAATTACTAATAAGTTGGCACTGGCAGAGCCTTAAACCCAAGCATGGGGTACCTCTGGGTATAGGTCTCACCCTGCTGGGCAGTGTCTAAGTTGGGTCCTCTGCATCTAGGCAAGGCCGGCTTGGGGGGGGAGGCGGCGCTGTTTCAGCCCATGGTGCCTTCTGAAGGCAACCTCAAAGCATAGTTCCATAACTCAAAGGCCCAGTGTCAAAAGGAACGTTTATTAGGTTTCCTGCCTCAGAGTCACTTGTTCAGCCTGTTCCGCCTGCCCTTCATGGGGCGATCAGATGGCTTTTGTTGACCGTCACCCACTGGGAGGAGAGGTTTGACACTGAAGTGGTTATGGTAAGTGAAAGTAAACACTAAGAAATCCTGCCTCATGCGCTGGTGTCTCATGCTGGCTTTAGCGAGCCGTTTACATCTATCTGTATTTTTAACCAAGGCGTACAGTGCCCAGGTTACATTACTTACATGTCACTGTTAGACATGCATTTTATTAGACACAGGCCCTCCAAAAAACATCACCCTCTGGCCTAAACTCATCTACTACCACACAATTGCTTCTAACTTCACCTGCAGGGAGTGCCTTGTTAAAAATGGCTCCTCAAAAATGAGGATAAATGCTGCAGAAGTAGGTTATATTTTTCCTGATACAAGAATCAACTTACGTGTCACTACAGGTGCAGTCAATGAAATCTAATATAAAAATACAGATATATTGAATCTTGCATCAAATCCCATGACCACCTGTAACAGTAGTGTTCCTCATACAATTTAAACATTGTCTGAGAGTGCATATGTTATGTATTGTATATTTTATCTAAAATTATAATGTTGGCTATGGAAAAGTTAAGCTCTTAACTAATTAATAGAATTTGGGTGTTTATTTCAATTTTTTCCAGCTTTATTGAGATATTATATTATATCTAACACAAGTAAGTTTAAGTTGTACAATGTGATGATTTGATGCAGGTTTATATTAGGAAATGATTACTAAAATTTTGTAATTAATAGAATTGTTTGGATGATTCTTTTAAAAATTATACAATCAAAATACATCAAGTTCCTTAAAAGGTCAATATCCTTTGAGAGAGAAACTATCCTAGGGAAATTAGAACAGGAGGTAAACATATGTATAAAAAGATGTTTACCAAAGAAGCACTATTTGCAATTGCAAAACACATTCAGTAACTTTGTTATCCAACAAAAGAATGATTATACAAAAGATGTATTAGAAAAACAGAATTGCCACAAGGTTGAGAACAGGCTTTCGAGTCAGCCAGTTCTAAGTTTGATATCCAGCTCCCGACTTACTAATTTGTGACCTGGGGCAAATTAGTTTTCTCATCTAATCTATTAATTAGCTACTGCAAAATAAAAAAACTGCTCCACAACTCAGTGGCTTAAAACAACAATCAGTAATTGTCATAGCTCCAACCCCAACCATGTGCAGACTGGTGGGGGTTGGCCTCATAGCGGCTGTATGTGGCTGGGCCCCTCTGCCTCTCATTGCAGGGCTGTGTGTCTGTCGGCTGGCCCTGCTCCACATGCTTCTCATCCTCTGCCCTTGTCCTGGTGGGAGAGGTGAGCATATTCTTTACACGGTGATGGAGGAGCCACAAGAGGATATGGGAAGATGTATAAGACAGCGTCACATTGTAATTTCCACCTCATTCATTTGGTTAAAGCAAGTCACATTGACCAAGCTCAAGTCAAGGGCTCAAGTCAAGGAGTAGCATAAAGTACACAGTAAAGGTTACGACTTCCTCACAGGGATTCTCAACCTTGGCACTAGGGACTATTTGGGCCAGATTGTTCTTTCTTGCGAGGGACTGTACTATGACTTATGGGATGTTTAGCAGTATCCCAGCCTCTGTGTACTAGATGTCATAGCACCTTCACAATTGTGACAACCAAAAATGTCTCCAGACATTGTTAAATGAAAAATGGTCCCCTACAGAACCATTATTCTGTAGGGAGAGAGGAAGAATTAGGTACAATAATGAAGTCTTTCACTCTGAAGGTTATAATATTATTGACCTTATATTGTTTTTCAAAGGATTCAATCGCTATTTTAATGGTTAATAAAAGTTATCTTCTGTTATGTTATAGCCATAAAACATTAAAAATTAGATTTTTGAAGAATTTCTAATATTGTGGGGAAATGTGTAAATATATTCTTAAGAAGAAAAATATAAAATGATATATAAATCAAGAAAATAATAAAATATAAGTAAATATAAATACTTAGGAAGAAGAAAAGGTAGATATACAGTAAAGTGTTAAAAGCTCATTTTCTATTGTGAGATAATTATGATTCTCATGTTCTTCATATTTTTCTACTTTTTTACTCACAATTTCTCATAAGATTTATTTATTTTATAAATTAAAAAATAAGTTTTACACACAAACACATACAGTTTAAAATTTGTTTAAGTTGTTTCAACCTGACTCTTCTCTCTTCCCCAAATATTTCCATAAAATAAAGACAGCCTTTTAGAAATCATTCCATTCACCTTGGCCCTTTAGAGAAAGTATTGTTATAGAAAGTCAGTAAATATTTGTGGTTGATGACTTCATTTCTTGCAGTAAAAATCACTTCTAAAGGCAAGAATATATCACATTGGGGAATAATTTTAAAATATAAAAATATTAACTGTGGGAGATTATGCAGGAAAGCAGATCTATATACCATAGCTGGAATTACAAATGCCTGCAATCTTTCTAGAAGGCAATTAGACAATCATCTGAAGTGTTCATACATAACATTTCCACTTCTAAGTGCATCTCTCAGTTACATCATTTGCAATATGCAGGGTCTGGCACAAATAACACCTCTTATTTGTGAGCTGGTAATCTATACCAAATCTTTTATTACAAAATCATAAGCATGTAATTCTGTAACATAACAACATCACACTCAAGCACACCATATGACATTTTAGGTGTCCATCTTGTGCGAGACATTCATGTATCCTACCAACCACACACTCAATGGTATTACTTCTGTCAGACCCTGTATATAAAAACTGCTAAATAAAGATGTTCAATAAAGAATTATATACTAAAGCCTAAATCAGAAAACAATGTCCAGTGACAGAAGGATATGATAAAATATTAAACTGCTATAAAGGTTTTGTTTGCAAAATCATTGAAGGATATTGGAAAATACTCATCATTCATGGGTGTGGAAGAGCTCTCATGGCCACTAGTACCATGGATTTTTCATCCGGCACATAGTAATAGACCCCCAGTGTCACTAAGTTTTCACAAGGCACATAGTCTTCCATGAGCCTCACAATTCTATGAACAGAAATGATGTGAACAACTTGAGAATCACACCCATAAAAAGAAAGGAACTGCTTGGCCCCTACTGCCCCTCCACTTACAGATGTGAAATGCAGATGTGGTGCTGTTAGCAAGCCCAGACCACCCATCTAGGGCCAATTTCAGCAGGAGGGGGAGACCTGGGTCCAAGGGTGACCTCAGAAACCAGACACTTTCATGGCTTGAAACTTATTTTGTGATAGAAAACTCAATCTATTTTGCAATTCTGTATTTTGAGGTCCTTTGTAAGAGTAACTTTCTCTGATCATTAAAAAAACATAAATTTGGACTAGAAATACTATCCTGCAGGTATAACAAAAATGTAAACTATATCACTGTAATAGTGGTGTGATCTTTTGACAATTGTGTTAAAATGGATTGTGTTTAAAATTCAGTCCTTGGAAATGAACTAGAGAGATCTAAAATGAAGGTGGAAGCTACACTAATCTCCTTCCAGGACCAAACTGGAATTACAACTAAATTATAGAAAAATAATTCTGAATAACCAACTGAACACTGGCTGTAAAGAAGCCTTCTAAGGACTTACAGAAGAGACCACAACACCACAACAAGACTGGTAGAAGTACAAAAGTGTGTGAGGGCTGGCTGGGCTGCAACAGACGGCAGCTGAAGTTCTGGAGTGTATTTCAGTGGCCAGGGAAAGGGGGTTCCCCCTGAGAATTGTGGGGACTAAGCCCCAGGCCGAGCTTCCCAGCCCAGAGCACTAGAACCAGAAAAGGAACCCAAATAACATCCAGCTCTGAAAAGCAGGGGTGTTTCTGCCTGCCAGGTAGAGATGTCTAGAGATGCAGAGCCTCTTAAAGGGACAAGGCATAAAATTTTGTTAGCAGTCACTTACCCTGGGCTTCGGCAGAGCAGACTAGAGCCATGTCAGGAGAGTCTGAGCTTGCTGGCTCTGGGAAGAGAGCTGAAGGGTCAACCACCAGGATTCCTGTGCTCAGTCTTTCCCCCATACTTCAGAAGCCATCTTTCTTAGGTAGAGCACTCTCCTCCATGCGGCATCAGCCTGAGGGGAGCAATAGCCCCGCCTACAGGAAGCCCTCTTGCTTCGCCCTTCAGCCTGAAGCTTCAGTCAGGCTGCTGAGGAGTACAGCTGGAGGCTATTTCAGTGATTAAGCCTAACGGAAATCCTGCAGGTGAAGGCAGATTTCTGGGTTCTCTGAGACTTTAGCTGACCCTCCCCTGGGCCTGGTAAAAACCAGGCTTGCTGGGCAGTTTGGTACTTTCTGCACACACCCAGATCAACAGAGGGAGCAACTAGGTATGGATTTCTAATAGCTCAGTGTGGGTTTCCCAGGGCCAGTCACATCTGATAGAGCCCTGCACTAGAGTCTTTGCAGATGTAGCTAATACACAGAAATCAACACAAAGTGGAAGCCAAAATGGGAAGACAAAAAAATAGGCCCTAAATGAAAGAACAAGATAATTGTCCAGAAGAAGAACTAAATGAAATGGAGGCAAGCAATTTATCAGATACAGAATTCAAAGTAATGATTATAAGGCTACTTAACAGCATGAAAAAGACATAACAAGAAAGCAGGACCAGTCAGAAATAAAAAACGCAATATTTAAAATAAATAATACACTGGAAGAAATAAATAGGTTAGATGAAACAGTGGATCGAATCAGCAGTTTGGAAGACCAGGTAGAAAAAAACACCCAAGCAGAACAGCAATAAAAAAATAAAAGAATTAAAAAAATGAGATTTTACATTTTATGGGACAATGTGAAGTGTAACAACATCCACATCATGAGGATACCAGAAGGAGGAGAGAGTGAGTAAGGGATTGAGAATCTGTTTGAAGAAATAATGACCAAAACTTCCCTAACCTGGTGAAGGTAAAAGACACACAAGTCCATGAAGCTCAAAGATTCCCAAACAAGTTGGACCCAAAGAGGTCCACACCAAGACACATCATAATTAAAATGGCAAGGCTTAAAGACAAAGAGAATCTTAAGAGCCACAAGAGGAAATCAGTTAGTTATCTACAAGAGAACTCTCATTAGACTGTCATCTGATATCTCAACAGTAATATTTCCAGCCAGAAGGGATTAGCATGAAATATTCAAGGTGGTGAAAAGCAAGGACCTACAAGCATGGCTACTTTACCCAGCAAGGCTATCATTTAAAACTGAAGGAGAAATAAAATAAATAGCTTCCAAGACAAGAAAAAGCTGAAGGACCTTGTTAACACCAAACCAGTATTGCAACAAATGTTAACAGATTTGCTTTAACCTGGAAGAGGTCGTGGCTGATGTGAGAGATTCAAACAAACTCTTTTCTTAAATATTGTTACATACATTGGGTTCAAGGTCATGACTAGCTGCATGTTTGTACATGACTAATGTTAAGCCATAAAGTTTAAGTTGTCGGTTATAATGTGTTTTGTTAGGCTGTGTGATATTCAATAGTAAATTGTATCTGAGAGATACTGTGAACTCTGAAATCAATGTTGATGCAGTGTTTTATTTTATTTTGTTCTGGTTTTATTTTGGAAACTTCAAAGTCAGTGTTTTTTGTTTTTTTTCATTTACTGTTCAAAATGGCTGGAAAAATATATCGATTCAATAATCTAATAGATGTTGAAGAACTTCAGCCAATGCTACTTGAGTCCGATGATGCAGATGATGCAGTTGAAATGAAAGTGATTTAGACGAAGATTATTTGGAAGTTCATTCAGAAGATTTAGATGCCGAGCAAGATATTTCTAGTGCAGAAAGTGAAGATGAATTAGACATGAATGAAGAGTAATTTTTTTTTTCAAAACTCCAGGCACACAAAAACCCTGCACTAGATGGCTTCACAGAGAATTAGACAAAATATTTAAGGAAGAGCTAACCCCTGTCTTTCTTGGACCATTCCAAAAAATCCAAGAAGAAGGAAGACTCCCAAACTCTTTTTGTGAGGCCAGCATCATCCTAATCCCAAAACCAGATAAAGACACAACAGAGAAAGAAAACTACTGGCCAATATCACTGATGAACATAGATGCTAAAATGCTCAACAAAATATTGGCAAACTTTATCCAGCAATACATTAAAAAGATCATCCACCATGATCAAGTGGGATTCATCCCAGGGATGCAAGGATGGTACAATATTCACAAAACAATAAACATACTACATCGCATAAACAAAAGGAAAGACAAAAATCACACGATCACATCAATAGATGCAGAAAAGGCATTTGATAAGGTACAGCACCCATTTATGATAAAAACCCTCAGCAAAGTGGGAATAAAGGGGGCATACCTCAACTACAATGAGATACCACTTCATACCAGCCAGAATGGCCCTCATAAATAAACCAACAAACAAGCACTGGTGAGGATGTGGAGAAAAAGGAACCCTAGTGCACTGTTGGTTGGAATGCACACTGGTGCAGCCACTGTGGAAAACAGTTTGGAATTTCCTCAAAAAACTAAAAATGGAACTGCCTTTTGACCCAGCAGTTCCACTCTTGGGATTATACCTTAAGAATCCTGAAACACCAATTCCAAAGAACCTATGCACCCCAATGTTCGTAGCAGCACAATTTACAATAGCCAAGTGTGGGAAGCAACCTAAGTGCTCAACGGTAAATGAGTGGATCAAAAAACTGTGGTAGGTTTACCCAATGGAATGCTATGCAGCAGAAAGAAAGAAAGAGCTACTACCCTTTGCAACAGTGTGGTTGGAACCGGAGAGCATTACGCTACGTGAAGAAAGCCAGGTGGTGAAAGACAAATACCATATGATCTCACCTATAAGTAAAACCTAATCAACAAAATAAACAACCAAGCAAAATATAACCAGCAACATTGAAATAAAAAACAGACTGACAGTAACCAGAGGGGAGCAGGGAGAGGGATAACGGGAAAAGGAGGGGAAGTGTCATGAAGGAACACGCATAAAGGACCCATGGACAAAGCCAAATGGGGGAAGGATTGAGGATGGGTGGTGGGGAGGGGTGGGGCTGGGAAAAGTGGTGGTAGGAAAATGTTGACATGGGGATGATGGGATGGGATACAGGGCAGAGTGGATAAAGGGGAGGAAAAAAATGAGACAACTGTAATAGCATAATCAATAAAATATACAAAAAAAGGTATTTTTTTTTGAAAGGATAAAGAATCAAAATGGAGGAATAATCCAATAAGAATACAATTTAGAAAACAGCTGTAGAATATTTTGTGTCAACTTCCATTAGTTCAGTCAAAGACAAAAAATGCCAAGACAACTTGAAACTTGGAACTGCTGTATCACAAATGATATTTTAGATTGAATCTTATTATATGCAACTAAATACATCAATTCTATCTTTAGCTGGTTTTCATGAGAAAGAGATGTTAAACAGATAGAAAAAACTGAATCGAAAGCACTTTTAGGCCTCTTACATCTAGCTGGTTTACATCTCAGTAATCAGCTAAATTTGCAGGATTATAGATAGTAGTGGGATTGAATTTTTTAGATTTATGATATTTTTGGAGATTTAGATTTATTCATAATTGTATCAGGTTTGATGACAAAATTACCAGGTTAGAATGCCTGAAAGTGGACAAATTAGCGGCTGTGAGAGACATTTTCTCAGCACTTGTAGAAAATTGATAATTATGTTACTCTATGGGGCAGAATGTAACAATAGATGAAATGTTACCCGGATTTAGAGACAAATGTGGATTTAGACAGCATATTCCATACTAGCCCAGTAAATATGGTATAAATTTTTTTGCTATGATTGATTAAAAAGTATTTTACACCGGAAACCTTGAAATACATGCCAGTAAGCAGCCTGAAGGTCCTTATTTGATTAGTAATAAACCAGCAGACGTAATCGAGAGAGTTGCGGAGTCCGCGTACTCATCGGGCTGTAATATCACAGCAGAGAACTGGTTCAATGATATAAGTCTTATCTCCAACTTGAAAAAGGAGTAAGTTTCATATGTAGGTACTGTTTGTAAGAATAACCCCCAACTATCCCTGAATTTGTGTCTTCTAAAATCAGGCCTAAAAAAATTCAACTAATTTGCTTTTGGTGCAGATTGCACACTTATATCTCATATACCCCAAAAGGGAAAAATGTAATACTAATTTTAAATATGTATTTCAGTGATGCTATAAATTTGGATTTGCAAAATCCTGGCATATAGAATATTACAACCAAATGGAGTCAGGAGTTGACACTGTGGACCAAATGATAGGTGCATTTAATGTGACCAGGAACACAAGAAGATGACCTGTGGTTATATTGTACACAATTTTGAATTTTTGTAGGAATAAATGCTCAGACTATTCATATGCTGAACAACAATGTGAAAATAAGGTGCAGGATATTTATTAGCAATCTCATAACACAGTATCAGAACAAATAAAAAGGCGTTCAGAAATCTCTACATGTGTGTGTAAGTCTTTACACCTGAAACTTCATCAATTTCAAATATAAATTGATGGAAATTCTAACTTTGACATAGATATGGCTCCCTCAACAAGCAGAAAAAGAAAAAGAGGTGTTAGGTGCTATGCATCCAAAATGGGTCACCTAGCAAAATATGTTTGAAGTGTTGTGAAAAGTACTTATGCCTTGGGCATAGTAGTGTTTTTTGTGATGACTGTTATAAGTGTTTTGCAAAGCCAACTATTGAAAATTCTGATTAATTAATGTTAGAGACATTTTTTGGTTGCATATTTTTAGCAATAACTATATTCATTATTTGAAAATAAAATTTTTTATTCTTTATATTTTTATATTTCTTTGTTTAGTAATTTTTAGATTATAACTGAAAATAAATAAAAAACCATGTATTTTGTTATATAAATATAATAAGTGCAAATTTGCAATGCTTTACAATTTTTTTTTTTTTTTTTTTTTTTTTGCATTTCAGCACCTACTACTAATGAATGTATCTCTAGGACGCACATGACCTATGCTGTAATTTTTTTGACCACGACCTCAATAGGGCTAAGAGAGGAAGAAGAAAGAAACAGAAAAACAGTTAAAAAATGGCAATAAATATACATCTATCACTAATCACTTTAAATGTAAATGGTATAAAAGCTGCAATAAAAAAACATACGGTAGCTGAATGGATAATAAAACAAGACCCATAAAGATACTGTCTCCAAGACACACCTAAGAACTAAAGATGCACACAGACTAAAAGTAAATAGGTGAAAACAATATTTTGTGCAAATGGAAAGAAAAAAAACTGGGGTAGGAGTACTTATATCTAACAAAATAGACTTTAAAACAAAGGCTATAGCACGAGACAAAGAAGAACACTACATAACGTACAGGAATCAATCCAAAATATTTATGCACCCACCATAAGAGCACCTAAATATGTAAAGTGAATCTTAATGGCCATAAAGGGAGAGAATGAGAGAAATACAGTCATAGTGAGGGATTTTAACACTCCATTGACTTCAATGGATAGATCTTCCATGTGGAAAATCAATAAGGAGACAGCAGTCATAAATGACAAATGGATCAAATGGATTTAATTGATATCTTCAGAGCATTTCACCCCAAAGCAGAAGAATATACATTATTTTCAAGTGCACATGGAAAGTTTTCTAGGATAGACTGCATGTTAGGACACAGTGCAACTCTTGATAAGTTTAAGAAGATTGAAATAATATCAAGCATCTTCTCTAACCATAATGCTATGAAACTAGATATCAATCACAAGAAGAAAACTGAAAAATACACACAGACATGGGATGTAAATAACATGTTGTTAAATAATAAATGGGTGCACAATGAGGTCAATGAAGAAATCAGATGTTACCTTAAAACAAATGAAAAAGAGGACACAGCAATCCAAAATCTGTGGGATACAAGGAAAGCAGTCCTAAGAGAGAAATTTATAACATTACAGGTCTATCTCAAGAAACAAGAAAAAGCTGAAGTAAACAATCTAACTTTACACTTAAAAGAACTTGAAAAAGAACCACATACAAAGCCCAAAATTAGTAGAAGGTAGAAAATAATAAAGATCATAGCAGAAATAAACAAAATAGAGTCTAAAAAAAATACAAAAGATCAATGAACCCAAGAACTGATTCTTTGAAAATAAAAAAAAGACTGACAAACATTTAACCAGGCTCATTAAAAAAGAGAGGGGACCCAAATAAATGAAATCAGAAATGAAACAGGAGAAATAACAAATGACACCAAAGAAATACAAAAGATGGTGAGAAAATATTATGAACAACTGTATGCCAGCAAATTGGACAAGCTGGATGAAATGGATAAATTCCTAGAAACATACAATCTTCCAAAACTCAATGAGGAAGAATCAGAGAATCTAAATAAACTGACTACACCTAGTAAAATTAAAACAGTAATAAAAAGAAATACTTGCATTAAATAAAGCCCTACATTGGATGGTTTCATAGGTAAATTTTACCAAACATTCTGAGAACAATTAACACCTCTTCTTCTCAAACTATTCCAAAAAATTCAAGAGGAAGAATAATTCCTAAGTTCATTTTATGAGGCTAGCATTATCCTAATTCCAAAACCAGATAAAGACACTACAAAAAAAGCAAATTATAGACCAATATCCCTGGTGCTAAAATACTCAAGAAAATATTAGCAAACCCATTACAGCAATACGTCAAAAAGATCATATACCATGATCAAATGGGATTTATTCTGGGGAGGCAAGGTTGGTACAACAATTGCAAATCAATAGATGTGACACACCACATAAACAAAATGAATGACAAAAACCACATGACCATATCAATAGACCCAGAAAAAGCACTCAGTAAAATAAGCACCCATTTGTAATAAAAACTTTCTGCAAAGTGGGAATAGAGGAAACATACCTCAACATAATTCAGGCTATATATGACAAACCCATTGCCAGCATATATTCAACGGGCAAAAACTACAACATTCCTTTTAAGATTGGGAACAAGACAGGGACGCCCACTTTCTCCTCTCTTATTCAGCGTAGCCTGGAAGTCCTAGCCTTAGCAATCAGACAAGAGGAATAAATAAATGCACCCAAATTCAAAAGGAAGCAGTAAAAACTGTCTTTATTTGCAGATGATGTGATACTGTACATAGAGAATCCTAAAGATTCCACCAAGAAACTACTAGACCTGACAAATTAATTCAGTTATGTAGCAAGATACAAAATAAATATCCAGAAATCAGTTGCATTTTTATTTTTATTTTTAAAATATATTTTATTGATCATGCTATTACAGTTGTCCCATTTTTCCCCGTTGATCTGGTACCCTCCATTCCCTCCAGCATTCCCTAGTTCATATCCATGAGTCATGCATATAAGTTCTTTAGCTACTCAATTTCCTATACTGTTCTTAACATCCCCCTGTCTAATCTGTACCTAGCAATTTGTACTTCTTGATCCCTATATCTTTTCCCCCATTCTTGCCCTTTCTCCTCCTGACTGATAATGCTCCAAATGATCTCCATATCTGTGATTCTGTTTCTGTTCTGCTTGTTTGCTTAGTTTGCTTTATAAATTCAATTGTTGATAGTTGTGAATTTATTGCCATTTTATGTTCATAGTTTTGATCTTATTTTTCTTAAATAAGTCCCTTTAACATTTCATATAATAATGGCTTGGTGATGATGAACTCCTTTAGCTTTACCTTGTCTGGGAAGTACTTTATCTGCCCTTCAATTCTAAATGATAGCTTTGCTGGATAGAGTAATCGAGGACATAGGTCCGTGCTTTTCATCACTTTGAATATTTATTGCCAGTCTCTTCTAGCTTGCAAAGTTTCTTTTGAGAAATCAGCTGGTAGTCTTCTGGGAATTCCTTTGTAGGTAACTATTTGCTTTTAAGATTCTCTCTTTATCATTAACCTTTGGCATTTTAATTATAATATGTCTTGGTGTACTCTTCTTTATGTCCATCTTGTTTGGGACTCTGTGCTTCCAGGACTTGTATGTCTATTTGTTGACAAAATTCTGGAAGTTTTCTTTCATTAGTTTTTCAAATAAGTTTTCTATTTTTTGCTCTTTCTCTTTTCCTTCTGGTAACCCTATGATTAGAATGTTGGTACATTTGAAGTTGTCCCAGAGGCTCCTTAGCCTATCATTATTATTTTGGGTTCTTTTTTCTCTTTGTTTTTCTGAGGAATGTTTAGTTCTTCCTTAAGTTCCAAATCATTGATTTGATTCTCAGCTTCATCCATACTCCACTGTTGGCTCCCTGTAAATTTTTCTTTATTTTCACTTTGTGTAACATTCATTTCTGCCTGGGTCTTTTCTATGCTATTGAAGTATCCAATGAGTTCTTTGAGCATTCTAATAACCAGTGTTTTGAACTCTGCATCTGTTAGATTGCTTATCTCCATTTTGTTTAGTTCTTTTTCTGCAGCTTTGTTTTGTTCTCTCATTTGGGCAGTATTTCTTTGTCTCCTCATTTTGACAGTCTCCTTGTGTTTGTTTCTATAAATTAGGTAGAGCCTCTTGACTCCCTGTCTTAGTAGTGTGGCCTGTTATAGAAAAGCATAGTGGTAAGTTGGATGGGTCAGGGCCTTAGGCAATCACCTGGGCCAGGCAACACGTGTGAACCAGGATGATGGAGCCTCTGATATTGTGTCACTGCTCTGTGGCTCTGGGTGGGTGTGGGCTTAGAAAGGGGACAATGCCCTGCCTATCTTCTGCAGGTTTGTCCAGGAGGAAGCTGTCCTGCAGTACTCATCATGCCATACTCTTCAATTTTGTTCCATATGCTGTTAGTGCTGTTCCAGCTGCAGCCCCATGTTGGAGCCCAGAGGTGAGTGAGCCGGCATAATTCCTAAGCTCACTGTGGGCCCTTTAAGAGGAGAGCCCTTAGAATCCCATATTTTCTTCTGCTGCTCCAACCCCCACTGATTTTTGCAGCCAGAAGTTATGGGGACTTATCTTCCTGGCTCTGGAACCCTCAGCTGGGTGGTCTGGTGTGGAGCTGGGATCCCGTGTTCCCGAGATATCTCCCCAGTTTTTTACCACCACACGTGGGTGTGGGACCACCCATTCGCTGCCTCTGTGTCTCCGCCTCTCTGCCACTCCCACTTGTCTGGAAGAATGTGACTTCTTTAATGTATGGTTGTCAGACTTCCCTATAGCTCGATTTTCTGACAGTTCTTGGTGATAGTTGTTTTGTAGTCTAGTCGTAATTTTTGCTGTGGTTGTGCAAGGATGCAAACCATGTTAACCTACACCTCCATTTTGACTGGAAGTCTCAGCTGCATTTTTATTCATCAATAAGGAACTACCAGAAAGGAAAGTTAAGAAAACAATCCCACTTACAGTTGCTTCCAAAAGAATAAAATACCTAGGATAAATTGAACCAAGGACATAAAAGACCTGTACTTGGATAATTATAAAACACTGAAGAAAGAAACTGAAGAAGATATAAATAAGTGGAAGCACATATCATGTTCATGGATAGGAAAAATTAACAACATTAAAATGTCCATACTCACCAAAAATATCTCTATAGATATTTTTCAACACAATCCCTACCTAGATACCAATGACATATTTCACAGAACTAGAATAAATATTTCAAAAAATTTACGGAACTACAAAAGGTCCCACATAGCAACAGTGATCTTGAGAAAGGAGAACAAAATTGGAAGAATCATGCTACCTGATATCAAAGTACTATAAGGTTATAGTAACCAAAACAGCATTGTATTGGCATAAAAACAGACATACAGATCAATGAAACAGAATAGAGAACCCAGACACAAACCTATACCTTTATAGTCAGTTAATATTTGACAGAGAAAGCAAGCAAGTACAATGGGTTAAAGACAGGTTATTCAATAAATGATGCTGGGAAGATTGGACAGATATGTGCAGAAAAATGAAACCAGACCACTTTCTTATGCCAGAATAAATTCAAAATGGATTAAGGACTAAAATGTTAGATCTGAAAGCTAGAAGAAAAATCCTAGAAAAAAACCCAGGATAAAAATCCTAGAAGAAAACATAGGCAGTAAAATCTTGGACATTGCTCATAGCAATATTTTATCTGGTATATCTCCTCAGGCAAGGGAAACAAACAAACACAAAAGGATAAATAAGTGGGACACAATCAAACTAAAATTTTTGCACAGCATTGGAAACCATTAACAAAATAAAAAGGCAATGCACTGAATGGGAGAACATAGTTTCCGAAACACCTGATAAGGTGTTAATAATCCAAAATTTATAAAGCCCTTATAAAATTCAACAACAACAAAATAAACAATCCAATAAAAAATGGGCAAAGGACCTGAATAGAGACTTCTTCCAAGAGGACATACACATGGCTAATAGACATATAAAAAGATGCTCAGTGTCACTAATCATCAGAGAAATTCAAATTAAAACCACAATAAAGTATCACCTCACACTGGTCAGAATGACAGTCATCAATAAATCAACAAACAATAAGTGCTGGTGAGGATGTGAAGAAAGAGGAACCCTTTTGCGCTCTTGGTGGGAATGCAGATTGATGCAGCCATTGTGGAAAGTAGTGTGGGGATGCCACGGAAAATTAAAAATGGAACTTCCTTATAACCCAGTGATTCCACTTCTGAGAATTTATCCAAAGAAACCTGAAACACTAATTGAATAGAACATAAGCACCCTTATGTTCATTGCAGTGTTATTTACAATTACCAAGATATGGAAACAGCCCAAGTGTCCATCAGTAAATGAGTAGATAAAACAACTATGGGACATTTACACAATGGAATACTACCTGGCTGTAAAAATGAAGAAAATTTTATCCTTTTTGACAGCATGGATGGACCTAGAGAATATTATACCAAGCGAAATAAGTCAATCAGAGAAAGACAAATACCATATGATTTCACTCATGTGTGGAATCTGATGAACAAACTGAACTAACAAGCAAAATAGAGGCAGATTCATAGGTAGAGAGCAGGCTGACAGCTCTGGGGTTGGGGGTAGTTAGAGTGTGGAGGGACTGAGCAAAAAGGTAAAAGGACTCATAGACATGGACTACAGTGTGGTGATTGTGGGCAGTGGGAGGGAGTATAAGGGTGATAAATGGTAATGGAAAAAAATACAATAAAATTTTTAAAAATAAATAAATAAAACAAGTAAGTAAGTAAATACAAGTACAATCAATCCTTTGATAATTGTTTGATAGGTATCAAGGAAACAGATACTGCAGGCTAAAAAGCTGGTGAATTTTATCAAACCATAGCAAAGCATTTGGTCAGACTGGTCCCTGTAATAACTTTGAGGCATGCTACATGTTCAAGAGGCCTGGAGCTCTGGGGGAAACAGACAAAATCACAGCGTTGGTTTCCTTTGGCTACCTCTTGCTGCTTTCAGTAGGGAGAGATAAAGAAAGGGAGAAAGTTTGACTAACAGAGATGAAAGGAAATAATGCTTAGAGGGGGATTCCCTGTGCTCGGGACTACAATCTGAAGTGACTAGCACTCCAGTAATTTAGGCTTCATGGAGCTGGAAAATTGAACTGCTTCAGTACCATAAACAGAAAGAGATGATGCTGTGTCTATGAGCCCTCCTCCAGGGCCAGTTGTTAATGGAACCATAGGAGCCAATCCAATGGCAAATATAGAATTAAGTGGATTGTTGTCTCACCCAAGCCTGTTATTTCAAATGGCCTCAAAGTTGCTTCTGAATTAGAGAGAAACTACTGAGATGAGAAAACAAATGAGTGTTCATAAACTGAAGATTTATGCAGACCAGATCTTTGGCAATACTTACATGTTCATGGAAATTACTGGTAGCACATTGTCTAGAAAACTGCTAAGAATTTTGAAAGAATTATGTGATCAAAGAACCCACAAACCTGGCCTGCAAAGGCTGTAATTTTCAGATCCCTAAAGCAATCCTCAGTAGAGCTGTGCACCCCCAGCTAAGGCATGCTCTCCCCCACTCACTTTGTTGTGTACACAGAAGTTAATGGCCTAGAAGTCTCTGAGGGGTCAGTGGACAAAGACCTTCTCCCAGAGAGAACTACTGTCTATAGACCAAGGAATTTTCTTCACTGGCTGTGGCAGAGACATGTCACAGTTCCTTCCCAGTAAGATTTCATCATTCTTAAGGACCATGTGATTCATTCCCAGTCATCCTTTTTCCAAATGGGAGTTTTTGTTGCAATTATTGTGTTTGACTCCATTGTTTAATCGTAACTATAGGGAAGGTGCCAGAAAAAAAAGAAAAACATGCCTATTAGTTTAAAAGTCCCCAGATCTGGGCACTTCCGGCCCAGATGGAGAAGACAGTGTCACCCTGAAATTTTGAGTTTTGATTGTGTATAGTAACTGGATGATTCTTTGGGCTGTCTCCTTGGTGAAGGTGTCTGTTCTGTGTGTGGATAGGAGGGCACAGACGAGTAATTGGGAGACTTGAGGCAAAACCTGGCAACTGTTTCCAGTATCATACTGGGGTTTTGGAAGACATAGGGCCGGGCAATAGGTAGCCAACTTTTCTCAGTTTTCCTTATATGTGAGTATAGCCATGTGGTTGAATTTTTGCGAATGAGAAGAGGGCAAAAAAGCAGTAACCCACTAACAGGGCACATCCTTAAAAATGGGAACTGCTTACCTTCCATCTCCTCTGTATCTCCTTCCATTTGTCTGGAATATGATGTGGTGCTGCCAACCTGCTTCAACCATGTGGACGATACCAATGCCCCAGGAATGAGGACAAGCTGGCACAGACCTGGGTCCTTGGGCAGCCACATGAGCAGAACTGTCTAAGAGCCCTGTCCACTTCTGCATCCATCCGTAAAAGAGAAGAAATCTTATAACTTGATGGAACCACTATATTTTTGGATCTCTTTGCAGTAGTAGTTTCTATCTACCCTAAAAACTCAATTGTTCAGCTAAAAAAACAAAACAAAACACAAAACACTAAGATGTGCATTATGATCTCAAAACATTTTTTTTAAAAGATATGTATGTATGGGAGAAAAACTGAAAAGCTAAGTATCAAAACATTTATTTCTGGATAGTGATAGCATAAATATGTACATATTCTTTGATGCATTTTTCATATTTTCCACTTTTTTACTTTGTATATATATTATTTTTATAATTAAACAGACACTAATATAAGCTATTTTTTTAAAGATAAAAAACTGTAATTCCTCATTTCTCTCCCTTACATGTACATACTAATATTTTCTCCAATGGCCACAGTTTTTCAAAGCTAGGAGCATTAGAACAAATAAATGCCCAGAGGAAACTCTAAGTGCTTTTTTTATTCTTTTAATGCCATAAGACCCATTCAATACTTGCTTGACATCTATCAGAAAACTTCAAATTTCATGGGAAAACTAGAAGAATAATGACCAGTTGATGACCACAGCTTAAACAAAGACCTGCGTCCAGCTGACGAAGCGCCCTAGCGCTGACATAGTAGGCAGTTACAAGGAGGACAAATGGCCATTGAAGAGCTTGTTTACATTTTCTTTCTTGCCAGAAGCCTCTTTGTCAAACATCCTTCTCAAACATTATACATGGTTGTTTTATAATCTGCTCAAAATCCTTTCTCTCTACATCTAACCATCCCATAGACAGTCTATGAGGATTCCAGGGTAAATAACCTCTCTAATTCCAACCCCTTCACTACGTTCTTACTGCCATGATTCTACTGTAGGCCACTTTGACCTCCCACTGATGACAGCAACAGCAACTAACCTCCCATTCTCTCATCTTTCCTCTTTTTAATGAAATATCTACACTGCAGTCAGAGCCGTCCTTTTAAAAAGCACCTGATTTTATCACTGTTCTACTTAATGGTTTTCTATTGCTTTTAAGGTCAAGTCTAATGACTCAAAAACCCTTCATGATCCAGGCAGTGCCCACATCTCCAGTCTCCTCCCAGTCAAAATTCTTCACCGACTTTATCTCAGCAAACACCCTATTTGGTCCTCAGTGATTCAGTTACAATGAATGTCTTTTTTCATTATTAGACCTTAATCTTTATTTTATTGAATTTATAGGGATTACAATAATTAATACAACTGTAATAGATTTCAGGTGTATATGAAATGCCCCCTTTACCCTCTTCTACCTGCCCCCATACCTTGTTCCCTCTAGTAATCACCATACTGTTGTCTGTGTCTATGAGGTTTTCTTTTCTTTTCTTTTTTTTTCTTAATTCTTTTACCTATTTTACCCAGGCACCCTGACTCACAACCCCAGGGCAGCTGTGCTCTGTATCTAGGAGTCTGTTTCTATTTTGTTTGTTTATTTTATTTTTTAGATTCTACATATAAGTGAAATCATATGATATTTGCCATTATCTGATTAGGTTATTTCACTTAGCATAATATTCTCTAGGTCCATCCACACTGTCACAAAAGGTAAGATTTCCTTCATTTATACAGCTGTGTAGTATTCCATTGCGTAAATATATCACCGTTTTTTAATCCACTCATCTACTGATGGGCGCTTGGGCTGCTTCCCAATTTAGCTATTACAAATAGTGTTACAATAAATATAGGGGTCCATATATTCTTTTGAATCAGTGTTCTGGGCTTCTTTAGATATATTTCCAGAAGTGGAATAGCTGGGTCATACTGTTTTCCACAGTGGCTATACCAGTCTGCATTCCCACCAACAGTGCACGAGGGTTCCCTTTTCTCCACATCCTTGCCAACACTTGTTATTTGTGGATTTATTGATGATAACCATCCTGATGGGTGTGAAGTGATATCTCACTGTGGTTTTAATTTTCATTTCTCTTATTATTAGTGACATTGAGTATCTTTACATATGTCTATTGGCCATCTGTATGTCCTTTTTGGAGAAGTGTCTGTTCAGATCCTTTGCCCATTTTTAAATTGAATGGTTTGTTTTTTGGTGTTGAAATGTATGAGTTCCTTATAAATTTTGGATATTAACCCATTATTGGTTGTGTCATTCATAAATATCTTCTCCCAGTTAGTAGGTGGTCTTTTTGTTTTGTTGACACCTTCCTTTGCTATGCAAAACCTTTTTCATTTGATGTTATCATTTGATTGTTTATATTTTCTTTTGTTTCCCTTGCCAGAGGAGACATATCCAGAAAAATATTACTATGAGAAATGCCTGACATCTTACTGCCTGTGTTTTCTTCTACAAATTTGGTTTTTGCTTTTGAGTCTAACATTTAACTCTTTGATATATTTTGAGTTTATTTTTGTGTATGGTGTAAAGACATGGTCTGGCTTCATTTTTTTTGCACATATCTGTCTGATTTTTCCAACACTATTTATTGAATAGACTACCTTTACCCCATTGTATATTCTTACCTCCTTTGTCAAATATTTACTGACCATAGAGTTGTGAGTTTATTTCTGAGGCCTCTATTGATCTACATGTCTGTTTTTATTCTAGTACCATGCTGTTTTGGTTACTATGGCCTTGTCGTATAGTTTGATACCAAATACCACGATACCTCCAACTTTGTTCATTTTTTCTCAAGATTACTGAGGCTATTTGGGGTCTTTTAGAGTTCCATATAATTTTTGGAAATATTTTTTCCTAATCCTGAGAAATATGCCATTGGTATTTTGATAAGAATTACATTGAATCTATAGATTGCTTAATGTAGTATAGACATTTTAATGATGTTAATTCTTTCTACCCACGAACATGGTGTATGCTTCTCCTTATTTGTGTTTTTCTCAATTTCTTTTTTCAGTATCTTATAATTAATACAGGTCTTTTACCTCCTTGGTTAAATTTATTCCTAGGTAACAATTGTCTTTCTCTTGCTGCTCTTAAGATTCTTTCTTTGTGTTTAAACTTTGGCATTTTAATTATGATTTGTCTTTGGGTTTATCTTGTTTGGGATTCTCTCTCTGTGCTTTCTGGACTTGTGTGTCTTTTTCCTTCATCAGGTTAGGGAAGTTTTCAGCTAATATTTCTTCATACCAGTTATTGATCCCTTGCTCTCTCTATTTTCCTTCTGGTACCCCTATGATGCAGCTATTGTTATACTTGCTGTTTCATCAGAGGGCTTCTGGACTGTCCTCATTTTTAAAATTCATTTTGCACCACAACTGGCACATAGTAAATAGTAGATCCCCAAAAGTATTCATTACTGAGCAATTTTGTCAGTGAATTAAATAGGATGATGTCATGCCTAACTCAAGTCTCTACAACTCTGTGGTCTAGTTTGTTACTATTTACTCCCAAATAGATGAGTTTAAGCAAATCACTGAAAACTTCCGATTTTTTTTTTTTGACCTTTAGAGACAAAGACCATACTCTTTTCCTGGCTCTCCAGGGATCTTTACGAGTGAGGTACGTAAGTAGTATTGAGCTTCTGTGAAGGTACCATACAAAAATGAAAATGTCTCCAAGATTTACATGGCTCCACACAGCTCTGCACTCCACATGGCTGCCCTGCGTGCTTGTGTTTTGGAGTAGAGAAAGCTGCAGGTATAAGTGTTGTGCATGAGCACCTTACATGGACATCTAGAAATCATACCAAAGAACAAACTTCTCATATGTGATCCTTAGTCTTTTCATCAGCAATTTTAATTCAGCCCTGTCAGACTTGATTGGCTTGACTGTCGTAAGTATTGCTTTGTGGGCAAGCTAGTTCCAGTTCAAGCAGCAGTGAGCTCACTGATAAGCCTGAGGGAACTCAGTTTTCTTCCCAGATCCTGGTCTTGAATCATATCTTAGCACATGGCCCCAAATTAGCACATTTTAGCTGACTGATGATTTACAAGATTTGTAAATCAGAACACTTTATGCAGAACACTTACACCTGCAGCTTCCTTTACTCCAAAACACAAGCCCTCTGGGCAGGCATGTGGAGTGCAGAGCTGTGTGGAGCCATGTAAATCTATGTAAATCATAGAATAGGTCAGAAAGTCATCTGGCCTCTGACCTATACCCAGTGATGAAATCTCTGCCTCTAATGACTTTCATTTGAAACTTAAAGGAGAAAATAAATGTGAACAGGAAACACAAAAGCATAAAGATAGGCCATGCAAGAAAATTCCTCCTCACTGTCTTCAATACTACAGTTGCCTCTTGCTGTATGTCTGCCCCTCAGAGCAGGAAAACTATACATTGCAACTTCAGGTTCAGAGACTTTTTACCTGTTGTTTACTGGGGTAGAAGAGAATTTAAGAAGCTGTGCAGCTTCTTCTGTTGGGCAAATGTTTATACAAACTATATAAGGATTATTCACATTGAGTTACTATTGGTAGATTCCAAACACCAGAAAGGTCTCTGTTGTTAAACAGTTTCTTTTCTTTCTATTAATAGTAAGAGCTTAAAGAAGAGAATGATTACTTCTAACTCATTTATATTGGAAAAAAATCTCCTCAAGACAAATTTGCTAAAATCATATAACACTTAAAAATAGTAGATAAGATCTAGGAGGCAGCTATCTCTCCTGATATGTCCCTGATCACCACTGTGATTGAGAATTGACTGTGCAAAGCCTGTGTGAATCATAAAGCACGGGCAATAATGAGACCAGACATCTGTGAGTTTGCTCAGTGTAGGAGAAGCTAAAGAACATCCCTTGAATGATGGACTCTCATATCTCAACAACTGTCACTTTCAGGACATTACCGTCTTCTATTTGTAGACAGGGGCTTCTTGCTGACAATCTTTTTGCCCATTTATGCTTATTTGATCCCCCCTACCAAAGAGATCATGTCCCTGTCATTAAACAAAGCCTCATACCTGTCCAGGGGATTCTCAAAAGCCTGGAGGTTGATTGTAGTAGAAAACTCTCATGGTGGGGTAAGATGTGAATTTGGGTCTGACTTCTGTTGTTAATTATCTGGGTAACATAAAATAATCCAGTTGTCTACAATTTATTTCTTAATCTGCAAAACCGGGGGTGATGCTTGCTCTGCCCAGCTCATGAGGTTGTGAGCAGTGAGTGCAGCTATGCTTTTTATGTGCTTTGTGGATACTGAGAGCTTTAGAATGGAGGGGATGATGGGGCTGTTGAGTTATTGAGAGTGCGATGCATCCGTTTCAGTGCAAGTCAGACTGTGGATGTGCGACAGTTTTGTGCCCATGCTTACTCATTCCTGCAATAAAGAATAACTAGCTTTTCATGAAATTGTGTTCCTTTCTTTCCCTGGGGACACAGCTCGTCTACATTTTCCATCCTTTATTGCTCTTATAGGTACCTATCTAGTAAATACTGGCTCGCGGAATGTGGATGGAAGTGATGTACTTATGGACTTGACCCTTGGCTATTTCTCAGCACAGTCCTCTATTTTTATTTCATGGTGCTTTTAGAGTCTTAGTAAATTTTTCATGATACTTCTTGGCCCAAAATATCTAATGGTTCCAATTATAAAGTAATGAGGTCCCAACAACTTAATAAGTATTTATGTCCTAATAACTTCATGATGTTAGGAAAAATTAGTACACATAAATTAAAAGCCAAATTGTATTTTTATTTCATTCTTAAATAACCACGATTACTAATAGGATATGCAAGCTGGTTTGGTTACTGCAAAACTTAACTTCTTAAATTTGGGAATCAGATTGGACACAGCCACCCTCATCCCTCATTTTCTGTTGCATGTTGATTTTCATGAGGTTCTCGTTTTGTTTTGTTTTAAATCACAAGGCCTGAAAAACAAGATTCAAAAGAGATAACATTATTAGTGACATCAACATTATGGTGACTAAAGTATTCCTCTTTTTAGAATCAAAATAGACATCTGTCCATGAACAAAAGTGCTGTTGTGGATGTTGTGGGATCTATCATCTTATGTTGAGGAACTGGGAAGAAGTCTCACCTACCTGTGCATCTAGTAATATGCAGATAGACCTTGGTAGGGCCTGCGGAACCAGGAGAGCAGCAAACCTGCTAAGACTGTTCTGGTTAAAGTGGGGAAAAATTCTAGAGTGCTGACATGTGCAAATATACAAACAAGGGAGAGAACTTTGTAAGTCCAGCAAAAAACATATACAAGTTTTGTCACGTCCGAGGTGGTGGTAAAAGGGTTTCCCAGCCCCTACCTGACCCCTCAAAGAAACACTGTGCAAGGCTGATTATCTGATGGCAGCAACCTCACCCTTTAGGGAAAGAATAGCAGTGAGTGAGTGTCTAGCTACCCCAATTGTGCTGGTCGTGGCTGGAGAACCCATTTCTCTCCAGAAGCACCCAGAGTCCTGAGGCAAGAACTCCATGACTGGGTGGAGGGAGGGAATTGGGGGTAAAGGCAGATATGGAACATGGGTCCTATTGACTGTTCAGCAGGAAGTCCATCCATGAACCTCTGGGAGTGCCACACCTGGGGATCTCTCTATTATTTCTATAGGCACCCCAAGACCTCGAGTGCTACACTCACACCTCTCCCACTCTGTGGCTGACTCCTTGCACAAGTTAATGTACAGGGTGATGAGCGAGAGCTCTAGTAGTTAGGTAGCATGCTCAGAAAACAGGCCAGTCTGTGGGCAAGGGAGAAACCACAAACTTGAGCTATAGCGCCACCTTCTGGAAAACAAAGAGAAGATTCCAGCAGGCAGCCTGGTGACTTTTTCCAACTAGAGAAGGTATAAATATTTAAGAATCCTGCCACAAAAGGGAGCAAGAAGGGAGGAGCTGGTATATACTCAAAGATAGATAAAACCACAGATAATAACAATGCCATCAAACAGAAAACCCCATTTGAAGGCAACTAGCAAGAATTTGAGGAGGTGTCTGCCACTTCAAGTGCAAAAGCAGCAACATAAAACTACAAAAACACTAAAAATTGAGAAAACATACCATCACAAAAAGAAAATAACAATTTTTCAATAATTGAGCTCAAAGGCACAGAATTTTGTGATATAGCTGAAAAGGAACCCAAAATATCTCTTTTGAAGAAAATTCATGAGCTATAAGAAAGTTCAGAAAGACAGTTTGATAAAATCTTTAAAAAATACATACTCCGAAAGAGATATTTTCCAAAGAGATAGAGATCATAAAATGAACAAAATAGAGACTCCAGAGCTGAAGAACTCAATGAATGAACTGCAAAACAGAAAAACAAAAGCAATAGAGAACATCTGCAGTAACAAACAGCAAATATAAGGTAAAATTAGTAAGTTAGACAATGGGAATTTTGAAATAACCCAGTAAGAGAAGAACAAAGAAAAGAAAAAAAAGAAAAACAGCAAAAAATAAAAAAAAAGCATGCATGATCTATAGGATTCTATCAAAAGAACAAATATCTGAGTAATTAGTATTATAGAAGGAGAAAGAAAGAAAAGAGAAGACCATTTATTTAAAGAAATAATAGCTGAGAACTTCCTAAAACTGGGGAGAGAATCAGACATCAAAGTTCACAAAGCTAATAGATCATCCTATTATCTCAATGCAAAAGACCTTCTCCAAAATCAAACTGTCAAAAATCAAAGATAAAGAATTCTAAAAGCAGCCAGGGGAAAAGAGATCATAACCTACAAAGGAAACCTCATTAGGCTCTCAGCACTCATGTCTCAGCAGAAACCCTACATGCCAGGACAAAGTGGAGTGATATATTTAAAATGTTGAAAGAAAAAAATTATCAGTCAAGAATACTCTATCCAACAAAGTTACCACTAAGATTTGAAGGAAAAAATAGACTTTTCTAGACAAACAAAACCCCATGGATCTTATTATACTAGACCTGTGTTGCAAGAAATGCTGAAGGAAATTCAAGCTGAAATGAAAAGATGTTAATAAGGATATTAAAATATGCAAAGGTATACAACACACTGGTAAAGGTAAATATACAATCAAACTTTGAAGACTCTAAATCTGTAATAGGATATTGTGCTAAACACTTAAATAAAGTATATAGATCAAAGGAATGAGTATTAAATTATAGGTACTATAATAATGTAATAAATACACAATATAAAAAGAAGTAAGTAATAATGAAAAATAAAAAAAGGGGAGCAGAGGGTGAAGCTTCTGTAGATGATTGAAGTAAAGTTGCTGTCATCAGCTTAAAATGGCTTGCCTGTGACATGTCTTATGTAAGTTTCATGGTAACCACAAAGCAAAGAACCTAGAGCAGATGCACAGAAGGTAAAAAAGGGGAGACCAAGCATACCACCATGGAAAATCACCAATTTACAAAGTTAGGCAGAAACAGGTGGAGAAATAAAGAGGAAATAAAAAACAACCAGAAAACAGGTAATAAAATCACATTAGTAAGTCTTCTTATATTAATTATTACTATAAAGGTAAGTAGATTGAATTCACCAATCAAAAGGCCCAAGATGATTAGCAGGATGGATTAAAAAAACAAAAAGCAAACAAGGCCCACATATATGCTGTCTGCCAGAGGCTCACTTCGGCTTTAGAGAAACACATAGGCTCTAAGTAAAAGGGTGGAAAAAGATATTTAATACAAGAAGAGACCAAAAGAAAGTGGGAGTAGCTACATTTAAATTAGATAAAATAGACTTTAAAATAAAAATGCTAACAAGAGGCAAAGAAAGTCATATAATAATAAAGGGGTCAATTCATCAAGAAGATATAATAATTGTAAATATATACACACCCATCAGAGCATCTAAATATATTAAGCAAGTACTAACGGATCTGAAGGGAGAAATAGTCAACTATACAATAATAGCAGGAGACTTGGCAATACCCCATAGTCAGCAATGGATAGATCATCCAGATATAAAATCAATGGGAAAACAATGGACTTTAACCATACATTAGATCAAATGCATCTAACAAGACATTTGTAGAACATTCCATTCAATAGAAGCAGAATACATGTTCTTCTCAAGTGCAAATGTACATATGATGGAACACAAGCCAAGTTTTAGCAAATTTGATAAGATTGAAATAATACCAAGTAACTTTCCTAACCACAATGATATAAACTAGAAGTCAACAACAAAAAGAGAACTAGAAAATCTACAAATATGTAGAAATTAAACATTACACTCCTGAACAATCAATGGGTCAATGAAGAAATCCAAAGTTAAGTGAAAAATATTTCAAAACAAATGAAAAGAGAAACACTACATACAAAACCTATGAGGTTCTGCAAAAGAGCTATGCAAGGATAGTAATAGATGCATATAACAAATTAGAAATATCTCAAAGAAATACCCTAACTTTACAACTTATAAAACCAGAAAAAGAATAACAAACTGGCTGGGAGTAGTGTGGGAAAGAAGCCAAAGAGCTGGTGTGTGCAGCCCACTGACATGGACTAAGAGGGGTGGGGATGATGGGATGTGGTGCAGGGTGGAGGGAATATTGGGAGTTGAGAAATGGGACAGCTGTAATAGTATACTCAATAAAATATACCAAAAAACCCCAAACAAACTAAGCCCAAAATTAATAAAAGGAAAATAACAAAGATTGGAGTAGAAATAAAGTAGAGACTAGAAAAACACTATAAAAATTAACAGAACTATGAGTTTTTTTAAAGACAAAATTTATAAATTGTTAGATAAACTAAGAAAAAAAGAGAGAAGACTCAAAATTAGAAATAAAAGTGGAGACATTACAATGGATCCTACAGAAATACATACGCTCATAAGACAGCTATGAATAATTATGTGCCAAAAAATTAGATAATCTAGAAGAAACTGGTAAGTTCCTAGAGACATGTAACCTACCAAGACTAAATCAGGAACAAATAGAAAATCTGAATAAACTAATAATAAGTAATGTGATTGAATCAGTAAAAAAAACCCTCCTGACACAGAAAAGAGCAGGAACAGATGGCTTCACTGATAAATTCTACCAAACATTAAAAAAAAAGTAACTAATTCTTCTCACAATTTTCCCAAAAATTGAAGAGAAGGAAACACTTTCAAATCCATTTTATGAGGTCAACATTACTCTGATATCAAGGCTGGATAAGGACACTACAAAAAAAGAAAACTGTAGATCAATATTCCTGCTGAATATAGGTACAAAATTTCTCCACAAAATATTAACAAACTAAATTTAACAACACATTAAAAAGATTGCACAGCATGGCCAAGTGGGATTTATCCCTGGTATGCAAAGATGGTTTACCATATGCAAATCAATAAATATGACAAATTATATTAATAGAATGAAAGATAAAATTATATGATTATCTCAATAGATGCAGAAAAAGCATTTACTAAAATAAAACATTCTTTCATGATTAAAACTTTCAACAAATTGTGTATAGAAGGAACGTATTTCAACATAATAAAAGCAATATACAAGAAACCCACAGCTAACATTATACTCAACAGTGAAAAAAATGAAAGCTTTTCCTCTAAGATCAGGAACAAGCCAAGGGTGCCCACTCACACCACTCTTATTCAACATAGTACTGCAAGTCCTAGCTAGAACAGACTAGGCAAGACAAAGAAATAAAAGGCATCCACAATTAAAGAAAGAAGTAAACTGTCATTATTTGTAGATGATATCATCTTGTATATGGAAAATCCTGAAACTAGTAAAGTTATAAGATATGAAATCAACATACAGAAATCAGTTTTGTCTTACACACTAATGACAAAATATCTGAAAAATAAATAAGGAAAATGGTCCCATTCACAACAATATCAAAAACAATAAAATACTTAGGAATAAATTTAACCAAGGAAATAGATCTGTGAAGACCCCAATGAAAGAAATTGAAGAAAACACAAACAAGTAGAAAAATGTCTTTTGTTCATGGATCAGAAGAATTAATATCGTTAAAATGTTCATACTACTCAAAGTTATTTATTGATTCAATGCAACTCCTATCAAAATTCCAATGACTTTTTTTCCCACAGAAATAGAAAAAACAATCCTCAAATGTGTATCAGACCACAAAAGATCACAAGCAGCCAAAGCAATTATGAGAAAGAAAAAATGTAGGAGGCCTCATATTTTCTCATTTCGAACTATGCTACAAAGCTATAGTAATTACAGCAGTATGGCACAGCATAAAAATAGACACATAGACCAGCAGAAAAAAATCAAAAGCCCAGAAAAAACCACCTGCGCTAATATTTTACACTAAAGGATAGTATCTTCAATAAATTATATTGCAAAAATGGGATGGCCAAATGCAGAAAAATGAAATTGGACCCGTATATTATACTACCCATAAAAATTAACTAGAAATTGATTAAAAACTTAAACATATGACCTGATCCTTTAAAACTTTAGATGAAAACATAGGGAAGAAACTCCTTGACATTGAACTGGGCAACAATTTCTAACATATGATACCAAAAACACAAGCAACCAATGCAAAAATCAGTGGGACTATATCGAAATAAAAAGCTTCTGCACAGCAAAAGAAACAATAACAAACCTATAGGTAGGAAACATTAGCAACCTGTAGAATGGGAGAAAATGTTTGCTAACCATATATCAGATAAAGAGTTAATTTCCAGGAAATATAAAGAACTTATATAACTTAATGACAAAAAAAAAAAAGCAGTAAAAAAATTCAATAAAAAATGGGCAGCGGAAGTAAATAGACATTCTTCCAAAGAAGACATCCAAATGGTCAACAAGTACATGAATAGAAGGTAAACATCCTTAATCATCAGGGAAATGGAAATCAAAACCACAATGAGATATCACCTCACACCTATCAGAACAGCTGTCATCAAAACAAGTGTTGGTGAGAATGTGAAGATAAGGGAACTCTTTTATGTGTACAACCACTATGGAAAACAGTATAGAGGTTACTTATAAAATTAAAAATAGATAATTAAAAATTATCATATGGTTTAGCCATTCCAATTCTGGGGTATGTATCAAAAGCAAATGAAAACAAGAGTTCAAAGAAATATATGCATTTCCATGTTTACTGCTGCATATTCGCAATAGCAAAGATATGAAAAGAACCTAAGTAATTGTCAGTGGATGAATGGATAAAGATGTATGGTATATATACACAATGGAATATTATTCAGCCATGAGAAAGAAGGAAATCCTGTCATTTATAACAACATGGATAAAACTTGAAGGCATTATACAAAGTTAGATAAATCAGAGAATGAGAAATGCTGTATGATATCACTTATATGTGGAATCTAAAAACAGGTTAGAATTGTGGGTACTAGTGGATGGGGGTTGGGAGAATTGGGGATATGTTAAGGGCACAAAGTGGAAACTAGTAGATAAAAGAAGTCCTGGAGAGTTAATGTATAACATAGTGATTGTAGCCAACAAGACTGTATTATAAACTTCCAAGTAGCTAAGAGACTATATTTTAATTGTTCCTACCATAAAAAAAAATGATTATTATGTGATATGAAAGAAGTGATAGCTAATGCTATGGTGGTAATCATAGTGCAATACATAGTAAACCATAAACTTATACAATGTTTTATGTTAAATATATTTTAATAAAATGATAAAACACTATAGAAATGAATAGTATGATTTAATGATAAGACTGTAATTACCTTGAAGTAGTAGCTTTGTAGTGTCTGGCAGATGCTAAATATTGCTATGGTTTCATTAAAAATTTTAAACAGCTTGTGGCACCCCTGTGAATTCACAGTAGCACCCAAGGCCATATTTAAAAACCATGGCTTTCTTATTTTTCTCCAATTTAAGAGAACTTTAAGGATTCAGAGGATGGAGAAGACAAAGTTTGTATCCCGGTGTCTCTATTCAAGAGGAATTCAAGAGAAATATTTAACAAGGAACTCCTGCTTTAGCTTGTAGCAAGAATGAGATATAATTTTTAAAAATTAACTCTATAATACAGTTTCTAGTCCAGGTATTTTTTAAAGTATATTTTATTGATTGTGCTATTACAGTCGTCCCATTGTTTTCTCTTCTTCATTCCCCTCCTCCCTGTACCACCCTTCCCACCAGCATCCCCCCCACCCCTCAGTTCATGTCCATGGGTCATACATATAAGTCTTTTGGCTTCTCCATTTCCTATACTATTCTTAACCTCTCCCTGTCTATTTTTACCTACCATTTATGCTTCTTATTCCCTGGACCCTTTCTCCTTTTCTCCCCTCCCCTTCCCCACTGATAACCCTCCACGTGATCTCATTTCTGTGATTCTGTTCCTGTTCTAACAGTTTGCTTAGTTCGTTTTCATTTTTAGGTTCAGTTGTTGGGAGTTGGAAGTTTGTTGTCATTTTACTGTTCATAGCTTTGATCTTCTTTTTCTTAGGTAAGTACCTTTAACATTTCATATAATGAGGGCTTGATAATGATGAATTCCTTTAGCTTTATCTTATCTGGGAAGCACTTTATCTGCCCTTCTATTCTAAATGATAGCTTTGCCGGATAGAGTAATCTTGGATGTAGGTCCTTGCCTTTCATGACTTCAAATACTTCTTCCCAGGCTCTTCTTGCCTGTAAGGTTTCTTTTGAGAACTCAGCTGATAGTGTTACAGGAACTCCTTTGCAGGTAACTGTCTCCTTTTCTCTTGCTGCTTTTAAGATTCTCTCCTTATCTTTAATCTTGGGTAATGTAATTATGATGTGCTTTGGTGTGTACTTCCTTGGGTCCAACTTCTTTGGGACTCTCTGAGCTTCCTAGACTTCCTGGAAGTCTGTTTTCTTAGCCAGATTGGGGAAGTTCTCCATCATTATTTGTTCAAATATGTTTTCAATACCTTGCTCTTCCTCTTCTCATCATGGTACCCCTATGATTCAGATGTTGGAACATTTAAAGTTGTCCTAGAGGTTCCTAAGCCTCTCCTCAGTTTTTTGAATTCTTGTTTCTTCATTCTATTCCGGTTGAATGTTTATTTCTTCCTTCTGCTTCAAGCCATTGATTTGAGTCCCAGTTTCCTTCCCTTCACTGTTGGTTCTTTGTGTACTTTGCTTTATTTCACTCTGCATAACCTTCATTTTTTCCTCCATTTTGTGACCATACTCAACTATTTCTGTGAGCCTCCAGATTACCAGTGTTTTCAACTCTGCATCTGTTAGGCTGCCTATCTCTTCACGCTTAGTTCT